>OZ010586.1:30985139-31012639 GCA_963932145.1 Acanthosepion lycidas
AAGAAAGAAAATAAAGAAAAAAGGAGGAAAGAAAGAAAAAGAAAGGAAAGAAAGAAGGAAATAAATAAAGAAGAAAGCAAATAAATAAAGAAAGAAAATAAAGAAAAAGGAAAGAAAGAAAAAGAAAGGAAAGAAAGAAAGAAAAAGAAAGGAAAGAAAGAAAGAAGGAAATAAAGAAAGAAGGAAATAAAGAAATAAGGAAAGAGCTAAAGAAAAAAAGGAAAGATAGAAAGACAAAGAAAGGAAAGAAAGAAGGTAATAAAGAAAGAAAGAAGAAAGCAAATAAAGAAAGAAAATAAAGAAAAAAGGAAAGAAAGAAAGTAAAAGAAAGGAAAGAAAGAAAAAGGAAAGAAAGGAAAGAAAGAAAAAGAAAGAAAGAAGGAAATAAAAAATAAGGAAAGAGCTAAAGAAAAAAAGGAAAGATAGAAAGACAAAGAAAGGAAAGAAAGAAATAAAGAAAGAAGAAAGGAAATAAAGAAAGAAAGAAAATAAAGAAAAAAGGAAAGAAAGAAAGAAAAAGAAAGGAAAGAAAGAAAAAGAAAGGAGAGAAAGAAGGAAATAAAGAAAGAAAATGTCAAAGGAAAAAAGATAAAATAAATAAAAAGAATCTGATAGAGAAAAAGTAAATACATGCGTAAATGTGTGCATGTGAATGCGTGAGTAAATGGGTATATGCATGTGTGTGTGCGCGTGCGTATGTGCCTATATATATATATATATATATATATATATATATATATATATATATATTCTGAGTGTCATAGCATGAAGACTAATATATTCAAGTGCTATGCTGTAACGTTTTTTTTTTATACCTATATCTATGCTTATTAACCTACGCATGCGCACACAAACAAGCAAACAAACAAACACACACGAGTAAGTACTTATATACATAATATATAACTTTTCATGTCAAACTGTTTTGGAAATAGCTTGATGTCAATCAGTTTCCTGTTCTTGGACACATATCTTTACAAAAATAAATAAATAAATAAAAAAATAAAAATAAAGAGACAGGAAAGTAACAACAACAAAAAAATAGCATATTTTCACATTTCACGAACCGAAAATTCCCAGGGAGATCAATTATTTTTGCACTGCACGTCTCTTTATTAACAGATGCTCGCTGTGCACTCTTGTACAAACATTGTGTAGTCAAAAGTAAGCGGTACTGATTATAGATTCCTCTATATGCTTAAATGATGGGAAGTCACATTGCCACAAACGGCTGTACCGTATGTTGTGTCGTCAAAACGACACTTTGTTGCCACTGTTGTGATGACAACGTATACTTGCTTGGGACTCCGTCAATGCCAGCGTAGTAGCACATTTAGTAATCGCAGATACCAATTATAAAAGGCCGTTGAACAATACTCGTATCAGACGTCTTAGAATAATACTCGTACTAAAAGTACTTACTAGCAGCATGGCCCGGCGTTGCCCGTGCTTGATTAAAAAATCATACGACTCATACAGCAATCGCTATCACTTGACTTAAAATATTTTTGCCCTTCCTTGCCTTTAAAGGAGTGCCCTTGCCGTGCTGATGTTGCTACATGCCTTACTTCTTGCCTATCTCACACTGCAAATTTTTTATAAGCTCTATACTAAACATTAAATCTGTTACGAAAAAAGAACTAAACAAAATGAACACAAAACGATCAGCTTTAAAAAAGCACTTGTAACTGGAAAAACCGAATGAAAAAAGAATGTTAACAACAAATACTTTTTCACACCCAACCCAGTTCTGCGGAATCAGAATCAACGTTGAGTTTAAGCAAGCGAATGAGCCAATTGGAGTAAAGTGCCATGCAGATTTAAATTTTTCCCACTTGTGACGAATGCAGCTATCGATTTTTTGCATGCTAGCATGCTAGTTAACATTCGGGTCAGTCAGCTATTGGCTCTCACGCTGGCAAATAGAATCTTCCTGCCTATTCGTAGCTATAGGCTCTCACTCTGGCCAGTAGAAAATGGCCGCAAACTACATGAAAACTGCCGTAGAAGCATGAAAAAATCGATTATTTTCACTATCGATTGGAGTTGGGAAATGCAAAGTCGATCTTGGCCTTCCCGCTAACTTGGAGCATGTGCATGTAAATCTTGGTGCAAATCCGTCGAAAATTGAGGCCGTGCATTCGTTACACACACACAGAACCTGCCTTTTATAGATAGAGACTATAGTGAACTAGTATAGGAAAGAAACGGAGATCCGTTAGTATAGGGAATAGAAGAGAAAAGCGAACATATGATTTATTGAATGGGATATAAGAGTGAACAAGCGATATTTACTCTGTCTCCGCATGGAGACGAGATGTGACACAAGGTCTTTTTTAAGATGGAGACCCGAGCGCGAACACCCGGGCAAGGAACAAAAATTCCCCTGAGCACCCGCAACCGTCGGTTGCGCTGGCCTCGGTGCGGGCACCGATCCCCCTCTCTGGTTCCATGAGAGAGCGAAGCCTCGGACAGCTGTTTCACAGGACTGGGCACCTCTCAGTATAATTTTCCTCAGTTGCAACTCTGTCCTCAGAATAGCCCCTGAGTGAACTCTGCCCAAAAAACACAAACGTAACTGAGAGATGATAAGTAATGTGTTAGAAACTCCTTAGGAAAAGAATTTACACTGTATTGAATCAGGTTGTGACACAAGGTTGGTTTTTAACGTGGGGACACGAGTGTCTTCACTCGGGTCGCTGTTCTTAGCTGGTCATAGCTTGTCCGGGCTGGTCAGAGCTGGTCTATGCTAGTCTTAGCTGGTCTAAGCTGGTCAGAGCCGGTCCAGCTAGTCATTTCTGTGATACTACAAGCGCAGTGACGGATCCCTGTTACTGGTAAGTATCCGAATGTGTATACCCCTCAAGAGAGGAATTTACACACTAGAATAGCGAACACACTGAAGACGTCAAGCGACTTCCAATCTATGCGTGTCCGCTATGGTCACGTGATTTACTTAATTAAGTAATGAGATCGCCTGCGTTTGTTCTATATTCAAACACGTGTCAGCAAAAAAACAAAAGAAAAACAAAAAAACAAATGTCGGTCACAGGACACAGAACGCAGAACATGATAGACGTGCACCCTCACACACCACATATGAGCGCTGTAAAACATTTGAAAACATTTGTATACCTGAATCGCTGTTTGAAAACCTGAGGATTTAACGGAAACAAATAATGCACCACATATCCGCCCTTGATTTGCTGTTCAAAGGCATCAAAAAACAATCCATTTTGGAATAGTCCGACCAACTACAGACGATGAAGAATAGATTGTTTACAGCATTGTGGTACGAGAAAGGTCACAGGGAAACGAAAGGAGCCACCGTTAACTACTCCAATAGCCGGTCTGCGCCCGAAGAAGATGTTGATGCGTACATGCTGGGAATAGAAGGACATTTTATTGCAACCTCCTTCCGCAAGATCAGATTTTTGAATTTAGATTTTTACCAGTTAGTCTGATGAAAGGCAGTGATTGATGAAATGCGCCCAGAATTGGCCAATCGAAAGGGTGTCGCTATCCATGAATTCAGCGCCAGGCCTCACGTCTATTTGATGACCCCGGCAGAGATTGGTACAGCTTGGTTGGAGTATTCTATTGCACAGAACGTACTCACTTGAAGTTGAACCCTTTCGATCACACTTATTTAGATTTCTATAAAATTCTATTCATGAGAAAAAAACAAAACAAAAAAACAAAACAAAAAAAAACTTCTATTTTCTGGAAACCTGTAAAATAACACACTTAGACTAGTTCATTATTATGAAAGATGACAAATTCTGGGAAGGTGGAACAATAAGACGTCCTGAAAAATGGCGAAAGATGGCGAAACAAAATGATATATATATATTGTTGGATAAATCTACGTATAGCTATTGAAATATTGTCTTTGAAATTCACTTAAGAAAACGCTGAAAAGTTTTGTTCAAACTCAATACCAGATTTAAAATATGTGTAGGTGTGTGTACGTTTGTTTGTATGCTTGGTTTTGATGACATAAGGGTGTCTAATGAGTTTCAACATTTGGTCTGATACCATCTCTAGAGTCAACGTTAAATTCATTAGATCTGAGTCACACTTGCGGTTTTGTTAGCCGTTTACAGTGGGCTGTTTCGATTTACTTTCTGACGCTAATGCTCGCTATTTGCTCGCTATTTGCTAAACCTAACTTAATACAACAGAAAACCAGATGCGGATGGTGTTTATTTTCTGTGTTTCTTTGGAGAGAAATTTGGTACTGAGAAAAAAAAATAATGCCTTTTTATTTGAGCTCGAAAGGCGACCTATATCAAAAGTAAGGTGTACGTAAATATTTCACACACGGTATTGTCCAATGTAAACTAGAATCTGTATTTCCTGAACTTATTTTATTATGCAGCAAGACCAAAATGAAGCTAAGATCATTGTCTTTGTAACGAGCAGGCCCAATAAAAAAAAAAGGAAAATAAAAAAGAAAACTCAGGGGAAAGCAACAATGAACACGGTTTATTTACAAGTCAAGACATTACAACTGGGCTTTCATTTCCCCCTTCTTTTAACAATAAATTTCTATTTCTTCTTTTCCCTTTGTCTAGCACCACTGTTAATAGCGTACAGGCATTATATATATATATATATATATATATATATATATATATATATATATATATGTGTGTGTGTGTGTTTGTGTGTGTGTGTAGCTTAGTCTTTTTGAGTAGGTACACATCTACTTATCATCTCTCAGTTGCGTCTCTGTCTTTGGACAGAGTGCGCTCAGGGGTTTCTATGTCAAAGGACAGAGGGGCAACTGAGGAAAATTATGCTGAAGTGGTGTCTAGCCCTGGGGAACAGCTGCCCGAGGCCGCGCCCTCCCATTGCACCAGAGGGAGGGATCGGGTCTGAGGGGAATTTTTGTTCCTGTCCCGGGGCGTACGCGCTCGGGTGCCCACATAAAAATAGAGCTAGTGTTGGGGGCGGGGGGGTGTCAGAGTAAATACCATATATATATATATATATATATATATATATATATATATACTAGTCTAGGCAACAATAAATTACAGAAGAATTCAAAACTGATCGCTGCATTTAACTACTGAATTAATATTTAAGCTAGCCTTTTAAAAATTCAACGATAATTCTTCTGCCGCCAATTAATTTAAAGACAATTTGATGTATGTAGGTCCTTACTTTCCGAACAAACAATTATTTTTATTTCAAGGGTGACTTTCGCTGCATTTAGCAATTAATTTCAATTATTCCTAAATTTATTTCTAAATTATAAAAAGTTTTATCGTACAAAAAATTCGTCGCAAAAAGTTACTCAAGAAAATCGCTGAAAACAATCACAGTAATGAAAACTGGGGAATACAAAATTTTAGGTTTGCGGGTCCAGACCCCACCCCGGAATGTTTCAAATTTGTTCACGGATTCGGCCTGATTCCAAAGTGGTATATGTTGGGCTACGGTTTCTAGGAGTAAAGGTGAAAAAGTGTGACACAGTTATACACTGACATTTGAATTATATATATATATATATATATATATATATATATATATATATATATATATATATATGTGTGTGTGTGTGGGGGGGGTGGGTGTGTGTGTGTGTGTGTATGTATGTATATATATATTAATCGATATCCCCCCAAGCAAGGCAGTACCGCCACTATTACGCAAAAGTTGCAGGGTGTGTAGGAATTAGGAACAGAGACATTAGTAATGAAAAGAAAGAGAGAATAGTAAACTGTAGGACAGAAGATAGTGGTTGATATTGCATTTACATTTTTATAGATTAAAGTTAGCTACAAAGCATGGAGCCGGGAGAGTGTTCCACAAGCGATAAGTGCGAGAAACTTTTCGACTGCTATACGTTCCAGCCTTCTTCAGGTGGTTGGAATGCCGAACTTGACCCTTTATTTCGCTCACTGGGGTAGACTGTTCTAGTTCCACGTGCCATGTTTAATGGATGTCAGTTATCAGTTATCTCCTGTTAATTCCCCTCTGAAAGTTCTCCACTGCCTTAACCGGGTTTTGAACTCACACTTTTTGGGTCCTGTCAGGCCTGGCTGACCATATATGGAGAGAGAAGGGAGATCGCCGCGCTCTGTGGGATCAGGTTGAGATCATAGACAAGGAACACCATTGGAAAATTCGTAAACTTAATGTCATGGGTCCTTACCTATAACTACAGAATGAACTCTTCCTAACACTCTGTATACTACGCCTGTCAAGAGAGAGAGTCGAATCGAGCCGAGCTTCTCGGCTTGACGGTCGAACTCTCTACCTCTGAGCAGAGAGGAACCCGGACGAGGCTCCGCCGAAGGGCAGAGTCTCGTTCGGGGAGGTTGACCAACCCGATCCCGTTTATACGGGTTCTACGGGCATTTTTTGGCCGAGCCTACGGGCTCGTGAAACCCACGGGCTCTGGAAACCCACGTTAAACTCGGCCTTGTGCCACATGCAACCCTCGTGGGTGGTGGCTAGATACCGAATCAGGCCGAGAAGCTCGGCTTGACGGTCGAACTCTCTGCCTCTGAGCAGAGAGGAACCCGGACGAGGCTCCGCCGAAAGGCAGAGTCTCGTTCGGGGAGGTTGATCAACCCGATTATGTTTTTAGTTTCTACGGGCATTTTTTGGCCGAGCCTAAGGGCTTAGAAAAAACCACGTAATACTCGGCCTTGTGCCACATCTTTCCCTCGGGGTGGGGGGGAGGCAAGTAAATATCGAATCGAGTCCAGCCGATAGTAGTTCACGGCAAACCAGACTGACAGTCATACTAACACCTTCCACATCTTGTATTATTATTTCGTGTAATATACCTTCGTTATTTCTACTCTTGTGTTCGTGTTGTTCTTCCTTGTTCCTAACCTGGACCATAACACTTAAGGAATCAGTACATATGCTAGGCCACAAAAATCTCCTGAGCCGACCAAGCATAGAAATGAATACAATATGGGAACCAGTAATAAGGAGTGCCAGAGAAAAGTGATAATAACAACTGAAGATAATTTTGCTATAAGAATCAATTAAAATTATTTATTAAACAGATGCGTTAAAATTTTAATTTATTTGATTCTATATATAGTGAGACAACAAATACTAAAAGCACGTAGAAATTTATTTTGAATGATTTTAGCATCGTTAATTTATTTACTATTTTTACGTTAGTTACTCATTAAACAAAAATACCAATATTAGGATATCCTGAAAGTTAAACCAATATCAGTTGGTTAAATATTGGCTTTTATTTATAAATTCTGGCATAATTCAAGTGTAATCTTGTAGGCCGTAAATCATTACGTCATTTTTAACCAATCACCACAAGCCACGTATGAGGAAGAAATGAAAGTAGGATAACATTATTGGCTAACGATGACTACACCTTTTTCGTGGATACGTTTAAACCTGTTTTACACGCTTCTTCGGTATACAACGGAGAAACCTAAACAGACTTACTAATATATTGGTCATTAGGAAACGTGTGCAGACGCAACTATTTGATTTTGAGCGTATGACTAACTTCCATAAACACACACACACACACACAGTGAAAGTGAGAGCGGAAAGAGATATAGATAGATAGATGGAAACACGGTGGAGTAATGTATTGCGCAGTGAAAGTGAGATAGTAGAGAGATATGGATAGATCGATAGATGGAAGCATGGTGGAGTAATGTATTGCGGCTTCGATTGGGGAATTGGAGAGCCGAGTTCGAATTCAAGTCGAGTTCATTACATTCACTTACGTGTTTGGGATGGTTTAATACCTTGGGAAAGGTATGAATCTATCTATTCTTCACCCAACTATGGGTAAATAGCACGACAGACAGGTTCTAAAGCTTTGAATAGCAACTGGTCTAGGAGGAAAAATTCTGAATTCAAGACCTGTGGATGGCCGTTTGATGACCTTTTGGCAGACTGTGCACCAGTTCTTTGTATTTGGCTCTTCCAAACAGATGCGGTTGGTTCTGGACAATCCTTCAGCACTATAATCAAATGATATGTGCGGATAGTCTGGCTGTTGATTCTAAGAACGGAACTGCTTGACCCTCATACGGCGAAAACGACAGGAGGATCCAGTTAGTATGCATATAAGGTTTATTTTCGAAGTAAGATTTATTTTTACTCAAGTCAACATCTGTCTGTACAATGTTTTAGTAAGTTTTTCCATTTTCCAACTAAGTTGTATGTCTAGAATTAAGATTGGTAAATTTTCCAAAGTTTATGCATTTTTTTTTTTAAATCAGAGGACTTTCGAACGTAACTGCTGTCATTATCAAGAACTGCGTGTTTAGTCTGTTTATGAAAATGTGTTTAGCTAATTCTGGCATTCCATAGTTTGCTGGAATCAATTTCAAGTCACTTAACCTTTTGAGCCCTACCGGTGGTAGAGAAAAATGACGTAATGCCCCGCCACCGGTTGAACGGTGGGTAAACACTTGTAAATATTTTATACCTACCGTGAAACATTACATAGTAATTATTTGCAAATTTTGACTCGAGAGCTCTGGAAGAAGGGTTGAAATTGTCTAGGAACGCTGGGCTCAAAGGGTCAAAGGTGAAATCATTAACAACAGTCACACTGGATTTTTACGTGATTGCTTTTTCTTTTAAGTCTTTCTTTGTATTGAATGTCAATATTACTTAATAATATTTTAATGTTATCTCTTAAATATATCTTATGTTAATATTGTTTAGATTATTTGTGATATGTTGATGTAAATGTGTGCGAATTCCACTGAAATTGAACAAATGACAAGTCAAGCTACGAGATAGAGTGGTTCTTTGGTACATTGTCTCCAAGATTAATACTCAAGAAACAACATTAAATGATTAAATTAGTCATACATTGACGTTGCATTTAAAATTTTAAAGATCGTAGTTTAGAGTTAATCAAGATGTCGGTAGAATGTCAAAGAGGAAACGATTTGAATAGAACTGATACTCACATTTAGTGCAATGTTTATAAACATTAACTCGAAGTAAAAAAGGGGAAAATAACATCAGAACAATAGCCATGAAAACATTTAGAGAAAAGACAGAGGGGAGATATGCTACGGTGATGGGAAGGTGATTGAAGCTGAGATGCCAGATCAGGACCGATAACATTGCTGATTCTTCTTTGGATTTTGCCAAGAAGTTCTAGATACGAAGCTAGTTCAAAATGTTCTAAGCCTCACCCAGGAAGAAGAGTCATAGTTACTCGTTTTTGTTGTGGCAAACTACTACCATTTCTTATAAAATTTGGAAAAGCTAATTCAAATTTCTGTCTTAATTGAGGCCCATACACATGTAAGAGGCGTGCGACAGATCTAAAAATGGGCAAAACAGAGGAGTCAAAGTATCCGCAAAAGAAAGGTATGGTATCATTAGAAATCCATGAGGACATGGTACAGGCACTTGATGAGGACTCCCCTTCCTATGCAATTGTGAAGAAGTGGATCGCGTGATTCAATCGGGACAGGGACATCGCAGAAAATGACCCTCGGTCAGGTCGTCCAAAATCCTCAATCACGGCCTGATTTATCGTATTTTTTTGGATGATAGGCGCCTTACTGTCTAGCAGATAGCTAAGTCCATAGGCATTAGCCCCGGTTCGATCAATACTGTTTTAATTGAGATCTTGGGGATGAGCAAGCTGTCTGCAAGATAGGACCCAACAATGCTGACACCAGAGCAGAAGCTGAAAAAGACTGACATTTCCAGGAGAGTTCTGACTCGCTTCCAAGCAGACCCTGAGAATTTCCACCACAGCTTAGTAACTCAAAATGAAACCTAGCTCCCCGACTTCGTACTGAATTGTAGATACAAAGCAAATAATGAAAACACTGGTTTTCCATTTTAGAATAAATCCAAGCAGGCAGACTCTGTTAGCAGAGTTTGTTGGCTTCTAGATATTTTTAGCAGCTTCTGTTTTTTTTTGTTTTTTTCTGAAGGCGTATTCTTGATAGACTACATGGAAAAGGAAAAAAAAAAACTATTAATGGACACTACTATGTACCCGAATTAAGACAACTTAAGGAAGGAAGCAATTGAGTTTGAACGGAGAGGGAAGATGAGGGCAAATGTGTTCTTGCGCCAGGATAATGTAAGCGTTCACACTGCTCAGGTTGCAGTAGCTGAAGATGTCAACTGTGGCTTTGAATTGCTACCCGACCCCCCTTACTCACCAGATTTAGCTCCATCTGACATCTTCTCGTTCCCTATACTCAAATCTCACCTGCGTGGTCCCCATTGCAAAACAATGTTAAGGAGTGGAGGAGTTTTTGAAGAACCAGGAAGTCATCTTTTTTCCGTGATGAGATTGCAATGCTTAAGCATCGTTGGAGTAATTGCATTGATATCGAGGGTGACTATATCGAAAAAGAATGAAAAACTGTCTTGTTTCTCTAGCTGCTTCTGGGTGAGGCTTAGAATATTTTGAACGACTCTTGTACATATCAGAAGTACCAGACCGGATGTGGCAACAATATTCAATAAATTATCGGATATTTTTTCCGAAACATTATACTGCCATGACCGTTTTTTTTCTATCTGCCATTAACGTATAACTTTGTCGGGATCATTTGCCCAAATTCATAACCTATTCTCGAAATGAAAAAAGTAAGGATAAAAAAAAATCTTTTATTTATTTTCTACCCATTCTGATGGATTTTATTCTTTAAACTCGGAACCTTAAAACAAAGAAAATAAAATGTTAAACGACTTTTTTTAAAAAAAATAATTCACTCAATTTCTTTCTTTTCTAGTCGCAAGCAGAACCAGCTTAAGAAAATATATAATCCCATTATTTTAAATAAATACGCAAATACAGATACACGCAATTCACTTTTTCGTTTTCAAAATGGGTTAAATGCATTATCGATTATTCTTTTTTCGAAACATTATAAGTTCATGAACGTTTTTTCCAGTTGTCATTTAACATTTCATGAAGGTTTTTTCCAGTAGTCATTTAACATTTCATGAAGGTTTTTTCCAGTTGTCATTTAACATTTCATGAAGGTTTTTTCCAGTTGTCATTTAACATTTCATGAAGGTTTTTTTCAGTTGTCATTTAATATATAGTTGTAATATTAATTTAATATATACTTGTAATATGTTTGCAGGTATGAAAATTGAGAAATGCTGTTTTTACAGCTCTCATGAAATAAAAATTATTACCTATAGGATTTTAAATGTTTGATATTCTTTAATTAATAATAATTTTGCTCTGTCTTTTGACATAGAGCTCTCACTGGATCTATATCCTCCTGGAAATTCCATACTGATTACCATATTGTATCATTACTATATATATATATAGTTTTTACCGATGCGTTACGTCTTCCGACTTTATCAAACTATAGAAATGAATGTCTTGATGGAGAAAATGAACTTTTGTCTGTAGTTTTCATTTGTTTTTTTTAGTTTTTTTTATCTTTTTAACATGAATCTTTTAACATTCATTGTGTTGGTCAAACTGTCTCTTTTAAGCTGTTATTAGAGATAAGAGCTGGATGGATCTATGCTTCTCTGAATCCCCTTGGTCAGTTTGACTGTTTTATTGCTACTGGAGAGCAATAATATATATATATATATATATATATATATATATATATATATATATATATAAATTAGTCTTTCGTGGTACAAAATTTAATAAGAGATAGGAAAAGACAAAATTTATAAGGCATTTTTTAAAAGAAAAAGCTAAAATACAAAAAATAAAACAACCGGTTTCGTCCCAGGACTTATCAAGTTTATTTTTTCTGGGAATTTAAAAGCGTGTAAATGAAATTTAAATTAACGAATGGAAGAAACTAGAGTCCAATAATATTCAGACCCAGCAAGCATTCCCTGTTTACAAAGGTAAGGCTCATGGGATTTGATATACAAGGACTCTAGAAACTTGAGGTGAAATGTGGAATGGGACCTAGATAAAATTATAAATCGACACCACTAAAATTTTATCCAAAATTGAATTTATCCACAGTTTAGATAAATTATTATCACTCAAGGCACGTATAAGATGGCTAAAATTTCAATGAGAGTTTCTTCGAACGTGTATTGACAAACATGTATGTCCGTCCAATATCTTGTTTAGGATAAGGAATTCGAGACTACATTCAGGTTTAAAAATTGAGAAGATATTTATGGAGGATTCAATTAAAACTTTTTCTAAAAGAAATCCTTTTTCCCAATTGTACCCCTTAAGAATCAATGGAGAAAGTGTATGTTAACTCTTTCTTACTTTGATTAAATTCACTTTTCCCGGTTAGTTGGCTATTCAAATGAATGTGGTGTTAAAAAATTGTCTGCATCTATGCAGACAAAATTAAATTACTTAATTCGTAAACGGTTTGGATGCAGTGATGAACCAACTGGGGAAGGAATTATCTTTAAATATTCATCTTATGAGCCGTCCAATTTGGAGACTCGTATCTTGGCTCATGGTTTGCCATCTTGGGACAATAATCAATTGCGTACACTTTATTCTTGATTATCGTCTTTAATCAGTTTTGATAGTTCCTTACAAGACCACTACACACACTGATACGTATTTTCCTACAATTCTTCCTTGGCAATAGCTTCTAGTTTGCATTTCCTTAGAAAAATGCAAAATATGGGGGTGAATGATTCTGTACACAACTGTGTATATATCATCAAATATAATTACAAATAAAGCTGTAATATAATTTTCATAGAAACTTCATGTCCATTTTTTTCCACAAATAATTGATTTGAAACTGTGCTGAGATATTCACAACATTTTTATTTTAATGTCAAACAATAATACAAAAAAAAAACTGAAAAATATTTAATACAGGACGAAATTATTGGCCTCTTGCCTCAATAATAATCAATCGTGTAAACTTTACTCTTGATTATAGCCTTTAACCATTTTTGAGAGTTCCTTACAAGATCACTACACACACTGATGGGTATTTTTCTCCATTCTTTCTTTGCATCTAGCTTATCTAAATTCAAAGAAATTCTTTCTCTTATATTTTTCTTGTAACAGTTTGGAACATTGTCATGTTGGAATATCCAGTGACGTCCCAAAGATAGCTTCCGTGCACTTTGTTTTATATTATTTTTAAGAATAACCAAATACTGATCTTTATATATGATACCCTTTACTGTCCCTAGTTCTTCTGGCCCAGAAGCAGCAAAACATCTGTTCGCACTACCGTACTAATTGTAGGGAGGGCAATTTTGGTTTGTGAGCTTCATTCACTTTCCGCCATACAAACAGGAGTTCATGTAACCAAATAATTCTAGTTTGGTTTCATCTGACCATAAAACAGAGTTCCAATATTTACTCCTATGTTCTAGATGGCTTCTAGCATAGGCTAATCTGCATTTTACGTGACTAGCCTTAATCAAGAGAGTTTTCCTTGGGCGACATGCTCGAAGTCCTGCGCGATGAAAGCATCTAGTGACTATCTTTGTCGATACATTCAAACTTAATGTCTTTACATCATTGACAATGTCCTTTGTCGTTAAGTGAGGATTCTTCGAGACATTTCTAACAATTTTCCTTTCTATTATCTAAGAAATTAACCGTTTTCTGTCAGTCCTTAATTTATTCCTAATATGTCCCGGAAAGGGATATATTTGTTCGAAGTAGCAAAATGGTTGTTGACTACTGTAACCAGGTAGGACAATCTAGCAGGTAACCGTAATGGACTGGTCCTCGTCGTAGTGATAGGCACTAGGCAATAGGCATAGGCAATAGGCGTACCAATAGGCGTCCTCTACATCCAAATCAGTCTGTATTTATGGCTGACACCAGCCAATCATATTACTGTGAGAGGGAACCCAGGTGTATGCATATTCATTGCATCAATGCCCAACGCAATAAGTCTCGTTGTACTTGATAATGCTACGAATTGTTGATTTAGGAACATTTAAACGCTTGGAAATTGTTGTATATACATTACCTTGTTTCTACGCACCAAATATCTTCAATCGGAACTTCTTGCCAAGTTCCGCCATCTTCGCTATGGTTGCAGAATAAATAAGTTATCGCGGTACAATCAGGTCAGTATTATTTTATTTTCAAAGGATATTTGTATTAAATGTTAAATTAAAAAAAAACAACAAAAAAACAGCAACAAAAAACCCCCCAAAACAAACAAACATAGAGCAATAATATTACATAATTTCCATAAGAGGAGGGTCAAATACTTTTGGACTGAACCAATTTTTAGAAAAATCTATAACTAGGAATATAACAGATCGAAATTTCTAAAAGAAAATTCACGAATTATTCAAGAACTCTCTCTCTCTCTCTCTCTCTATATATATATATATATATATATATATATATATATATATAATAAAATTCCCAGAACAATTCTTAGTATAAAGGAAGTTAACATTAGGCAGAAGGAGACTTACATCTATTTCTTTTTAAATTTTGGATTTAATGTAACTATGAAGACAAAAACATTTCGATTTAATTTTGCCGTGATAAAGTCGAGTCGGAAGACGTAACGCGTCGGTAAAAACTAAGATTTACTTCAATCGCCATTCTTATACCATATATATATACATACATACATACATATATATATATATATATATATATATATATATATATGTATGTATGTATGTATGTATATATATATATGTATGTATGTATATATATACATACATATATATATATATATATATATATATGTATGTATGTATATATATATATATATATATATGTATGTATGTATATATATATATATATATATATATATATATATATATATATATATATATTTACATATGTATATTTACATTTACAGGGACTGTTGTGATATATATATTTACACTATTCGGACTGTTGTCCGCTCTCTCTATATATATACATACATACATATATATATATATATATATATATATATATATGTGTGTGTGTGTGTGTGTGTGTGTATATATATATATATATATAGAGAAAGAGAAATGTGAGAGAGAGAGAGAGAGAAGAGAGAGACGGGAAGAGAGAGACGGGAAGAGAGAAATTAGAGTAAAGATGAAACGGGAGAAATCCATGAGTGTGCATTTATGAGAATAAGATGAATGAAAAAAAAAGAAATGCATATCCGTTGAAAAAGGCGCTAAAACGGCAGCTGTCCATTTGAATTCACCGATTGGTCAATTGAAATTCAAATTTTAAAAAATAAGAATCAAGAAAAGCAACGCTAATTTGGAAAGTCAAGTGGAAGAAGAGCATAAAATTGAAAGAAGAAGAAAATCAACTGTTCGACTGAAAATTGAAAGCCGTTGTTCGAACCGGTAAGGGAAAAATAGGAAAAGATTTTTAAGCCAGTCACTCCATGTGTTTACAGCCAGGTTTTAATCTTTCTTTAGATTTATGTCATATTGGTGTGAAAGTGTCATATTTTATTGTGCAAAGGGGTTACTAGGGGTTCAATTTTGTGTATATTACAATAGGTATAAGTGTTTCCCCAAAAATGCTTCATGATACAACCGAAATGAATTTGGCACTAAACTTTATAAATATAATTGTTTAAATTTGTAAGGAGCTATGTTTATAGGACAACCAATCACACACACACGCACACACGCACACACGCACACGCACACACACAGGCACACGCACACACACACACACACATATATATATATATATATATATATATATATATATATATATGTGTGAAAATATATAGAAAATAGGAAAGAACTCGTTAGGTAAATAATCCAAAGTTCTTTAGTATTTTAGTTATTATTTTTAAAAATAGTACTCGATACAAAAGTAGAGCATAAATATAATTATTTATTTAAAAATATGATTCCAATACACTACATAAGAGTTCTCATGTTTCAAAACAAGAGCCGAAAACTTCAATATAATTATTTGAATTAAATTGAATTAAAGTAAGCTCTGTTCCATCTTCAAGCGAAATATTTTTGGAATAACGTATTTCTGAAATTTACGTGTTTTAATAGCATATTATTGAAATCAAATTTTCCATGGTAACGGCTAGAGCAATTGTTTAAATAAAAAGGGGTGTAGGGTGTTAATAATTTGTATCAGTATAGAGTTACTTTCATCGATGTCAAGTCAGGGTAAGGTGGGGGTGTCTAAATTTATAACGGAAGATGATTTCGTCTAATCTGGTTTACGTGTCTAATTTAATTTAATTTAATTCAAATAATTATATTGAAGTTTTCGGCTCTTTTACCTGAGAGAATCAGGGGAAATTGTAGTTTATATATATATATATATATATATATATATATATATATATGCATGATAAAAAGCAGAGAGAAACCTCATACGTTTTTGGTTGTAATGAAATAGATTATGCTTTATTTTTCATAAATAAAGCAGAATATATTTTTCAAAAAAATCCACATTACAACCAAAAACTTTTTCGGTTTCTCTCTTCTTTTTATTGTACACACATTTCTCTCGTTGAAACTACTATAATCTCTTCCCTTTATATATATATATATATATATATATATATATATATATATATATATATATATATATATATATATATGTGTGTGTGTGTGTGTGTTTGTATATATATATATATATATATATATATAGAGAGAGAGAGAGATGTAGATATAGATATATATGTATATATATTTATATGTGCATGTATGTGTGTGCGTTTAGTCAGCAAATGTTCTTTAAACAGAACTCATTAAAGGCAACAGACATTTTCTGTCGATTAATTTCCAAATTACGAATAATCCTTTTCAAGATAAGGATGACATTTCGACAGAATTGTATAGAAGGTAGTTTTTGTTGTGTGGGTTTTCGGTAAACTTTAAAACCTAATTTATTATCGTTACGCATTAATAGGATATCGAGGAAAGGTAGAGAGTTCCAAATTCATGTGTGAAAATGACCTTATCAGTTTCTGTTCCTACCACAACCGGAGAATAATATCTTGAATAATTATAGGATTTTACCATAGTTTCTTTAATGTACGTAGTCCTGAATACAATAATGAAGAAGATGATTATATTGAGAACACATTCAAACTTCTTCACTACACATGCCATTTCATCTTAAACGCAAAAAACGACCTCACAAAATCCATAAAACCTAAAAAAAAAATGCTTCAAACAAAAAAAAAGAAAAAAACACAAAATTCATAATCCTAGCCTCCAACATTTCAATTACACTCGCAAATGAATTAACCATCCCTGATACGAGCATCGTTACCAAAACCTCCAAGACTATCAGACATATAATCAGGATGAAAGATAAAATAAAAAAAAAGAATAATTCAAATGTCGGAGTTTATAAAATCAAATGTCTACAGTGCAATAACATGTACATCGGGGAGACATCACGTGATCTAAAAACCCGCTCCCTGGAACACAGGAGAGACTTGCGATTAGATAGACATTCAAACTCTCTCGTCTTACACCGCAACGCTGTGGGACATAACTTTAATTTCACCAGTATCAACCTTATTAAAAAAAGAAGCTTTAATAAAGTGAAACGTTAGATTGAGGCCTATTTCCTATATAGTTCTTTATCGCATTATATATATATATATATATATATATATAAGTCTCTGTATGTGTGAATATTCTTGTCTTACTTTCAAATATTTCAAAGTCAAAAAAGAATATTAATGATTGTTAGTATGAGTATAGAGATAGCAGGTATGAATAATGTCGATTCAAACACGCAATATCTATCTATCTATCATTTTGAAAAACCCTGTAAAGACAAAATATTATTAAAATATATTCATAGCAAGACTACCAACTTTAAATCCACGTTTAAAAAACTACATTACTTCACCATTTTCCTACAGACCCATATTCATGAATCGAACTTATGTCTTTCTAATACATAAAAATCAATGAAGATATCTACAAAATACGCACCAGATATGTTTTAACGAAAAATTTAACCAAAGCAAAATTTTTCAAAACGTACTGTTGTGTCTCACTAACTTTTATATACTTCAGTGTCCAGAATGTTACACACACATATTTGAAAATTATCTGTTACGTGATACGTATTATTTATTTAAGCCTTTCACGCTAAGCAAGGCAGGAGTTCACCAGCACGCAAGGAGTCACAGAAAGTGAGAGTAAGATTAAAGAGAAGTTTTTTTTAAAGGAAAGGATGAAGAGAAAGACGGGGATGAAAATCAAAACACCAGGTGATGTCGATTGACATTACATTTAAATTTTTTAAGATTAAAGTTATCAGGGAAGCAAGTAAGAGGAAGGGAGTTCCACTGTCGTGAAGTGCGAGAGAAGAAAATGTTGGAGTAGAAGAGGCGGTTACATTTAAATGTTTCGAGAGTGAGAGTGAGGCCGAGATGCCAACTTAGCAGCAAACATAAATTCATGCAGTTTGGGAATCAGTGGAAGTATCTCGTGAGAGGTGTTGCCATGAAAATACTTGTAGAAAAGACAGGGGGAAGCCACATGACGTCTGTGAGAAAGTGACTGTTTTTAATTAACAGCCAACCACAACATATCTGCGTTTCTTCGCTATTTATCGTTTTTTTTTAACCATTTCTATCTTAATCTCTGATGAAGCTTTAATAAAGTGAAACATGTTAGATTGAGGCATATTTCCTACTTGTTCTTTATTGCATCATATATATATATATATATATATATATATATATATATATGTCTGTGTGTGAATATTTTTGTTTTACTTTCAAATATTACAAAGTAAAGCAAGCATATTAATGATGGTTAGTAAGAGTACAATGATAGCAGGTATGAACAATGTCTATTCAAACACACATCTATCTATCTATCTATCTATCTATCTATCTATCTATCTAACCACTTTCATTAATATCTATCTATCTATCTATCTAACCAGGTTCATTAATATCTATCTATCTATCTATCTATCTGTAAGATTGTGTGTGTGTGTGCTCGCAGTGAGAGAATGTGTGAGAGAGAGAAAGGCAGATAGAGAAAGTCAGAGAGATAGAGAGAAACAGAGAGAGAGAGAGAGAGAGAGAGAGAGAGAGAGAGAGAGAGGCCGAGAGATAGAGAGAGAATTGTATTTCGTAAGTGTTTGGGAATATAATGGTAAGTGTAATTACGTCGCGCGCCGAAAACGGGAGAAATGTAAATTTCTTCCACGTAGGTGCAGAAATCAGGTAAGACTTTAACAATAAACAAAGGCGATCCAAGTATGCAAGAAGCGTCAGTCCTGGTTACCTGTCGTCGGTGAGTCACCACTAGTCAAACAAGTTGTAGCTGACTCACACTTGGCGCGAAACACACAGGGACAGTGGACGGGACTGGCTGGGTACATCTCGGTACAGGTGAAAGTGATGCTCGACGGATGAGGGGTGGATCTCACAGGGTAAGGCACCAGGAAGAAAGAAGGAGGCCAAGAGGCGGATCGGTGTTGCAGGGGAGGATAGGGTAGGGAAGGAAGGATGGGAATTGAGGGAGGAAAGTAAATTTAGTCAAATTGAAGGAGATGGGATCTGAGGAAATGATATGGAGATGGGTGTCGGCGATTGCAGGTGGTGGGTCGACAATATTTGAAAGTAAAACAAGAATATCAATGATGGTTAGTAAGAGTACAATGATAGCAGGCATGAATAATGTCTATTCAAACAAACAATATCTATCTATCTATCTATCTATCTATCTCAGCCTTTGATATCTATCTATCTATCCATCTGAGACTTCCATATCAATCTCAGCCATCCATATCTCTCTCCTTCTCTCTCTCTCTCTCTCTCTATCTATCTATCTATCTCAGCCATCCGTCTATCTATCTATCTATCTATCTATCTATCTATCTCAGCCTTCCATATCTATCTATCTCAGCCATTCGTATCTCTCTCCCTATCTCTCTATCTATCTATCCCAACCATCCGTCTCTCTCTCTCTATCTATCTATCTATCTATCTATCTATCTATCTATCTATGTACAAACTTTACTCGATTATTTTTAATGAAGAGAAAAATTGAGAACGTACAAGAACTATATTCGACGTTCGATAAAAACTCTGTTAATATCAGTGCAGTTAATTCTTATTAATTTTTCCTTGTTTCTATACAAAGATCACACAATTATCACAGCCTGCTCAGGCTGGAGATCATGGCTTACGCAACTCTCCGTTTGACGAAAGACTGCATTTTGTTTCTGGTCCCGTAACAACATCAAATCTTATTTCTCCTTTACCTCAACGCCGACATGGATCAAAGTGTAGTATCTTTTATAATGCGCCCTCCTACTGTCGTATATCTGCTTTCCGGTAGTTTATTCTTTTTTTTTTATGAGGAAATACGTCCATGAGATTCCAATCCTGTAGCAATACCTCCCTCATTGCACTAAAGCAGGTGTGTTCGTGGTTAACAACACCAGACGTGACATCTGGAAATTTACGAAAATTAACGAATTCTTTTTTTTGTCATCATAAATAAACCTGGCAGAAACGTTGAAGAGTGCGTTTCTCACTATTATTTAATGATTTAAATGTTAAATTTCCTTCAGAGAAATATTTTTGTCCGCCTTATTTTACATCATTAAAATAACCAGCATTTTGAAAAAGGATCCGATTGGACCCAAACACCTGAAGTAACGTGTTGGCATAATTGAACAAGTATTGCCTCTGCCTATCTGCAGAAAATGAGACATTATAAAATAGAACAATTAAATATATGCAGGCAAAATGAAATGAAATGGAGCATGATTGCACTGTAAGTAACATTTAATTTAAAAGAGGGCTCAATACAGAGTAGAGCTAAATATAATTTGTTTTAGGATACTAAAGCATGTTAAAAATATATACATAATGTCAATTATGTTTCGACACCATAAATGTGTCTCCACGGGCCATGTTAAACTACTGGCGAGTGAAAGACCTTATATATATAAATATACATATATACATATATATATATTAGGTTGGTGCAAAAATAATGTCGTTTTTTGACGTTCAACTTTATGTGAGAAAACGACATCATTTTTGCACCAAAATAATATATATATATATATATATATATATATATATATATATATATATATATATATATATATATGTGTGTCTATCTAAGCAAAAGGAACGTCACATTCGTTCTTTATAGTTGGTCGAGGGAATATGAGTAAATTTTTTCTATTTTATACTTTTTTTGGAACCATTTATTTTGTTTTTTGTGGTTAATTTGTTTACAATTAAAATCTCCCTTTCTCTCTCTCTCTCTCTCTCTCTCTCTCTCTCTCTATATATATATATATATATATATATATATATATATATATATATATATATATTTCAATTAAAAGGTGCAAATATAATTTATAAATTCATGAATCATTCATACAAAAAACAAATATAGAGGTTAATGATTTAAATGGCGAGAATACATCATCGCAAACAATATAAATAAAATACATCAACCCCGAACCTGTATATGAATGATATGATACCCGTTTATAAATTCCAGTTGCATAAGGTCTTTTTAATTTTTACAAGCTTTCGTCTGTTCCTACAGACATCATCAGGTATGTAGGTAGATTTTGTTCTTGTTTTTACTTCTCTTGTAATAAGAGGACAACGAAAATAGAGATGTAATCCGAAAAAAAATGCTATGAGAAATGTGTTATTGTTTTGGAACGTGCGGTCACAACGCTGAGTTTAAATTTAAATTTTAAGGTTCTGCGTTTTTGTACAAATATAGCAATAAAAGAATTCATTTTTACTGGTAGATTTTCCGTGAATATGGCATGAACTATATTGTTTAATAATTACAGTAATGTCACACTTATTATCCGAGAGTTGCACGTTGGGTCAGTTATTTTAATTTCAATTAAAAGGTGCAAATATAATTTATAAATTCATGAATCATCCATACAAAATCATTTTCAATTTCTCTATTTTCGTTGTCTCCACAATTTCCAGATTTAGCGCAACAGCGTTTTATTGAATAAATTCTCAGATACACATGTTCCACATCGCAATGCAGTTCGTAACCTCGTTGATAAATTTCGGGAATCGGGCTCAGTAAACGATGCATAACGTTGTAGAAGTCTATCAAAGCTATCAGTGCATAAACTGTTGGCTATTTCTGACAGTATACAGTTCGTAACCTTGTTGATAAATTTCGGAAACAGGATCAGTGGCCGATGCCAAACTTGGAAGACCAACAAAGCTATCAGAGGAGAAACTGGAGAGTCCAAAAATTTAATTACCAAAGTTAGCGCAGCAGCAAGATATTGGTCTTGGAACTGCTCATAAGGCCGCCAGACAAAAATGAAAACTCTTCCCATAAAAAATAATAGCACTACAAGAGGTGAATGTAACTGATCATGAAAAGCGACTCCATTATTGCAGATGGTTTGAAATTGAATACTGCTAATGTGTCAGATGTAACATTTTCTTTTAACGACAAAACACGGTTCCATCTCTTGGGTTACGTTAATTCGCAAAAGCCAAAATTGGGGTCCTTCAATAATCCTCACAATTTGTATGAAAATCTTCTACATGATCTCAAGGTTGGAGTGTGGGTTACCATTTTCTGAGGTCGAAATGCTGGTCCTGTTTCCTTTATCAACTCAATAAAAAGAGAGTGCTATTCAGAAATTCTTCCCGTCTTTATAGGTCAGTTGACAATTGAGGAAATCAGTTACTCATGGTCGAACAGGAAGGTGCTACTGCCCACGCATCTCACAGATCTATGCACTTTTTTGTGGGGGGGGGGTCGAGAAAGTGATTTCCAAAGACGTGTGATCCCCAGGCTCGACAGATCTAAACCCACCAGATTTTTTATCTGTGAGGAGCAACAAAATCTGAATTGTATCGAGATCGTTCGCGCAAAATGGATGACATGAAAACAGCGACAATAGTGTTTATTCAGCCTCTTTCAAGCGAAGAAATGACAGCAGTGTTCAGAAACAAAATAAAAAGGATCCAAGACTGCATTGTTGTAACTGGCGTCACTTTCAACATTGTTTATAATTTTCATTCATATTCTCCTCCCGTATTCTCTATTGAAACATGTCTGTTAATAAAAATATGAATGGCTTTCCAAACACCCTGTAGAGTGTTAGGGTCTCGGTCCCACTCCCATACTTCGAGACCCTCTTTACTAAATGTCAGTTTCAAAGTTTCTCAACCTGGGGCACACGAACCTTCAAAGGAACCTGAGGAGGGAAGGGCAACACTTATTTTTAAATTAACAAAAATCAGGGAATTATGTAATTTAAATGAAAGTTTCAGTACATATTCATTATTTGTTTACTTTTATAATGAATAGGTTTTATTTCTTTTAGAGACATCGTTTTTTTTTTTTTTAGATACACCTGTTCCATATCAAAATACAGCTCGCAACCTTGTTGATAAATTTCGGAAACAAGATCAGTGGACGATGCCAAACGTGGAAGGCCAGCAAAGCTATCAGAGGAGAGTCCAAGAGAATCATTACGAAAGTTAACATAGCAGTAAGATATTGGTCTTGGAACTGCTCATAAAGATGTCAAGAGAAAAATTAAAACTCTTCCTATACAAAATGATGGTGGGACAAAAAAGCAACAATAACAGTATTTGTTCAGTCTATTTCAAGCGAGCAACTGATAGCAGTGTTCAGAAACAAAATAGGAAGGATCGAAACCTGCCTTGATGCTAACGGGCATCACTTTCAACATTGTTTATAATTTTCATTCATATTCTCCTCCTATATTCTATACTAGCAGCATGGCCCGGCGTTGCCCGTGCTTGATTAAAAAAATCATACGACTCATACAGCAATCGCTATCACTTGACTTAAAATATGTTTGCCCTTCCTTGCCTTTAAAGGAGTGCCCTTTGCCGTGCTGATGTTGCTACATGCCTTACTTCTTGCCTATCTCACACTGCAAATTTTTTCTAAGCGCTATACTAAACATTAAATCTGTTACGAAAAAAGAACTAAACAAAATCATCACAAAACGATCAGCTTTAAAACTTTAAAAAAGGACTCGTAACTGGAAAAACCGAATGAAAAAAGAATGTTAACAACAAATACTTTTTCGCACCCAACCCAGTTCTGCGGAATCAGAATCAACGTTGAGTTTAAGCAAGCGAATGAGCCAATTTGAGTAAAGTGCCATGCAGATTTAAATTTTTCCCACTTGTGACGAATGCAGTTATCGATTTTCTTTGCATGCTAGTTAACATTCGTGTCACTCAGCTGTTGGCTCTCACGCTGGCCAATAGAATCTTCCTGCCTATTCGTGGCAGCCAGCTATAGGTTCTCACTCTGGCCAGTAGAAAATGGCCGCAAACTACATGAAAGCTGCCGTAGAAGCATGAAAAAATCGATTATTTCCACTATCGATTGGAGTTGGGAAATGCAAAGTCGGTCTTGGGCTTCCCGCTAACTTGGAGCATGTGCATGTAAATTTTGGTACAAATCCGTTGAAAATTGGGGCCGTGCATTCGTTACACACACACACACACACACGCACACACACACACACACACACACAGACACATCCTGCCTTTTATAGATAGAGTTTGAAACATGTCTGTTAATAAAAATATAAATGCATAGTGACTTTCCATACAGCCTCATTATGAGAGCTCTTTCGATTTGAAGACATACTGCAAAGCAGTGTGACTTTTCGTCTTTATCCTGGCAGCTCGTTTCCAAGATTGACCATCTGCCCAGGCACATTTGTTTTTCGTCAACACAAACAGAGCCAACCTGTGGCTTATCCTGCAACTCTGCTGAGCGGGCCTTACTTACAGTACGAGCCTTGCAAGAGCCACATACGGCTTTGCGTTGTCATTCTCTTATATTGCTAGCCAACCGCGGCTTGAAAATCAAGTCTTCACCGTTATTTAACCTATAGCTGATGTGGCCATGATAGAAGATAAAGATTCATACCTTTCTCCAAAGTATTTGTGCGAAAGGGAATGTAACGATCTCAACTGGAATTCGAACACCGTTTGTCGAATTCTCATTTTGAAACCTCTAGCCATTATAACATCTGTGTTTAAATATATGTATAAAATTAGTTTCTTTTGATAAAATCTTTTTATTTATTTATTTATAGCGTATTGACGAGGTAGGGCATCACGTCCTTCTCATTGCTTAATTTTAATCTCAATTAAATATTAATGACGTATATTTTTAATATCATTCAATTACAATGCCCGTTCAACATTTCTTACATACCTATTTGACTAAGAATAACATTAACTTTCTATTAAAAAAACATGGCGAAGAATATTTAAATTTATGGAAGACAGTGTTTGTATTAATAGCAACTCAGTATACTTGTACTTACACGTGTGTACACACGCGAGAGCGCCCTGGGTATGACGTTAAACTACATCCGGCAGAAAGTCCACTGATCGGGTGATTGTTGGTTTTGAGGAGCCTGGAACCATCTTTTAATTGTTGGTATTCCAAGGTCCACCGTGAACCGGAGAGGTGGCAGCTGTTAGGGTCTCAATTATGGGCAAATAGTTAGCCCTCAAAACTGGGGTTAAAAACTATGAAAGTAGAAATAAACATTTTTATAGTAAAAACCCCAGCAATGACTTTTCATAGTAAAAAAAATTAACAACTATATATTTTTGTAAAAAACAGAAAATTTTACCATCAATACATTTTTATAAAAAAAATACTACCAGTAACATATATTTTAGTAATATATATATATATATATATATATATATATATATATATATATATATATATATATATATATATATATTTGTGTCTTTAGGCAGCAATCCTTCTTTCATGCAGATTTCATTGAAAACGACTGACAAGTTCCTTTAATTTAGATTGTTATACAATTTCTCATGCAATCTAATAATTTTTTTCTTTTCGGATGATAAATTATATAAAAAATGTCCGAATGTTCTTTTTATCCAAGCGCTTTCGGCTATACATTTAGCCATTTTCAAGGATTATATTTTAACTATTAAAATTAGAAATAGTTGTTGTATATATGTTTTATAAAATGTTTTCATTTTTTTGTTTCAAAACACAGTCAAGATATTATGCACATTGTCTGTCGTTTTTAATTAAATGTGCACACACACGCACGCACGCACACACACACACACAGATATATATATATATATATATATATATATATATATTACCCGAAATATATTTTTGTAAAAGAAATTACTATTGCTTCCAACAAAATTAAACTTCGGCATTAAATGACCCATAAAGAGGTGATATGCCATTAAATAAACAAAAACATGCGTGTGTGTTTGTTTGCGCGTGTGTTTGTTTACGTGTGTGCATATGCGAGTGTATGTATACGCATGTGTGTAAGAATATCTATGTGTGTATGTGCGTGTGTGTGTGTGTGTGTGCGTGCGTGTGTGTATCTCTAAGAAGAATATATATTGCTATTGATTGCGACTTTACTTTTGCATCGACGGTTTTGTCTTTCACTAAGCGAAAAATTTACCAGCATCATTTTCTTTGATAATGTTAGGGAAATCTAAGCAGTGTCTTTCACGTTTAAAAATCTCTTTAATCATTACACGTGCATATCTTTAATGAATTCTTTTGAAGGGAATCGGATACTTTACTTTATTTTTGTATAAATCATGACCGGATATAAAAGTCAATTTTGAATTTCTTACAAATCAACCATTCGCCCTTGCATGGAGTATTGCTGCCATATATAGTCTGGTGCCCCTTCTGTTTGTCTCAAGGTCTTTGATAAAATCCAGAGACGGATATGCAATGTAATTGGCCCTGATCTGGCATCTCGTCTGCAGACGTGCAATTGCCTCCCTCTGTCTTTTTTACAAATACTTTCATGGTAACTGCTCCAATGAGCTGCTTTCGCTGGTTCCCAGACTTCATGAATTGAAGCGTTCTACTAGGCTGGCATCTCGCTCTCACCCTTTCAGTCAAAACTGTTAAATGTAGCCGTCTCTTCTACTTCAATAGCTTCATGTCTCGCACTTCTCGCCTGTGGAACTCCCTCCCCATTTCTTGCTTTCCTGATAACTATAATCTCCGACTATTCAAATGTAATGTCAATCGACGTTCTCCAGATGCTTTTATCTATCCCCTATCCTTCTCTTCATCCTTTCCTCTATCACTCCTCTTTGCTCTCGCTCCAACTCTCTGTAACCCTTTGCCTGTTAGTGACTTCCCGTCTTGCTTGGGGTGAAACGCTGAAAAAAAACGTGCAGTAGATGTCATAAAATAGAGAAATGATGCTGATCTTAATAAAGCCGTATCGAGCAAAAGTATTATGAAGATTTACATAAAAAAAGTTATCTCATTGGCATTGATAACTTTGAAGAGAGATACTGTATTAAGAACAAGTTAACTAGCAAAAAATTTACAATGGGATTTCACGATTTGTTTGGATGATGCATCGGAAGAAAAAAAAGATCTTTTGAAGGAAGGTGGAGAGTTAACAACATTTGCAGAAAAATGTCGGAGAATTTCAACGTGCATTTGAAGGAACAGAAATAGATAGATAGATAGATAGATAGATCGATAACTGTAGTATCTATCTATCTATCTATCTATCTATCTATCTATTAACATCGTCATCATCTGTCTCA
>OZ010586.1:31017639-31045139 GCA_963932145.1 Acanthosepion lycidas
AGGCCGCACGGAATGTTTTGGCTAATTTTGAACAATTTTATGGTACTTTATATATAAAAAAAAAACCATCAAAAAGTACACATTTTCCACCATTAGCTTCCTTTTTCACAAATTTTGGTAATTAATTTTTGCTCTAAATTCAGGTGCGTTTTATACATGGGAATATTTTTTTCCAAGATATTCCTCGGCGTTTTTAAATGCAATATACAAAGGATTATAATAATACAATAAGTGATTAAAATTAGAATCCTGATTGAAATTTGCGTTCATGGCAAGAACTTTTGTTTATTTTATTTTCGTGAAAATGCTTGGTAGATTTGTCCTCGTTTTAAGTTCCGGAAGTAGACAGCCATCATTCTTTTGTCCCATCTCCCATGATAACATATACTATAACTTTAATGTCCGAATGGAATCGTTCAACTTTTTCAGCGCGAAAAACACCCGAATTAAATTCCATCACTGACAAACTCAACTTACTATCCCAAATGTTTGCCCTAAAACATGTAAAGTGATTAAATCCACTGACTTCTTCTGTACGCCATTTTTGTAAAAATATTATAGTTGCTATTTTTGAAAACGGAAGTTCTACACAGCAAAATGCGGAACTAACTAGTAAAAAAATGATTTTCTTTATAAATTTAGCGCCCTAAAATCTGGCTAAGAAGAAGTATAATTCAGCTATCGCCAGAACATGTGAAGAACAGGTTAATTTTATTAAAGGTTCCTGCGTAAGAATGCCAATGTTTCCAACAAATCCTGATGCGTAGTCTCTGTGACCGCGATGGTCACATAGTACTCAGGCTCGCTCAATAACGTGACGTTGCTGACTGAGCAACCCCATAGAAGAGTGTCTGTTCGAGTAACAGTAATATCCCTTTTGATTATCATTTTATATAAATACCGCGCAACTACTTTTCATGATATTCAAAATGGCTGTATTATTTCAAGATAGACTACGTATCTAAAAGAATCTATCTATCTATCTATCTATCTATCTATCTATCTGTCTATCTATCTATCTATCTATCTATTTCTCTCCCCCCCCCCTCTCTCTCTCTATATATATATATATATATATATATATATATATATATTGCTTTTCCTTCATTATTCCCTACTTCTATTTTATGTATTTGTTTCTCATTTTGCTATAAATCCACAAGCGATTTCGGGGCGCGTCGACCCCTAAGTCTCAAGCAACATTAGAGGCATGAGTCATATTCATGGCTTGGGTAGATGGATGTTGGTGGCCGTTGATTGGTCTATTTTTTCTTTAATTCTTTCTATTACTTTTCAATGCCTATAGAACCTTACCTGTTCTTCAAATGTTTCCGGATTACGTCTTTGAATTTTTACATCATAATTTGCACTAAATATTCCTAGCTTATAATATGCGTTCTTGGGATTTTCTTTTTCTCTGAATCTCGCTTAAAACGGAAGGATGACTAACAACAGAAAATAATTATTTTTTCATTAAATGTTTTTCATTATGTATTCGGCATTTCTCCATCGAATATCTATCTATCTATCTATCTATCTATCTATCTATCTATCTATCTATAACGATAAAACTCAACACTTAGAGGGGACAGACTGTTTCATGCTAGATGCAATCGTCAGACCACGAGTGCTGTTATTTTTCTTGGCTATATCTATATATAAATTATATCTATATCTGTATCTATATATATATAAAAATATATATATATATAAATAAATTATATATATATATATAAATTATATATATATATATATATATATATATGAATAGCCGAGAAAAATAACAGCACTCGTGGCTTGACGATTGCATCTAGCATGAAACAGCTTTTTGCCTCTAAGTGTTGACTTCTACGTTCACTGTCTCTGATATTGAGCACTCTATCCCATAAATATAGCACACCGTAAGACTATATTTCTTAATACACACACACACACATATATATATATATATTTATATATATATATATATATATATGATTATTTATTTAAAAATATGATTCCAACACGCTACATAAGAGGTCTCAATTTTCAAAACAAGAGCCGAAAACTTCAATATAATTATTTGAATTAAACTGAATTAAAGTAAGCTCTGTTCCATCTTCAAGCAAAATTTTTTTTGGGAATAACTTATTTCTGAAAATGACGTGTTTTAGTAGCATATTCATAATTGAAATAAAAAGTTCCATGGTAACAGCCAGGGCGAATTGTTTAAATAGGTAGGGGTTATGGGTGTTAATAATTTGTATCAGTATAGAGTTACTTTCATCGATGTCAAGTCAGGGTAAGGTGGGGGTGTCTAAATTTAAAACGGAATATGTTTTCGCCTAGTCAGGTTTACGTGTCTATGGAGATTTCTTTCTTTTTCTATTTTATTTCTTTATGAAAGGGTTTTGTGTATATAAAAAAACAGTCGTAACATTTGTTTTTTGACGACTTCATAAAGGGTTATCTTTTTTTGTAAGGTATTTAAACTACTTATTCAGGCTATGGATTATAAAAGTTATTTTATTGTATGTTTGTTTTTAAGCTAATTATTCAATGCATAAATTTGATGATGTCGGAAAACCGTTAACTCATGTCTATTGTTTAATAGATTTTTATTAATTAGAAACTTAATAATGTGCAGTTTCTCATGGAGGCACAAAGGGCATGGGTCATCCCAAGTTTTAATACCCTACAAAAAAAGATAACATTTGTTTTTATTACCACTCATGATAATTAAAAGGAAAAATAATGTAAAAAAAGAGCTAGCTAATCGGGTTTGAACCTTGCTCCTTGCCCAACAAATCTAAATCGATGTGAAGGTATAATCATCAATGAATGTTTCATGGAAGAAATATATATGACTTCCAATATTTTCATGTGGTAACATGAGTGGGACTTACTGAGGACGGAAAACGAGTCTATACTAAAATTAGCGGAAAAATTATGGTTATTTATCAGTTGATCCGCCATAGAAGACCCGGATGTGTTGGCCAGAATATATGACGGAGAATACTTAAGGTTTTGGATTTTTGTTGGTATATAATGTTTTATTCTGACATCCAGCCTTTTAGTCATTCTTCTTATGTAATACGAACCACAACTACATTTAAGTGAATAAATCAAAGAACTATTATGATGTGGAGGAAGAATGTCTTTCCGCAAGTATAGAATGACATGTGTTGCAGAAAAAACTACACGAGTATTAGCAGCAAAGTAACAATGTCGAACTACTAAAGAAACTCGCTTAGCATAGCTATCACTGATACTACCCAGCCAAGGAAAGGACAGCTAAACGGGACATATTTGTACTATATTCGGTTTAATTTTATTGAATTCAGAAATTTTGTTCTTAATTACCGAAGGAACAATGTCCAAAGGATAGGCACTGTTTCAAAGAGTGGTGGTAATAAATTTGAGTTCTCTAGCTTGGTTTTAGAGCAGGTTATTAAGGCCCTATGAGTAAGGGTCTTAATTAAATTTATTTTACGTTTACGGGGCAAAAAGAGTCCCAACGGTTATACAAACCGATAAAAGTCGGTTTTCAATAAACAGAAGTGATATATATATATATATATATATATATATATATATATATATATATATATATATATATATATTATAATAAAAAGAAAGAACAGTAAGATATATAATCCGGTGTTATTGATATTTTTATTTTTACAAAACAATGCTCAATGTAAATTACATATTATAAATTAACTAATTTAAAATGTAAATTACATATTATAAATTAACCAATTTAAAATATATAGGAATTACCATGTTTCAAAAACCGAGGCTAAAAACTTCAAATTTAATTATATAATTAAATTAAAAGCATTAGTTCTTTTCATCTTCAAGCGAATTTTGCAATAACTTATTTTTAAATTTACTGAGTTTTAAACGTATACACAGTCCATATTTTTTTGTTTCCAAGGATGCAGAGAAATCCAGTCATTTAGACAGGGGCGGTAGCGTGTTCATTTTTATTAACTATTATTTTATCAATGATGGGTTACGTTCGAAAAAGAGGTTAAGTCTAGGTGGGGTAGGGGTGCATTTTTCAACGAATTTTGACATCCGTTCAACGCATGTCGTCTGGTTTTTTATCAAACATTTTTAGCATTTTTTTCCCGTTAAATTCGTACTTGTATACTTAAAGATTCTTTCTAAAAAGGCTGTTTGGGATAGAATACGTTATATTGAACTATAATTTTAAAATATTTTTTACTCTTAATTACTAATAGACCATATTTCTTTTTAAATCAAATAAATGTAAAAGAATTACTTAAAGTAATAAAAATTATTATTACATATGAAATATAAGTATGTATATTACCAGCTCACATTCTTTTTATTTTTAATTTTTATTTTATTTTTAAATATTATTTAAGGAAAGTTTTGACAATGTCGGCAAAGAATAGTTATTTCATTTCTTTCATTCAGTAAATTTTCATTTTTTTATAAACTTAGTAATATATAGTTTCTCATATATGCACAAAGGACATGGGTCATTTAATGACCTACATATTCTAGCTTTTCTTATTAATTTCCATTTTACTGTAGGTGTTTTATTGGTTTCTTTTAGGTGCCAGAAATATTTCGATAGGGATGTCTGATTTCGGTATTTATTTATCCTAAATGAAGTTTGATGTTGATTGAACCTCTTCTTGAACTCATGACTTGTGCAACCTATATAGATATTTATGTTTTTTTGCTATATATATAGCAAAATTCATATATATATATATATATATATATATATATATATATATATATATATCACAATTCATATATATATATATCACAATTCACAATTCATATATATATATATATGAATTGTGAATTGTGATATATATATATATCACAATTCACAATTCATATATATATCACAATTCACAATTTATATATATATGTATATATATATATATCACAATTCACAATTCACATATACATATATATATATATATATATGTCACAATTCACAATTCATATATATATATATATTAAAATTCACAATTCATATATAAACATATATATATATATATGAATTGTGTATTGTGATATATATATATATATATATATATATATATATATATATATATATATATCAGAATTCACAATTCATTTATATATATATCTATAACAAGTTACAATTCTTATATATATATATATATATATATATATATATCACAATTCACATATATATATACATATATATATATATATATATATATATATATATATATATATATATATATATATATAGCATGTGTCCGAAGAAGTTTCGCCGGATTTTTGTTTATTTTCATTTTATTGTAATATTGCATTTTTCAGTCGCCATGCATGATGTAACATTCAATATATGTCTGGTGCGGCAGATTTTTTTCGCGCAGTGGGTTGCCCTTTCTTTCTGCGGTAGACTAGTTGCCACTCATCCAAGGCTATAGAACCCGGTCTGTCCTGCTATTTACCCATAGCTGTGGAGAGAAGCATCAGATTCATACCTTCCCTAGCACGTAAGTGAATGTATTGGATTCGACTGATATTCGAACTCGGCTTACCGATTCCTCAATCCGAGCCGCTATCCATTACTCCACCGTTGCATCTTTCATTTTAAATTCTATTGTATCATTGCTGTTTGGTCTTCGAGGCTTCAGAGACCTGGATTTTTGACTGCTAACCGATATATATATATATATATATATATATATATATATATATATATATATATATATGTATAATGTCAGTGTGGCTCAAATGCAGCTGAGGCAAGTCGTCGCCACAGTACAGAATCTCATATACATGCGGTGAAAGGCAGGATCAATCACAAGTTAAGAAGTTCTAAGCAACGGGCTCTGTAAACGATGCACCCAGATCTGGACGACCCACTACTGCAACATCTGATAACAGCAGTTGAACGCTTGTCTAATTAAGTCCGCAGAAAACTGTTCGGCGCCTATCTCGTGAACTCGAAATCGGTCGCCGAGCATAACCTGTTGCATAAAGGGAATTTAAAACCTTACATTATTCGCCTGTTCCATGCTCTGCACGATGGGGATGTTGATCGCAGACTTGTGTTTTCGGAGATGTGCCTTGCCTTGATGGCTAGGATGGTGGTCAGATGAAACGTGCTTTAAGCTAAACGGTCACATTAACCGACATAATTGCTCGTCTTGGAGTCATTAAGCTCGCAGGAGTAACTGTCTGGAAATAGGAATTATCGATCCATTCTTTTTCGATGGTCACTGGTGAATGGCGCCCCAACTTGCTTCAAAACTACGTCTTTCATTAAATGCAACAGCAAAGAGACATGCGCTTCCAACAGGACGGGGCTCCGACGAACCAGGCGCCTTGTGTTCGTAAATGGCTTGACATCAATTTTAATAGTAGATGGATTAGTTGGTGTGGAAAGAACGAATAACCAGATTGTTCACCCTATTTAACACCGATAGATTTCTTCTTGTGGGATATTCTTAAAGACAAGGTATACAAAGAGAAACGGCGAATTATTCCTGACCTTCGTCGTGTTATTAACTAAAACTGCGCCAAAAGGTTTGTCGCAGTGTTCGTCCGCGTTATCGAACACAATAGAGAACAATTTGAACCATTTCCTTCGTAGTAATCATCGTGGCATAATTGTTTCATTCATAATTATTATTCATCAGTGTTCTATACAATAAAATTAATAGAAAAACCTACATTAGTTTTCAGTATAATATCGCAGTCGAAACTTTTGTCTTTGTGTATATACATACATATATATATATATATATAAATGTGAAATGTGGTAGAAATTTACCAGTAAAAAAGAATTCTACTACATTTGTACATAAACGCAGAACTTTTACCTTAAAATTTAAATTCAAACTCAGCGTTGCGACTGCACGTTCCACAACAATAACAGATTTCTCATAGCATTTTTCGGATTACAACCCTGTTTTCGTTGTCCACTTATTACTGAGAGTAAAAACAAGAACACAATCTATTTCATACCTGAGGATGTCTGTAGGAACAGACGAAAGCTTGTAAAAATAAAAAGACCTATTGCAAGTGAAATTTATAAAACAGGATCTTTTCATTCATAAACAGGTTCGGGGTTTTTGTATATTATTTGAATTGTTCGCGAAGATGGATTTCTCGCCATTTAAATCATTAACCTTTGTATTTGTTTTATGTATAAATAATTCATGAATTTGTAAATTAATTGCACCTTTATTGGAATATATATACATGTATATATATATATATATATATATATATATATATATATATATATATATATATATTTTTTTTTTTTTTCCTATGAAAACTTCTCGGACATTCAGCCGGTAAATGTTATTTAATACTGTTTATTATAAACAGAGCATTTACTTAAATACTTGTATCTATAAAAAGAAAGTTAAACATAAAAAATGTCTTTAATAAATAAATTGTCGGACTTTGTCCATTTCTTAATCTATCTATCTATATATATATATATATATATATATATATATATATATATATATATATATATATATATATATTGAAATAATAGGAGAGAACAAAGAGATTTATTATTTAGAGTTCTCTGAATTTATTTTTATTTAAAAAAAACAGTGCTCGATTTAATTTTTATGATTGAATTTGGATTGAAGTTTCAGTTTTGAAACATGCAAATTTCGGTATTGTGATGATAATATATTTTTAAAATCAACTATAATATATATATATATATATATATATATATATATATATATATATATATATATATATATATATGTAGGGTTAATACGGTTGATTGATGCATTTATCCTTTTAACACCATATCAACTCCTTATAGGACATTTAATGCTAAAATTTAATTTTTTCAATTTTGAAGCTAATAAAAATATGATACATGTTATTTTGCTTTCACAACTGAATACATGGCAGATGATACTAAGCTTTTATTCATATATAGGGTGGCCACTGAAAAAAAAAACTATAGATTTGAAAAAGTCATAACTTGTTCGTTTTCAGTTTTTTTATTTTCTTATTTTCGTCTATCGGTTTGCGCTTCCGAGAAACCATAGTAGAAAAAATAATAAAATAAATAAATTCGGGGTCGTCTATTTCGAATAAGAAGCGTCCACGATAATAACGTTTGAAGTAAAAAAAAACAAATGTTGGATTAAAAATAAATCCATGAATTCTTTAGAAATATATGTGTGTCGCTCACCCTCAAATAAATACAGGGTGTCTCTCCCAAATAAATGCAGTGTTTATTGACCGGAAAACAAGATTAATGGTTAAAATTAATGACGTGAAAACAAGATTAACGGTTAAAATTAATGACGTGAAAACAAGATTAATGGTTAAAACTAATGACGTGAATACAAGATTAATGGTTAAAATTAATGACGTGAAAACAAGATTAATGGTTAAAATTAATGACGTGAAAACAAGATTAATGGTTAAAATTAATGACGTGAAAATAAGATTAATGGTTAAAATTAATGACGTGAAAATAAGATTAAAGGTTAAAATTAATGACGTGAATACAAGATTAATGGTTAAAATTAATGACGTGAAAACAAGATTAATGGTTAAAATTAATGACGTGAAAACAAGATTAATGGTTAAAATTAATGACGTGAAAACAAGATTAATGGTTAAAATTAATGGCGTGAAAATAAGATTAAAGGTTAAAATTAATGACGTGAAAACAAGATTAATGGTTAAAATTAATGACGTGAAAACAAGATTAATGGTTAAAATTAATGACGTGAAAACAAGATTAATGGTTAAAATTAATGACGTGAAAATAAGATTAAAGGTTAAAATTAATGACGTGAAAACAAGATTAATGGTTAAAATTAATGACGTGAAAATAAGATTAAAGGTTAAAATTAATGACGTGAATACAAGATTAATGGTTAAAATTAAGAAATATTAATGTTTATTTGCTTACAAAGAAGATTAACGGTTTAAAATAAATATGAAATTAATTGCGTGGATCTGATAAAGAAAATATTCAAGAAATTATAGAAAGTGCCCGGAAGATGTACATTCCTTGGTTCTGCTTGGTCTAATCTTCACGGCTAGGATCCGCCATGGCACTTATATTTTAGCAAACCAAATACGTTCCCTTTGTATTCCATTGGTGAGAAGTTCCTCTCGAACAGCTTCTTCCATCGAACTACTGCTCTATGGAATCAACTCTCACGAGGATGTTTCCTGATCACTACAATTTTAACCTCGAGTGACACCCGTGCCTTGTGCATAATGAACTTCACTGTAAAAAAATATTCAAAAGTGAGTGCATTTTTGGGACACACTGTATATATAAAGTTATTTATGTGTGTCACCTGGAAACTTTAAAAATTAATAAAATGTAAATTAAATTGGTTCTCCGTTCTCGTATGTGTGGGAGGTTGCCGATCTAGCGTGTGAGATCAAGTTTTTGTAATTTGAACATGTATAGAATTCATTTTATTAAAAAAAATATATATATTTTGTATATGCTTGGAATATTATATATATTTTCAATCAAGTGGATTTGTACTCAGTTACCGCGCCGTCCATATATATATATATATATATATATATATATATATATATATATATATATATATATATATATATGAAGAAATATACTCTTAAGGTGTGCTATATTTATGGGATAAAGTGCTCAATATCAGAGAGTGTGTAAATATAAAAGTGAACCTTGAAGTTTGAACATTGGTGGCCTGACGATTGCGTCTAACATGAAACAGACTGCCGCCTCTAAGTGTTGACTTCAATGTTCACTTATATATATATATATATATATATATATATATATATATATATATATATATATATATTGTGTGTGTGTATTTAGGCAGTATTTTTTCATTGATGCATGTTTCATTAAATAATATAGACTTGTTTTGTCTATTTATTTTAAGCAAATTCCTTTCATATCGTCTGATAAGCATAATAACATTATCATTGAAAGACGAAAGAAAATCGCCATATTGATACATGTTTTTTAATCCTATCTAAGCTTTCGGCTTACATAAGACATCATCAGAGATGACAATTGCATTACAATAAATTAAAAAATACATGGAAATAGCAACAATGATATATAACACAGCTGTTTGAGGGTTTCTATAGCCCCCCTAAACTTAAATAAAGTCAATTCAGGTTTGCTATGATAAAAACTTTCTATCCCAAATAAAAATCATCACAAAAATAGCAAAAGTCATTTTGTCACAGGTTATTTTCTCTGAGAGAAGAAAAGAAAAAATGGATTTTTATACTTTTATAAGGGGTAAAACAAGGTAAAATATTGAAAAATGACTGTTTTGTCATCATCTGACACTTGATCTGAACCCCCATGAAAGTAAGTATTTTCTAGTATTTTCCATGATCTCCTTCCCAATTTTTTGAGAGTCGAGGATCATGGGCAATTGTCACATTTTTTTTTTTTTTAATTCAGAGTCGTCTTTCTTCTATAATTATTACCAACCATGACTAGAAAGCCCAATCCGTTTTTTTCTCCACGAATCTCATCGTAGAATTTAAAGGTGACATTGGTAAGACCGCGTCACCTCTTCCGACCGTTACACGGAAAATGATTACCGAGTCACTGCTCATTCGTCCTCATCACAAAGTTTACCAGTTGAAAGTTTGCCATATAGGTGACTCAGATGTCCCGTCCACGCCGGTTTTGAAATCAGCGTGATTCTTCTCCTAAACAGGGTGCTAACAAAGGCTAAGGAGCTCTGTCTACTCGTAGCCCTTTGGTTAAGGTGAGATAACAACACCTAACATATTTATAGTCTAGAACAACTGAAATGTGAAGATGGTGGCAAATCAATAATTAAACACGTCTTTTCGAAGTCTTGGCGCTGCACAATCACAAAGTATCTTACCAAATAACAAAAATAAGTAACTTGAAGACTTCCAGTAAATGAATAAACAGCCGTATACTCCCTGAATTTCCCCTCCTCCTCGTCGTCGTCCAGACATAGTTCAATTACTGATACAATTCACAACCACTGATATGAAGTCTTCTCTTAGATTTTCCTTTTCTTAAACTGGACCTCAAGGCTATCATCAATAATCAAATGTACTTAAATGACAATTTGTAAGATTGGCTTATGATTTATAAACCTTGTTTTCATGAGACTCCTTAGGTCATTTAATCATCTAATTTTGATCTATCTATTCCAGACGCATTCACATCTATCTATTTATCTATCTGCAGTTAAGACAATTTAGTATTCAATACGCGCCACCGTGGCCAGTTCAAGTGTCTTTTGCTTGACACACATTTATGATACAGGGTCCTCCACAAAATCTATGATACGCCCCCCCACTCGACTACATCTCAATTTTTAGTTAGTATTTATATAAAATAGAAATTCATATAAAATAGAAATTTTTGTGTAACCTAATTACGTACAATAATGGATCGTATGCAATATAGGAGAACAATTCAACTAGAAAAATTGGAAATAAATCCAATGTATCTAAATACAAATTAGAGACATGTCATAATAGATCATTCCATCATAAGAGACAAGTCATAATAGATCATTCCATTTTAAATAAATCATCAATGTTTTGTGACAATTTTTAACATCAACTTGAGATTTTCTTGTTAAAAAGTTGAATAATTTTAACACTTGATGGATAAGAAAATAAGGTTTTTTATATAGTGTAATTACTCCTGAGTTGAATTTCTTTTTTACCTTTCATAAATTGACGTACGGTTAAATTTTGTCTGTGTATCCTAAGCCTCACTAGTAAAAATGAAAAAAAAAAAAGAAAAAAGAAAAAAGGATGCATAGTTAACATGTGAATGAAAATGTGTCTAATTCACGGGATCAGAGCCGGTGTAAGGGTTTCGTGTCCACCTACCGAATCTAGGATACAGCCACCCCCCCACTCTACTACATCTCAATTTTTCATAAGGTAGTATTAATATAAAATACAAATTTTATTGTAACCTAATTATGTACAATAATGGATCATATGCAATATAGGTGAATAATTCAACTAGAAAAATTGAAAATAAATACAATGTATCTAAATACAGCTTCAAATATACAAAACGATCATTCGCCCTCCATTCGCATGGAGTATTGCTGCCATATATGGTCTGGGGCACCTTCTGTTTACCTCGGAGTTCTTGACAAGATCCAGAGACGGATATGTAATGCGATTGGCCCTGATCTGGCGTCTCGCCTGCAGCCACTATCTCACAGACGCGCCATCGCCTCTCTCTGTCTCTTCTACAAATACTTTCATGGCAACTGCTCCGATGAGCTGCTTTCCCTGGCCCCCAGTCTCCATGAATACATGCGCCTTACGAGGCTGGCATCCCGCTCTCACCCTTACACTGTAGAAACTTTAAAATGTAGCCGTCTCTTCTACTCCAATAGCTTCATACCTCGCACCTGTCGCCTGTGGAATACCCTTCCCAATTACTGTTTCCCTGATAGCTATAATCTCCAACTATTCAAATGTAATGTCAATCGATATCTCCAGTTACCTTGATCTACACACTATCCTTCCCTTCATCCTTTCTTCTATCACTCCTATCTGCTCTTGCTCCAAATCTTCTGCAACCCCCCCCCCTGCATCCTAGTGGCTTCATGCCTTGCTCGGGGCGCAATGCTTAAAAAAAAAAAAAAAAAAAAATTAGAGACATGTCATAATAGATCATTCTATATTAAATAAGTTAACAATATTTCGCGGCTATTTTTAACATCAGCTTGAAATTTTCCTTGATAAATATTGAGTAATTTTAACACATTCTACATTAGGGATAAAAATAGTGAATTTTATATAGCGTTTCTTCGAGACCTAGCGAGAGCAAAACAAATTCGGGAATTTAAACAAAAAAAAAATAAAATAAAAAAAAATCACCCGAGAATGACGTCAAAATCCGTGAATAATTTTCATCCTTTAATCTTCAGTGGTGCTTAGTTTAATTTCTAACGTACAGAAATGTAGGTAGTAAAAAGCAAATGTTGATAACATAGCAAAAGTCACAAAGTTCTTAATCTAACTTCGGAACTCCCCACCGGTTGGGGGTTTCGGGAGTACTACGCAACGGCCCTGCTAACCACAAACAAACATCTTATTGCGTTAATATATATATATATATATATATATATATATATATTGTTTTGCAAATTTATATCTTTTCAGGGAGGAAGAACCGGTGTCTTTCCACAAATACACTGTCTTTATTATCTGTGAATCGCCATGCCTTTTTGAGAAAAGAGTGGATTGGTTTCCCACTGCTTTCTTCATTGCCTTGAATTAAATTTTTAAAGCTTTGACTTATTTTAAGAGGTACATGTTTAATATATTCTCCATTTGTTACTTTACGTGAATTCATCCTGTACGATGTGATAATAAAACAACCCTCTGCAATTAAATTGCTGCCAACAGATTTCATAGTCGATAGGCTCCTACTATAGTATTATACCTACCATCCACATTCTACTGTGGTATAATATCTACTATTCATTTTCAATATGATATTTACCAAGTGTCGGAAGTATGAAATATGTTAAAAACCATTAAACAAGGATAATAAACAGTTTGTAGTGTAAACTTTCTAGTCAGTTATAGTATTAAGTGGCTTTCTAGTAAAAGTTATCGGGATATCATGAACAAAATAATACAGTGATTCTAAAATTTCGCAGATTTTGTAATGGAATTACATAAATATCTCCTTTATGAATACAAATTAGATAAATACTTTAGGCTAAAATAAATCTTAAGGTTAAAATAACACAGTATGTAAAAAGGAATTAATTCCTGTAGGCCGTAAATGGGTTGTTTGGTAGCTTGCATCGATAAATATTATAATATAGTGGCACTGTTTGGGCACCTCGAGGTGGTGTAATGGTTAGTAAGTTTATCTCGCTAGAGCAATTACGGCTGAGTAGTGAGTTCGATCCTCACTGGGTACCCCCTACTTTCGGCCTTCTGCCACATCCATGCTACGCTTGGAAAATCCCTATTGAGCACCTCGGGGCAGTGTAATGGTTAGCAAGTTTATCTCGCTAGAGCAATTACGGCTGAGTAGTGAGTTCGATCCTCACTGGGTGCCCCCTACTTTCGGCCTTGTGCTACATCTAAGCTACGCTTGGAAAATCACTGTAGTAACACCCTTCAAAATTATTTAATTCGTGTCAATTTTACATCCCTCTAAAAATGAAAGCTTATAACGTGAATTTTAGATAATTGACGTTTTATTTTTTACCTTAAAGGTAAAAATGCCTCGCAAGCAACAATATATATATATATATATATATATATATATATATATATATATATATATATGCAGAAAAATAGGAAAAAACATGTTAGGTAAATAATCCGGAGTTCTTTAGTATTTTTGTTTTTATTTTTAAAAAACAGTACTCAATACATAAGTAGAGTTTAAATTATAATTATTTAAAAAATATATAATATAATATAATTATAATAAATATGATATATGCACATATATATATGTATATATATATTCATGTATCATTCATACAAAAAAGAAAAAAAAAAGAAAAGGCGAGAATAAAGTTAGGTGATAAGAAGCTATCACGAAAAGACACTGAGCGATGTTATTTTTTCTAACAAAGAAAAGTGGTAAAGATTTTATTTTCATTCGCGAAGAAAGTAAGATACCGGATTTAATTTGATTTATGTTACGACGCGGCGAAAGAAGATAGCAATCTGCCCATTGCAATAATGAAAGTTTCAGGTTGGTCAAGTGGCCTACAAGTCAGAATGCTAAGAGATAAAAATTAATTGGGTCGCGTTCTGACCGAAAAAAAAAGTCCGCTGGATAACCCACAGAGTACAAAGAAGGAAAGATTAAACCATTAACTATCTACGGAGATATCATTGGAGAAGAGCACCTGTTTTGTGTCAGACCTGGCCATGGTAGAATTTTTTTTTTATCGTAACAGATAAATTGGCGGCAGGGTGCAAAGTGGCCAGATGACCACCCACTCGATTGACGAACTCCTGGTGACATTCGGTTAAGATTGAGATTAAGGACCACACTACGGGTCGTATGGGTTTGTTGTCGGGAAGAAGAAAAGAAAGAAAGAAAAAAAAAGGAAGATTTTTTTTTTTTTTTGAGCGAGATTTTTAAACCGAGGCCAGTCTAGCCACACCCACGCTGCTGGGCGTCCATTGGCTAAATAGTGGCGTCAGTGGTAGGCGAAGGTAAAGAAGAAGGAGGGGAGGCCTGCTGACGCCCCCTGAAGGTATCGGTGTGAGATGTCACTGTGAGAGAGACGGGAAACCTGTTGATGCAGAGTCGCAACGATTAGACGGCAGTTAGTTGGGGTTGAAGACAGACAAGAGTTGAGTCAGAGAGAAGTTAGTTGCAGTTGAGCTGTGAGCGCTGAGACCCGCCTCGCAAGAACCTGACTGAAAGATCCACGCAATCACGACCTCAACTTCTAACCAAGAACAATTTATTTTTGAAGAACGACTTAGACTCATACCATCAAAACAAGTTTTACGAATATCACCTGAAGATACACCAAAAAAACAGTTATCGAAAAACAACTTAAGATATTAAGACTCGCCTAACAAACGCAAAGTGTCACGTATCCATATTAGAGGTTTGGGAGAAAGACGCAGTCCTGTATTCAGCAACCAGATATAAAATATTGTTATCCTTTTTTTTAACAGATTTGAAGTTTTCGAGTTGTTATTTTCTTTTCTTTTACATATATTTGTGCGGTATTAGCCTTGTTCGGACTCGACTTGCATTACGGCCCGGCGACTGATTGATTTCGTCTACCTAATATCAAACCACAACTTGGGTAGAAATCAAAACAATTACTTCAGTAACCAGACGTTGGAGGTGAGCTGGAAACGACAAGGCTGATACCGAATCTAACCAGATTCCCATCCGAATCAGCAAAAGGTTAGAACGTCACATTTGGTGTCACGACCAATACCAAGTCACATTGGTCGCCACAGGACAGGATAGGACGGCGACGGCGCGCGGAGACAGACAGGGTGACGTCACAGAGGTTAATGATTTAAATGGCGAGAATACATCTTCGCAAACAATATAAATAAGATACATCAACCGCGAACCTGTATATGAATGATATGATCCTTGTTTATAAATTCCAGTTTCATAAGGTCTTTTTAATTTTTTACAAGCTTTCGTCTGTTCCTGCAGACATCCTCAGGTATGGAAATAGATTTTGTTCTTGTTTTTTACTTCTCAGTAATAAGAGGACAACGAAAATAGAGATGTAATCCGAAGAACTGCTATGAGAAATGTGTTATTGTTTTTGGAACGTGCGGTCGCAACGCTGAGTTTGTATTTTAAATTTTAAGGTTGTGCGTTTTTGTACAAATATAGTAATAAGAGAAAAAGACGATTGTAAGGAAATGAGTGATGTTTCAAAACTGCATCTAGAATTTGTCTATCAGCTATTCTATTCGATGCTGTGTTGTTTTTAGTGCATCTCTGGGAAAGCTTCCAAAGACGGAAATTTGGTTCTTCGCCAGCTTTGACTTAAGAACCAAACACAACATTCGACCCAACTTCAACAGTCATTTTTTTGTTAAGAGGAAAGCTGGTCTATTATTTTTGTATCGCATTGTTAAAAATGAATTTCGCGAACAGAAAACGGAAAAGACAGCGTTTATCACGAGATATTCAGTGATAGGGTTAAACCAGGACTCCGTTCACAAGAGTTTTGTGTGTCTGGTGTCCTATGAAATGGGTCGGCAATTAAGGGCGAGTGAAACACCGAGCCAATAGGGAAATCGTCTTATCCTTACTCTTATGGCATCCTTCTGGAAGTGTCTTCTCACGACAAATTGACTTTTCTAGATACCATATCTCGGGATTCAGTGTTGGACATTGGGGATCTGGAGACAGCAATGCAGGACCGAACAGTGGGGAAAGGGATTGTCAATAGAGTTTCGACCAACCCTAGGGAGGTCGAAGGATGATGATGACTGGTGCGTTTATTGAAAAGGCATATGGAAATCCGATAGAAGCAAAAAGGGGAGCTTGAATGTATATTTAAATTACACGAAATATCTCCTGACAGGTTCAAATGCGCAACTTGAGCAACTTAGATTTTAATAGTACCTACTACGGCTCTGTCTCACATTCGTCTATCTGTATACGAATGTTGTAATGCGTTCCTCTTTCACACAATTTTATTTCAATTTGAATTTCTGGGACGAGGCATTATCATTATTAGCACTATTTATATTCAGACTGTCCTACTGTCCTCATCGTTGTTGTTGTCATCCTTCCATTTCGGTAGTTGTGACCTCCGGCCTTCCTCAGGTGCAGATTAAATAAAGGGTCCAACTCAGTAGGTTACCCAGATCGATATAAATCCATGGAAGACCGTCAGCGATCGAAAAGTAATGATAACAACTAGAATATGAGGACAATAGTCCGAAAATAAAATTTGGAAAATATTGATATTCAGTTTTAGTTCTGTCACCCGACTCGAGCAATGCTAGAATTTATCGAGGGGAATATTTCTTACGCTTGTTCACTCTTGACATCGATTGGAACACATATACGATCCATTTCAAAAGATGCTGGAAAAGGTTCAGCTCTTTTTACCGTTTCAGAACGTACCAGGATCATTCTGTTATGCTTTATCTTTAGAAGAATCAGATCAGACCAAAAATGGTGTATTGCTGCCATATGTGGTCTGGAGATGCCCAATCCTCACTTTCCAGCTTGTATCACTTTAAAAAGTACCTGACTCCTTATGACCTGCTCTATCTTGACAAGAGTCAGATCAGACCAAAAATGGTGTATTGCTGCTATACATGGGCTGGAGCTTCCCAATCCTCATTTTTCAGCTTGTATCACTTTCAAAATTATGACCTTATGACCTGCTTTATCTTGACAAAACTCAGATCAGATCAAAAATAGTGTATGGCTGCTATATCTTGGCTGGAGCTGCCCAGTCCTCACTTTCCAGCTTGTATCACTTTAAAAAGTACCTGAATCTTTATGCCTTGCTCTATCTTTACAAGAGTCAGATCAGACCAAAAATGGTGTATTGCTGCCATATCTCGGCTGGAGCTGCCCAATCCTCACTTTACAGCTTGTATCAATTTAAAAAGTACCTGACTCCTTATGCCCTACTCTATATTTACAAGTGTCAGATCAGATCAAAAATGGTGTATTGCTGCCATATCTTGGCTGGAGCTGCCCAATCCTCACTTTTCACCCTTGATTTGGTTTAAAATCGTTTAAGCGGCCTTGGGGAGAATGACTTACTTCCCACAGTACAATCACTTTCCCCATAGACGCAACTGCCGCTGGCCTCTAGTTACTTCCACGGTAAATGTTCTGACGAGCTCCTTACTTTAATGCCACCAGCTCAGACCTTTACTTGGCTCGTGCACAGGATTGAATCACCCTCATTCTCTAATTAATGCTTTGTTAAGAAGAGATTTCTACCCCGAAAGCTGCTTCCAAAGAGCAGCTACTTTTTGGGACAGAATCCTTCCCGAAGTCTACAATCTTAATCTCTTCAATCTAGGGCCAATTATTTCTCCGCTCTATTCTAGAAATCTACACTTCCTACTACCTCTTGCATCAAGATCCCACACCTCATTCTGTAACGATCTACATTGAGTGGCTCTTGGGATACTTATTGGGCAAACGTTAGTAAAGAAAATGTACTAATTAATCTACTCTCTTTCCTTTTTCTTGTTCAATAGTGATGTAACCGTCTTAACGGCTTTTATTAGAAACACACAAATAGCCATTAGAAAATCGAATCATTATTATCGGGGTGAGAGCGAATGAAGCTCCCGCACTAATTTTTTTTTTTATTAAACTACAAAATGAACTGGAAATTATTCTATGCTTCAATTTGGTTCATTTCGACGGTATTTTCCCGGCAAAAATCTCGCTGGAATGTTCCGTTTTTGGTCTGTTACTGTAGCAGAGTCACAAAGGGGAACAGATTTTTTTTTTATTTATAATATAGGCATTTGGTTAATTCCTTTTTAAATTATTTAGTTACTTTTTATTACAACGTTCTAAGTCACGGATTATTCAGCTGTTAAAATATGCAATGTTTAAACAGCATTTTAAAATAACTTAGAATGATATTAGCTTAAAAAAGAACTTAAAACGATTTTTAAATATAAAAATTCGTCACTTCTGCAAACGCCCTTTTTCCCACTTCCACTCGTTTTGAATCTTAATTAAATTCAAAAACCCAGGACAGTTAGCAGAAAAGTCTGTTCTGCGCAGGTCAGGGGTCAGCGTCATTGGCCTCTGACGTCAGCAAATATGGCGGCGATGCAATGAATGTTGTTTGCATAAGCAATAGCCACTTGTTTGTTCTTTCTTTTTCCATTCAGTTTTCTTTAAGGTGAATCTTTCTTTGTGTCCATTGTATTCTTAACCTCTTTCAGTTTTGCTAATTTTAACGTTTCTTTTCTAAATTTAGAAGCATCTTATTTTCGGTTAAACACATGTCTTACAGCATTTTTACACGACAACACAGGTTTAAGCAGTTCTCAGACATATTTTCGTTTCTTCATTCTTTCTTAGATTTATTTAATTATTTTGACATTTTTCCTTCCTCCATTATTTAGTTCCTTATCTTTTATTCCTTCTGTCCTATCTTTCATCTTTCTTTCATTTTCTTTACTCCTATTTCTCCTCTTTTTCTTCGTCATCTCCTTTCTTTTTTCTTTCTCTTTATCTCTTACGCTCGCCACTTCCTTCCTACTTTCCTCCTTTCTTTCTTCTCGTCCTTCCATCTTTCCTGTCTTTTCTCTTCCTTCATTACTTTCTTCTTTTCTCCCTCTCTGACATCTTTAACTCTACAATCCTTCCTTCCTTCTTTCTTTCTTTCTTTCTTTCTTTCTTTCTTTCTTTCTTTCTTTCTTTCTCTTTTCACTTTCCCTCTCGTTATTTTTCCTTATTTCCCATTCCTGGCTCTCTCTCTCTCTTTCTTTCTCTTCTTTCTTATTCTCTCACCAGCTTCTCCCCTTCCTTCCTTTCATTTTCTTTATTTTCCTCTCCTTCCTTTCTCTCTTCCCTTCCTTCATTTTTTATTTACTTTCCATTTCTTTATCGGTTTCCGATTTCTTTTTCTTCTCCCCGCTCATTTCTTCATTTCTGACACTCTCTCCTTCCTTTTCTTTTCTTTTCTCCTCCCCTTCCTCCCTCCCTTCCTTCCTTCCTTCGTTCCTTCCTCTTCTGTTTTTTCTCTTCAATCCCTCCCTTCCTTTTCTCAATCGCTCTTCTTTTCTTAAATTTTTCTCTCTTTTCTCTTACCTTCTTCCATTTTTTTGCTTTTTCACTTCCTTCGTTTTGTATGACCCTCTTCTTTTCCTCTTTCCTTGCATTCTTTTTCTCAATCTTCCTTTCCCTTTTCTTTTTTCAATTCCATTTCTTACTGCCTGCCTGCCTTCCTTCCTTCCTTCCTTCCTTCCTTCCTCACCTTTTTCTTCTCCCTGCTTCCATTTTTCATTTTTATTACTCTCTCCTTCCTTTTCTTTCCTTTCTCCTCTTCCTTCCTTCCTTCCTTCCTTCCTTCCTTCCTTCCTTCCTTCCTTCGTTTCTTTCTTTCATTTTTATTACTCTCTCCTTCCTTTTCTTTTCTTTCTCCTCATCCTTCCTTGCTTCTCTCCTTCCTTCCTTCCTTTTCTCTGTCTTTCTGTTTTCCTTCCTTCCTTCCTTCCTTCCTTCCTTCCTTCCTTCCTTCCTTCCTTCCTTCCTTTTCATTCCTGCTTTCATTCCTTCCTGGAATTCTTTTAAGTTGTACTTTTCTCTCATATTCACTTATATCGCAATCGTTTCTTGTATCCTGCGTAATCCGATCTTTGTGTACACGATTGTTTTGTACCTTTTGCTTTCAGCGAGTCTTTGCATCTGTGTATGTGTGTGTGTGTGTGTGTGCCTGTATCAATATTCATCTGTGTCTGTGTGAGAGCGTATCCAACTAAATGTGTGCGACGGTTCTCTACGACTGTGTCTTTGAGTGCACGTGTCTGTTCGAAATGCAAATTTGAAAGTCTGTTCGCGTACATCATAGGCGCCTCTTTAAACTTGTCTGTGTGAAGAGCTGTTCAAATGTACACGCGTCTGCACATATGCGTAAGTGCAGATTTGAATGCGCGTTTGTATGCGTGCGCGTGTGTGCTTGAGTGCGTCCATTCATAAACATTTTCAAATTTATTAGAACTAGAAAAGAAAAGCCCGCTTTTAAATTCATATCGACCAAGAACATGAAAAACGACGCCGACAGAGCCGCCATTACAATTTTATTCACTGACTCGTTTAAAAAATAGTTATTAACATTTGGTTTAATTAGCATGTATTAGGGTTAGTTTCACTCAATACCGCAAGTAGCCGCAAAGCCAAAACATTAAACTAAAAACTCGAGTCATGTTCTTAAACAGCCTTGTCAGGTTGAGATTTGCATATGCATGTCGTTGCTGGTAGGTAACTCATTCAAAATTTTTGTAAACTATCAGTCCGTCCTGAGTATGGCGATAAAATACATCTGACAGCAAGGCCTTTTATCAGAAGGTTTTGAGGAGCGTTGGACCACCTCTTAATTGCTGGTGTTCCCAGATACACTCTGACCTGGGGTGGTAGCCCTTGTCAGGGTCCCACTATGGGTAAATAGTTAATTCTTCAAAAGGGGTCAAAACACTATGAACAACAAAAAAAACAAAAAAAAAAACATTAAACCTGGGTATTTTTCAATGTGAAAATAAGATTTTTCTTTTCTAAGAATAGTATAGATTTTACAAGCAGATAAATGCCAAAACATTTTTCTTTACTGGACGAAAAGGATAGAATACTGCCAGCCAGAAGTAAAACATTTAATATCCAACCCATTTTGATAATCTTTTCAACAAGACCAACAGTATACAGCAAAATCAAATATAAAACAAACATAGTTGGTACATATTTAATTTCTTTTCAATAAATAATCAAACTAACATAGATGCTGCACAGGTGAATGGACAAGAAAAAAGAAGTTTAAAAAAAAAGCATTTCTGAAAAGAAGAAATGCTGAAAGAAGCTGAAGCAATTGCATAATTATGTAAATATGCTTAGTGAACTGATTCATAGAGCTGAACAGTCCTTTATAGGCTGATACAAAGGACACCTCCTCCATGCCGATTATATGCTTGGGGTCTGCAGAATAGAAATGTAATTCTATGCTTTCTCATTGACCCATTTCAAAAGATTGTACACAAGTCTTATTTTTCAACTGAATCTTGCGTCATTGACTTTATGTTAAAAAAGAAGTTTTCTATGAAAATTTTTTCTTTAAAAGCTGGGTATTTGCAAATGCGAAAATGACAACATTTTCAATGTTATAGATTTTACAAGCAGATAAATGCCAAGCATTTTTCTTTACTGGACATAAAGAATCATTTGATAGAATTCTGTCTAAGACCAATAGAATAAAGAAAAATCAGATGTAAAACAAACATGCTTCTTGCAATTGGCATTGAAGAGTGCCAGACAGCACAAACTTATTGAAAGAAAAAAAGATGTCCGTTTCAGATAAGCAGAAAACAATTTTATCCTATACTTTTTAAAAAAATAATATTAATATATATATTATTTATCCAGTATATGTAATTGATGATTTATTTCAGCAGTGGATTTGGTTAACCTTCAATGTTAGTTTGATCGGGTGATTTAATATCGACTTGTCATTTCTTTGTGACTGAAATTTTCTTCTTTTATTTGCCTTTCAACTTTGGACAAATGATCAAAAGCAAGTTCAGTATAGAATTCTTGGTATAAATATCAAACAAGTGAAAAGTAATTTTATTCTTCACTTTTGAAAGTATAATGGAAAAAACTCAGCAATAACTATAGTCAGCTTTCTATGTCAGTTTTAAATTCCCAAAGACAACTTTTTAGGATTTAAAGCATAGATTATGTACATAATGGAAAAAGGATTTTTAATTGGAAATCCATCATTGTTACAAGTAAAGTCTGACTATAAGTTGCAAGGTGTTATTTGATGAAGTGCACAAATTATCACAATACTTAAAACTAGTTGAACAGAAAGAATTCAGCTTCAAATCTTAATTTTACAACTGTGCCAATTTCAAGAAAAGGACACAGATAAAATTGGTAAAAAAAAAAAAAAAAAAAAAAAAAGATTCATTGTGACATTCAAAAGTGCCAGACAGCACAAGCTTATTGAAATAAAAAAAGATGTTGGTTTCAAACAAGCAGAAAATAATTTTCTTGGATACTTTTTTTTTTTAAATAATAAAATCCAAATTATTTATCCAGTTTATCTACTTGATGATTTCTTTTCTGGTTGATATTCTTATTTGATGCTAAACAGTGTTTCAAGGAAATGCATATCATTATTTTGTTACTTTCAAGTCAAGTTTGCTTTTTTATTAAACTAACAAATTGATGAAAGATTTGCTTTCAACAGAGAAAGAAAAACAAACGGTAACAATTCTCAGTACAGGCAAAACAATTTCAGATTCATTTCAACAATTTCAAAGGGACTGATTTTCCTCTGAGCAGTATATTTTTTAATAGTAAATGTTCATCCAATAAAGGGCTCAAGAGCCACTCAAAGTAGAGGATTATTGAATGAGGTTGTTGTATTGACATAAAAGAAAGACGTAAGACATGCAGATTATGAGGATATGTAGGATAGATAATGGTTGACTCTAAACATGAAGAGGTTAAGACTGCAGCAATTAGGGAAGCATCCTCTCAGGAGTCTGTTCCACCAAGTAGCTGTTCTCAGGAAGAAGGTGTGTGAGCAGAACTTTCTTCTTAATAATGAAATACAAAGGTAATGTGGATGATATGACCATGTGTATGTAGCATGGTCAGGTCCTAGCTGAAAAGGAGGTCTAAATTGTTTTGTTTTGTTTTTTTCACTTTATGTAAAATCCATAATATAGTCAGAGTATAATATGCTAAGCACCCACAACAAAAACATTAAACCTGGGTATTTTTCAATGTGAAAATGACAACATTCTTATCTCCCAAGCAGTCATTTTTAAATATTAAATATTAACTCAATACAAGCTGTAGAAGCCACCTTAGGAAGAGGGTTATTGAATAAGGTTACCGCATGGACGTAAGATAAGGAAGTAAGAAATGCATATTATATACATATGCAGTATAGATAACGGTTATCCATAGACTTGATGACTTCAAGATTGTAGCTAGCGGGGAAGTATCCTCACGGGAGTCTCTTCCACAAAGTAACGGTTCTCGGTACTGATATCAGTATCTGCTTCCATATTTACATACACACTATTCCTAATATTGAGAAGTTTTTCACCATAAATATAGTATAACTTAAAACTATATACCTGATGTAACAGCAAAATTGTCCAAATTGTGTAAAAGCAAATTGGTCCATTTCTTAGATTAAGCTTTGCGCCGTTGTATCTTTGAAATGATTAAAGATATCTTACTGGAATTCCCGAGGTTTTTATAACACTATTGGACTCTACTTTTAGGAATTAGAATGTATAATTACTTTCCAAGCTTAACAGAAGAATCGTGATGAAATCGATCATAAACGAAGATGACATGTTCCTCATTATTTAATCATAGCTAAGGATCGGAAGCTCATGAAGCATTGAAATTAAGTTCAAATATATATATCATTTCAGGATCATTTTCCAATTTATTCAAGATGATCTTCGCCCTCTCTAAAACTTCTAATTTTCTGTCCTGGAGTAAGAAGTTACTTCACAGGTTTTACGTACGATTTAATTTTCAAGTCTTTTTTCACTGTCATAGTTGAAACTCCTCTATCGCATGCCAAAAGTCTTATGGATTAAGTTGGATCTTTTCTAATTGATCTCTTTAACTCTAAAATGAAATGATGATCCCTCTTCCTGTTATGACATCCTGATCCAGTTTTCCTCGCTACTGTTCCTTCTTTTTTAAAACTTTTTCACTGTTTTCTTGATGGATCTAGAATGGAATTTGAAGAGGGAAGCCAGAAGATGAATGTTGGTGCCATTACTGAAGGCCTCAATAATCTTTTTCCTCTCGCATTGCTTAGTTGGAAAGACATAGTGGGGTTGACACAAAACGATTTTAACCTGTTTTCTTTCTAGCTGAATAACTCAAAGAGTTTTTCAGTGATTCTTACAATAAATGGTGTCAAGATGGCTAAACGTCTTATCTGAAAATATGCAAAAAAAGAAACTGAATTAGATTATTTTTTTTTTTGCTTGGATGGACAATTATACTGTTACACAGACACACACACATACATACACACACACACACACACACACACACACATATATATATATATATATATAAATCGCTAGCAGAATGTATGCTAGCTCTTACACTTGCCGTTTAATCTTTTTGGCAGTTACATTAATTTTTTGTAAATTAACGCATCACAAGTAAACATTTTTCACTTTGTGAATGTCACTATACATATATATTACACCAATATATATATATATATATATATATATATATATATATATATATATATAATATTAGTGGTAAATATACATATATATGCAAAATCCACAGGTGCATATACACACATGTAAATTTTTTGAATAAAAAATTCCGAGAGGATAGAATCCAGGTAGAACTCAATGTCCAGGACAGAGTAAGGATATAATAAAAAGGCTGAAACACTAATATTCCATGGTCATAATTTATTCCATTGGAATCGTAAATACGATCCAATTCATCAGACCTACAAATTCAAAAAGAAAACAGAAAAAAACCTACTCCGGAAATAAAAATAGAATTTAGAGAGAGTGTAAGTATGAGAGTGTGGGACGAATGTTAGTTCATAAGAGAGGGGTTTAACAGAGAGGGTTATTTAAAAACTAGGTGTGAGTGGAAGGGGGAAAATGATTGTTGTCGGATGTCTAATACAATAAAGATACATTTCGTGGTGACATACACACACCATGGCCGATCAAATCTTAAAGAAGGAGGGAGAGGTAAGGAAGGAAGTGGTGGGGAAGAAAGATGGGGCGGGTGAAATTAAAATTCAAAGGGACGCTGTGTAATTGAGAAAATTTGACAAAAATAATATCGACTACGGGTTACAAATCAAATATAAACAATAAATATGACGATTATCTAATCTAGCGAGGACCTATATTTTTATGTTCAAAACGCATGCAAATACACACATACACAATAACTATATATATATATATATATATATATATATATATATATATATATATATATATATATATATATATATATATAGGGACATTGACAAAGTGGAAAATGTTTACTTGTGATGTGTTTCGTCCTACAGGACTTCATCTGACTCAATTTGTTATGTTGATACGACTACATATGCGCACGAACGAGGGGTGTTGGGTATTTTAGATTTTTTTAATATCTCGCTGAATTCATTTAGAGTCATTTTTTTCTGTTAGCAGGTATCCCACACTGAGATAATAGAATATCTTCCAGGAATGGTAAAATATTGTAAGAGCCAGGGCGCAAATTTACTGTGGATGGCTTTGCGATCTCTAGATCTACAATCGAAAAGAATCTATATAAATTCAACATCAAATTTGTTACTACTATATCCGAAACAATAAAAGACTTAGACAATATTATACAAAACAATGAACTAAATGATTTTCAGTGGACCCGATATAATATTTGACATCGATTGCATGCTAGCTCATACACTTGTCGTTTAATAGACAGGTCGTATCTTTTCGGCAGTTACATTTATTTTTTGTAAATTTTTAATGCTGTTTTTGTTGGAGATAGAGTTACTCAATATATTATTTTTATAATGGGATATAGATTTTTGATATTGCAAACGCAGCTACACCTGATATTTACATAATTTTAAAAAGTTAAAATTGTTATTTATTTTAAATTGTTAAAATCTTTGCTGAGTGATAAAGTGTTTATGAATTAAGTTTAGAAACATTTCTCCGATATTTATTTGAATATTACGCCGGGTTAAACCGTAGCACATTACGGTGACTCAGTTTATTTTTTACCTTTTTCTCTAAATAGTCTGTATTTACTTTATAATTGTTTAGTTCTAATGCTTTTACATATTTAATTTTCTTTTTATCATTATCAAACATTTCTTTTTCGCTGGAGTTGGGAAAACGATAAAACTTGTATATGTCTTGGTAATTAATCATTCTCATCCATGATTTCTCTTCGTTGGTAATTAATTTTCTCATGGATTTATTGAATTTTTATCTCTGATTAGTGATAATATGTTTTTGAATTTTCTCAAAAGCTCTGTTTTTTCGTTATAATCTCCGTGGTAGGGTAGTTTCCTATACTATCATACATATATATATATATATATATATATATATATATATATATATATATATATATATTGTAATAAAAAGAAAGAACAGTAAGATATATAATCCGGTGTTCTTACATTATTTACATTATTCGGACTATTGTCCTCATCTTTGTCGCCATAATTATTACAATGTTTTGGGCGTTGTACGCTACGACCTTCTTCAGGTGGTTGGAAACGCCTGAAGAAGGC
>OZ010586.1:31050139-31065139 GCA_963932145.1 Acanthosepion lycidas
TCTCCAACTATTCAAATGTAATGTCAATCGACATCTCCAGTCGCCTTGATCTATCCACTATCCTTCTCCTCATCCTTTCCTCTATCACTCCTATTTGATCTTGCTCCAAATCTTCTGTAACCCCTTGCGTCCTAGTGGCTTCCGGCCTTGCTTGGGGTGAAACGCTTTAAAAAAAAAGAAAGTATATTTATTGATATATACTTCTTATCACTGTCTAACCACATTGAACACATATATATATATATATATATATATATATATATATATATAATTTCTATACACGAACGTCCCCATAGAGAAATGGTTAAATCTAGTAAAAAACGCCTAACAAAAGCAAGAATTAAATTACCTCTACCTAGACATAAAATCATAAAAATATACCAGCTAATCACCAAACAATGTTTCTTTCTTTTGATAACCAACATTGCAGACAAAAATTTGGTTTGCCAATGGGATCTCCTCTCAGCGGCGTTCTTGCTTGTCTTTTTTTTAGAATTTCTAGAAAGTGACCCATTCAAAAGTATTCTCCCTACAAACTCTTCATATTTCAGATACATAGACGACTCATTATTAATATATCCCCCCCCCTCAAAAAAAAATCACCAATTTAATGGATCGTCTCTTCAAACTTAACAGCGTTGAACCTACAATAAATTTCACTTTTGAAACTGAAACCAAATACACTCTTCTGTTCCTGGACATCATATTACATAGAAATAATAACAAACTCAATTTTGACGTTTACAGAAAGGCTACAAACAAAAATGATCTGATCAGTTTCTACTCAAACTACGCTTCTAATATATATATATATATATATATATATATATATATGTGTGTGTGTGTGTGTGTGTGTGTGTGTGTGTGTGTGTGATTTTTTTAAAACTCCTTATTAAACCAAAGAAGTGAAGTGAATTGTAGGCATAACCTGCGTTTTACCTTACAATATGCTTAAATTTTGAATTTGATAATACTTGTATTAATAATCAGTAGATGAACAGGTGTGCAACTTATATGTCTTACTATTCTATTTGTATGCTTCATATTGGTTTAATATTGCTTTGTGTTGATGTTTGGTTAGTATTATTAACATCTTATATGGTGTATTTGTAATTAGTTAGTATTTTTGACATCTTACATTGATTGGTTGGTATTATTACACACACACACATACACACGCACGCAGACAAACACACACACACACACACACACACACACACATATATATTGTTAAATATAACAGCCAGCGAATGTCTGTTATGTTTTATCATGAGCCGTTCCAAACGTCGTATAATGGCTTTAGTTTCAAGAGAAAATAAAGACAAAAACTGTCCAACATTTGGATATTTCTTTATGTTGGTCGTCGTTTTAAGCTTTCGGCTCCCATGAGCCTTCATCAGGGTGGTTATATGGATATAACAATAGAGATGTGCAAAGTCAAAGATGACATCCTGTTTTATTTACATAGAAATTTACTATGCGACGATAACAGTCGCGGAATAGCAGACGCAGGTTGTAAATTCGTAATGCGGCTCTATGACGTAATACATGGCCATATGAGAGAAAAAAATAATATCAACAGAACCATGTTTAAATGCATTGCAATATGTTGTGACTGGTTTGAAATGTAGTTGTGTTATGTGTGAGTATTGTTATATAATATTATGTACATAGTTATGTGTTTCTAAGAAATGTTGTTCAATGGAACTAAGATCAGAAAAGTGACAGGTAAGTCTACGGGAGAGCGTGGTTGTAGTAAAACCAATGTATGTAGTGGGTTTATTATTAGTATCAGAGATATAATCTCTAAACAGGCATGTATATTGATACACTGCATTGTTTTTTTGTAGAGGATTTATTTGTGTGGTTGTAGCGTTATTGGAGACTATGAGAACAATTGTTTTAAATTTGTTATAATATATGATGAACTTAACGTGTTCATTATTATTAATGGGTATTATACATTTCTACATATTATATTTTTGAGTTATCTCATCCTGTTTGTAATTATTATGTATTTGATTGCAATAGTATCAGTTAATAGTGTTATGTTTACTCTGACGTAAATTGTGGTTACAATTATTATTAATATCAGTTCTGTTAGTGGTATTATTAAGTTTATTGAGATACATTTTAATTTGTTGATCAATTACGGAATAAAGGAATCCGTTATTAATGAGTGATTTTTTAATGCTATGTAATACTTCATAGAATATGCTTTTGGAAGAAGATATTAGGTTGGTGCAAAAATAATGAGGTAATAATGTCGTTTTTTGACGTTAAAAATACGTCAAAAAACGACATTATTACGTCATTATTTTTGCACCAACCTAATATCATTTGTGATTAAGTTTTTCATTATAGCTAACTTATATCGTTGAGGGCATTCACTATTATAATTAAGAAGACACGAGTTAATGCTCGTGGGTTTTCTATATAAAGAAGTAGTAATTTTTTGTGTGCTGGAATCAATAAAATATCATGGGATGGAAATTTATTATTAATATCAAGTTCTAATGTAAATTTGAGGACTGGGTGGCTTTTAAATTTGTATAATGAACGCTGTATTATTTAAAAACAAATAACTGCACCTCGTATATATATATATATATATATATATATATATATATATATATATATATATTTTAATTAATTCATCGAGTCTGATAGAAACCTCAACAGAATGCAGAAAGCACTGGACGGCCATTTCGTCCTATATTTGGGACTCATCAGCAGTGCGCATCCACTTCCGAGAATTGAAACCCTGACAGGTTTTCAAGCAAACATCATACCAACTGTTCTGATGGGCCTGGGTTACGAAGAGATTGCAAATCAGATTCAATATAGCGCCGCTCGCTCACATATTCCGTAGTGGAACCATACTGCCATATATATATATATATATATATATATATATATATATATATATATATATATATATATATATATATATATATATATATATAGGATTGGTGTAGACAATATATATATAACCAAGTATAGTAGTATAGGATTGGTGTTGATGGAATAGATTTCCAATAATCAAACACGCTATTCTTAAAAGAGTGCTCAATACAGAGTAGAGCAAATATTATTTATTCGAAAATTATAACATAAACATGTTCTAACATCACTGGAAAAATAGACATTTGGTTTCATTATTTCTGGTGTCTTCTCAACTGATGGTGTTGAATCAATCTATCTATCTATTAGGTTGGTGCAAAAATAATGTCGTTTTCTCACATATGTTACTATGTGAGAAAACGACATCAAGCTAATATATATATATATATATATATATATATATATATATATATATATATATACACACACACATATATATATGTCTGATATATATACGAGGTAAAGTGACCCATATCGTAGAAAAAACGCTATAAAAACTTTCCAAGTTTATCTTAATCCTTCAGTGACCTATATATAGGGCCTGCTAAAGGAGTAATGATGCTGGCGTTTACTCATCTAAGTTGTTCTTAAAGTGCATTTGGTGAAGATCTTAATCTGAAGTTTTAACCTCGCCCTTAGCTTCATATCTGCATCGCAGAGTCACCTCGACGTAGTGTAATGGTTGGCAAGTTTGTCTCACTAGAACAATTACGAGTGAGTAGCGAGTTCGATCCTCACTGGGTGCCCCATACCTTCGGCCTTGTGCCACATCTAATCTACGTTTAGAAAATCACCAAATCTATATCGCTGTTAATACTGAGCACACATGGAAATTCCTCCGAGCTGAAAGCAAAGACTAATCAACTCCCTTAACTTATTTAATTAGGAGCTTGAAATGTTAAACTCATGAGAAACATGCCTTCAGAAATTGCTTATGTAATTACTACGTTGATGAAAGGTTCATTAACTTTACCAGAAACACGTAGAAAATTGCAGAAAGTTAAAAAAAAAAACAAAAAAACAAAGAAAAAAGAAATCGAATTTGTTTTGTTTTTCAGAAAATGAAGCGGGAATAATTATCTGTTTTGGAAACTTTTAAATGACTCAGTGAGAAATTAACAAATTTTGTTATTAACCTAGTCTTTTTCTAATGAAGAACGCGGAAGCTTTTTAAGGATCCGCTTTGAAAGTAGTTCAGTAAAGCCACCATTGCTTTCACGATAAACCGGATTCAAAGAAAACGATTAGCATTCTGGTAAATAATTCTGGATCTGGTTGTTTTGGACAAGATACAGAAAAGTAGGGTAAAAATAAGAATAAGAAGCTGGGGACTTTTACAAACTCGTTCTCCAATTCCAATTCTGAATAAAGGAAGACGATTGGTTTTATTCCCTGAAACGTGACCAAGAAGTATTCTATGTCTGTGAGAGTTACAGCAATGAATGATTATGACTGTCTGACTGACTATCTTTTCTATATATATCCATTTCTTTCTTTCTTTCTTTTTATTTTTATATTTCTTTCTCAGTTTATTTGTCTTTTCTCTTTCTCAGTTCATTTCTTTCTTTCTTTCTTTCTTTCTTTCTTCGTCATTATATTTTTTCTTTCTTTCCGTCTATTTATCTATCTATGATGAGATAACGATATATATTTTTATATATCAAGAACAGTGTTAAGGGAATTGTAAGACAAAATGGAAAAAGTTTATCTATCTATCTATCTATCTATCTATCTATCTATCTATCTATCTATCTATCTATCTATCTATCTTTTTTTAAGTCTTACTTTCTCTCTTTCTTTGTCTCTTCGTATATATGTAAGTTTCTTGGTATTGCAATTGACTGAACTTTAGCTGGATATGAATCCACAACACCGGGGGACATAAGATTCAATATTCATTTTCACAGAAATGTTTACAACAGGATGAGAAGCTAAATGGTATCTAAAACTCTTCATATCTATCTATCTATCTATCTATCTATCTCTGGCTGTTCATTTTCTATCTATCTATCTATCTATCTATCTATCTATCTATATATCTATCTATCTCTGGCTGTTCATTTTCTATCTATCTATCTATCTATCTATCTATCTATCTAGTTAGCTATCTAGTTTGCTGTTTGTCGGTCATTGTTAATTCTGTCTATTTCTGTCTATTTATTTTTGGTGGTATTCATGTTTACTAATCTTTGCTGTCTGGCACAAGGCCGCAATTAACGAGTACCCACTCATGTTCGATACTCATTTGCAAAACACTAAATGAAATTGAATAGATCATATATCTAAAACATTACAAAAAAGGTTAAAATTTCATAAGCCCTTCTCCTTCATGCACATGTGTAATTATATCAACGTAAACAAAACATAACTTTAGCTCGATGAAGTCCCAAAGTATGAAACTCATCATACGAAAACATTTTCGATTTTCAACTCATGACTTTTTCTAACACACCATCATTAGGTGTGCAACTGATAAGGCAAAAACTATGTGTAGCTATCCATTACTGATTTTTTTTCTTTTGCATTTAAATGCTACGGTTGACTGTTATGCTTTAGTGTTCATTAGAAAGTGAAAAGTTATCCAATATTTTATTTTTTCTTTTACTTTTGGCCTTACTAGTTGCAGCCCTGATGATGATCTCAGAAAGAGATGGAAAATAATTGGGAAATAAATCTGATCCTCACTGTTACAGTGCATATTTAATTGTAATATACGGAAAAAAATATTCGTGAATATGAACGGATTATGCTAAAATACACAATGTTTGTAATTTAATCTATCAGACATGCTTAAAAGAGAATTTACTTCCTAAACACACACACACACATATATATATATATTATATGAATAAAGAGAGGATGAAATGCGTCGGCTAAGATAATTTTTCCTTTTGTTTTTATATATTGATCTTTTACATTTATACACTATCTAAAATGTTTACGCACAAGCACTCGCTCTCACGCACACACACACACAGACACACACCCATATATATATATATATATATATATATATATATATATATATATATATAAATATAAAAGTGAACATAGAAGTCAACACTTAGAGGCGACAGTCTGTTTCATGCTATATGCAATCGTCAGGCCACCGCTCTATCTCTGATATTGAGCACTTTATTCCATAAATATAGCACACCTTAAGACTATATTTCTTTATATATATATATATATATATATATATATATATATATATATATATATCAGTTCATCCCATAAGTTCTGTCCTTATTTTGAATAAAGAAAACAAGTGACCAAATTACAAATTCAATCAACAATCTATTTTCCCTGATTATCTATGACTTCCTGCCGTCTATTAACAAGCTTACTAATTCCATTACTGTAAAATTCTTTTGGCTTTGATTCGAAGAACTCACAAATATCAGTTTTAACCTCTTCCTGTGTTACAAAAGCTGTTTCTTCCAAATGATTCTGTAAGCTACGAAGCACATGATAGTCTGAAGGAGCAAGATCGGGAGAATAAGGTGGATGAGGAATTTTCTCCCAACCAAGTTCTTCGATCTTTTGTGACATGATTCTTCCTGTGTGGGGTCGCGCATTGTCCTGATGAAACATCACCTCTTTTCGATTCACTAGAGCAGGTCTTTTTTTCCTCAAAGCTTGGTTCAAACACTCTAACTGTTGACGGTATATTTGATCATTAATTGTTGCATTAGGTGGTAAGTATTCAAAGTGGATTATTCCTTGGCGATCCAACCAGATTGAAAGAAGAACATTTTGCCCATGAAGTTCCCTTCTCGGCTGTGGCTGGGTTCCTTCTCCTTTACCAAGCCACTGTCTACGACGCTTAACATTTCGATAAAAGATCCATTTTTCGTCGCCAGTCACAAGTCTATCCAAAAAAGGTGAAACAAGTTGAAACAAGTTGGCGAGAATGGAGAGAAGAGCAGATGTCAACTCGGGTTTGAGGTTGTTTTCAGACAATTCATAAAGCACCCATTTTCCAAGTTGAGGAACTTTTCCAAGTTGTTGAAGATGACAATGAACAGTTGTATGGTTTGAACTGAGAATCACTGCCAATTCCTCAACTGATAAAGCAGGATTTTCTTCAAGGGCTGCTTCAAGAAGCTTTTCATCAATCTCAACTGGACGTCCGGTTCAATCTTCATCTTCAAGGGTGAAATCCTTGCAAACCATCTTCTGCGAGTTCTTTCATTCACACATTCCTCTCCATAAACTGAGTGAATGTTTCTAGCCGCTTCGGCTGCTGAGTTTCCTTTCATGAACTCATAAAGCATTATGTGCCTCAAATGATTCTTGGCTACTTCCATGTTAGCAGGGTTTGAATCAAACAAAATTTAATTTTATTGTTCTCTGAAATAAAATTTGATCAGTTTAAATGCATCTAAACATAAAAATAATGTTCAGCTCCATTAGACATTATAAAATACTCTTTAAATTACGTTCATTTTAACAAAAGGTTAAAATTCGGACAGAACTTATGGGATGACCTGATATTATATATATATATATATATATATATATATATATATATATATATATATATATATATATATATATATATATCGGTAAATAATACATAAATGGTTAATAGTCAGAGCTGAATCAAACCAGGAACCACTGGTATTAAAAAGTGCTCAATACACGTGTGAAAAAAATAATAAAAACATAAAAATAGCGTCTAGAGCCTTTGACTTTAAAGGTCAGAAGGTCAGTTGAATCCGCTACCTTGGTTTCAACCTTACGGTATCATCAGGCGATTTTATCAAATGACATCTTAACGCTTTATTTTTTTTAAAAAACTAATATTATATTATTTTTAAAACATAGATAAACAAAGGCACAACGTTGGCTGTGATAGAAAGTGAGAGGGAGGAGGATGTGAAGAAGGAAGAAGAAGGGCAAAAGATGAAAAGGTGGGCTATTATAAATGTATCAGTGGGCTGGGGTAATGAAATAATGTACAAAAAATGTTAAAAAAATGGCCATTTTCCGATTAGAGGTTCTAGTTTATCGTCATACCCTGGACATTTTTACTGGAACGCGAATGATTAACAGACACCAGTCGACGCGAAAATGTTTTGTGTATCCATAACAGAATATAATTACTGAGAATTTAATAATCTCTATAAAGGATAGGACGATTTAGAGAACCCTGATTACTCACAATTTGAAGAGACACAGTACAAAGAAGAAGAAGAAAAAGAAGAAGAAGAAGAAGAAGAAGAACAACAACAGGAAGAAAAAGAAGAGCAAGAAGAAGATGGGGAAGGGGTAACATCTAGTTGCTGATAAATTGTCTTGCTTTTGTATACAATTTTGTGGATAATCTTACATTTCATAATTTAAAAATAAAAGCGAAATTCCTTCTTTATGGTCACTTCTCAAGAGAAAATATGGTTTGTAAAAGTGTTCACCGAATGACATAAGCTCACGGTACCGAGCTAAAAAATCTCCATTCTCAATCGATCAATGTCAACTTGATTTGCATTGGCGGTAGGCGAAAGCATTCAAATCAATCATGACACTCCTGTCTGCATTCAATTCTGCCAATATGTCAAATATGGCAAAGGGAGGCAAATTTTAATTGCTTATTGAGTTGCTTGGTGTTAACAAAACCTTCGTTTCTAAAATAATACGTGACAATAATAAAGAGTTAATAACTATATAACAATCCTCATGTATAAAATCGGTATATATATATATATATATATATATATATATATATATATATATATATATATATATATATATGTGTGTGTGTGTGTGTGTGTGAAGAAATATAGTTTTAAGGTGTGCTATATTTATGGGATAAAATGCTCAATATCAGAGATAGAGCGTATGTAAATATAAATATAAAAGGGAACATTGAAGTCAACACTCAGGTGCAACATGCTGCTTCATGCTCGACGCAATCATCAGGCCGCCTGGTCCTTACTAGATTAAATATTCGTTAATTTTTATATGTTTATGTTAAATTTGTAACTTGTAGGTGATATTACTTGCTTTGTCAAATTTTCTTGATTACACATCGGTTCTCTTATAAATGCCCTTCGTTTTTAGTTTGTGCCCCACCTCCATTTTTCCCCCTCTCTTTCATCTTCTGGATTTTAAGTTTAGATCATATCGTTTTTTTATCGTGCGTAGTGTCACCACAAATGTATACACACGTTTCCGGTGTCTGTTTTTTTATTTTAATTTTAGGTCAGCGAATCGGTAGCGAATTATACATCTGAAAATAATTCATATTTAGCTTTATCTCACTCATTTAAATCGTTATTTAACTCCTCTCTTTAAAACTTCTCTCTGTTAAATTTTAACCCCCACCTTCACCTTTAAGCCTTCCTGTTCTTCTTTCTTCTATTACACCTCTCTCTTAAGCTTTCAGACATTTCCCTCTCACACTTGTTTCCCACTCCCACTCATACACTCTCATTAAAATTTTATTTTTTATACCCGGAGTTATATTTTCTGATTTCTTTTTGATTTTGTAAGTCTGATGAATTGGATCGTGATTACAATTCCAAGGAAATAAATTATAACTATGGAATATTAGTGTTTGAGCCTTTTATATTATATAATGTCCTGGACATTGAGTTCTACCTGGATTCTATGCTGTTGGGAATTTATATATATATATATATATATTGACCACTAATATTATATATATATATATATATATATATATATATATATATATATATATATATATGGTTTCCCCAAGGCAATAAAACTACTAAGATGTTCGGAGTTACTGAGTGTGAGAGAATATGAGAACACAAAAATATTATTGAAGAGATATAACAATAAAAGAACAGGAATTACGAAGACAAAACATAACGATTGGCATTGCATTTAAATTTTCGAAGATCAAAGATGACTGGAAAGCAAGAAGCCGGAAGAGAATTTCACAAGTGAGAAGTGCGAGAGAAGAAACTGTTAGCATAAAACTTACGGTTACATCTAGCCATTTCAACTGTAAAATGATGATACCGAACTGCCAATCTAGTACTGCGCTTCATAATGTCTAGGTAACGAAAAAGAAAAAGATTGTCACAACAATTACCAAGGAAATATTTATAGAGAAGGCACGGAAACATGAGTTTGAACATAGATCACCAGAGAACAAACAAAGACGATCCCTTTACTGTATTAAGTAGATTACGTGACTAGAGGAAAAGCATAAGTACGAATTCGCGTGGCGTCTAATTGATCATCATTTTTATTCCATCTTCTATAACTATTCGGATCGCTATTTTATACTCTATCCTCTATTACTATTCGGATCGCTATTTCTACTCTATCCTCTATTACTATTCAGATCATCAATTCTATTCCATCCTCTATAACTATTCGGATCGCTATTTCTACTCTATCCTCTATTACTATTCGGACCGCTATTTCTACTCTATCCTCTATTACTATTCGGATCGATATTTCTACTCTATCTTCTATTACTATACAGACCGATATTCTCTATTCTATTCACTATAGTATTTCTCTATTCCGATCATTATACGGATTACTATTCGAGCGAATATTATCGAGCAAGTACTATTAGTGCGGGTGTTATTCGAAGGCGTCTGACAACAGTATTGCTCAATGGCAGAATATAGTTGTATCTTCGATTACAAAGGCTCTACTACAACGGGCATTACGAAGTAACAATGAATATTCGTTGATATCACAAAAGTGGCAACGGGTGATCGTTGACATCACAAAACGTAGACACCGGAGTTGAGAACATAATGACATCAGAGAGGTCGTTGATGAAAATTAGGAGAACCTGTTAATTTTCATTATAATGATATATAATAATATAATTTATATAATATATAATGATATATCATAATAAATATTTGTATCTATAAAAAGAATGTATAAACATAATATATATATATATATATATATATATATATATATATATACCAGGTGTAACATCGAAATTGACCAAATTGTGTAACAATTATCAATACCAGAAAATGTTTAATAACTAAAAATTGACTAAACTAATTGACTTTCTTTGATGCAGGTTATCAGATAAAACATTTAGCCATCTTGACGCCATTTTTCGTAAGAATCGCAGTAAAACTGAGTTATTCAGCTAAAAAGAGAGCAAGTTAAAATCGTTTTTGAGTCAGCCTCATTGTCTTCCCAACTGAGCAACGGTGAGAGAAAAAAGATCATTCAGACTTCACTAATGGTACCAACCTTCTTGCTTCCATCTTCAAAGTCCATTCAAGAACCATCAAGAGAATTGTGAATAAGTTGAAAAAAGAGGAATTAGAAATTTTATTATGACAAAAAGGAAAAAAAAGAAGCATTTTATGATTTTGCTCTCGTCAAAATATCCTCCTTTAACCTTGGTTACTGCAGCACAAATTTCTGGCATTTGTTGCAAAAGTTTCTTTAAGTAAAAGTTTGATAATTGATAACATTCTTTTCTTCAATGCATCTAAGAAATCTTTTGCATTTTTTTTTTATTATTCTCTCAAGTTCATTCTATGTTAATTCTGAGGGTGGCTTAAAACTTTTAAACTGTGTTGTATATATATATATATATATATATATATATATATATATATATATATATATATATATATATATATATATACACTCAAGGCAGTGTATAGTTAACAAGCATGTCTCGTTAGATTAATTAAAACTGAGTAGAGAGTTTGATCCTCATTGGGTGTTTCATACTTTCGGCCTTGAGCCACGTCAAAGATACGCTTGGAATATCACTACATTGTTTTGACTGATATAGGACATCTGCTGATTTTTTTGTTGTTTTGTGGAACCATTAGTTCCCCATCTGTTCTAGGGATTGAACTCACAACCACTAGATGCATTGTTTACATACATATTTCAGTATATCTCACCATTTTTCTTTCTTTCTTTCTTTATTTCCTTCTTTCTTTCTCCATATGTCAATCTACCATATCTAAGCCTCTTGGAAAATCAATACACACACATATATATATATATATATATATATATATATATATATATATATGTGTGTGTGTGTGTGTGTGTGTGTGTGTGTGTTTCTTTAGGACCAGTAACGTTGATTTTTAGTTCTTCTGTGGAATGTCCCATCAATCAACAACTTTATGACCCAGACGATATTTTTCAGAACCAGGATGGACAGTTAATTATCTTTTATGGAAATTACTTGAATTTTTCGTTCGGTTAAATGCTCACCTCTTTTTTTAGTGCCTACAATATTTATTTTAATATCCACATTAACATTTTCTCTGTGTTATATTAACATTCTTTTACTACTATGCTTATATCAATGTATATCAGGAACAGGTTTTCCAAAAGCTAAACAAAGTATTAAGACACAGGAAAATTTCATTTGTAAAAAAAAAAAAAAAAAAAGAATACTGAATTGTTATGTAATATCGGGCCTCCTATATGGCAGTGAAGCGGGACAATCTCTTCGCAGATGAAGTACAGACGAAGGAATAGAAATGTGGTTCTACAGAAGGATGTTGAGAATAGAATAGACTGATCGAGAAAATGCGTGGTACGAGGAAGTTTTAAGAAAAATCTAAACTAAACGGACGCTTATCCGAATCAGAAAAGAAAATACTTGAAGTTTGTAGGACGCATAACAAGGAAAGAAAGCTCGGAGAATTTTGTCACTCGTGGTTGGGGTGCAGAGGCAACCTATCTGGCGATCTTGTGTAAAAGGATGTCAGAATATGGACTGGGAGGGATAGAAAAAAGAAAAACATTGTTAAGAGCCGAAGAGGATAGGAAGTTTTGGAGAGCCATGAACACCCAAACCTTAAAGAAAGACGACAGGGAGAAGAAGAAGAAGATGATAAGAAAAAAAAGAAAAGAAGACGATAAGCAGAAAAGAAGATGATAAGAAGAAAAGAAGATGATAAGAAGAAGAAGAAGAAGAAGAAGAAGAAGAAGAAAAGATGATAAGAAAAAGAAGAAGAAGAAGAAGAAGAAAAGATGATAAGAAAAAGAAGAAGATAAGAAGAAGAAAAGAAGAAGAAGATAAGAAGAAGAAGAAAAGAAGAAGATAATAGGAAGAAGAAGATAAGAAGATGATGATAAGAAGAAAAGAAGTTAAGAAAAAAGATAAGAAGATAAGAAAAAGAAGAAGATAAGATAAGAAGAAGAAGATAAGAAGAAGATGAGAAGAAGAAAAAAGAAGATAAGAAGATAAGAAAAAGAAGAAGTTAAGAAGATAAGAAAAAGAAGATAAGAAGATAAAAAAAGAAGAAAAGAAGAGGATAAGAAGAAGTAGAAGATAAGAAGATAAGAAGAATAAGACGATAAGAAGATGATAAGAAGAAGATAAGAAAAAGAAGAAGATAAGAAAATAAGATAAGAAGAAGATAAGAAGAAGATAAGAAGATAAGAAGAAGAAGGTAAGAAGAAGAAGATAAGAAGATAAGAAAAAGAAGAGGATAAGAAGATAAGAAAAAGAAGAAGATAAGAAGATAAGAAAAAGAAGAAAAGAAGAAGATAAGAAGAAGATAAGAAGATAAGAAGAAGATGAAGGAGGAGGAGGAGGAGGAGGAGAAGAAGAAGAAGAAGAAGAACAACAACAACAACAAAAACAAGTAGAACAATATCAATACACGCAGTAAGTTAAGACATATGTAAGAAATCTATGTATTTAATAAAAAAATGTGTTTATGAAGTTTCCATTTTCATCTTTAATTTTCCTCATATTAAGGAATTCGTAAAAGCTCTTTTCAAGATTTGTCAGCTTTTTATTACTTGTGTGTGGATGCCACACAGGAATAGTTTGGGAAGAATTCATAGACTGGCTTTATTTCTGAGATACTTATTACGCCTTAACCAACCAGATTGTCAGGCGCCGATTCGGCTTCGTCGATTACAGCACTGGGCCCAATTCGTTTGCGTTCTGTCAGTTACTCTGCAGATTTCCAAATCTCGTCTTCTCTTTTAAGGAAAATCTTCCCACGTTTTTTTTTCTCGCTCGCGCGAGTACCACGCGTTAAAAGAATGAGGAGAGAGGGCTTGGAATATTTGATACACACAGGGAAGATTTAACGCAGGACGGACAGAGGAAAGCAATGTATAGCGCGGAGTAAATAGATGGAGGAGCAAGGTTTAGGAGAGATAAGATAAAATTTGCTCGGAGCTGCAAAGGATAGGAAATTGGGGAGAGGTATAATCGCCAGCGTCCTAAAGAGAGTTGGCACATAGAAGAAGAAGAAGAAGAAGAAGAAGAAGAAGAAGAAGAAGAAGAAGAAGAAGAAGAAGATGATGATGATGATGATGATGATTACTGATGCATTTGTTTTGGAGCGGTCCATGCAGCAATCTCCCGCACTGACACAGTTCAAAAGCATATGTGGCATATTGTGAGAGCTGAATTGTTTTCCACCCTACAGCCCATTTCCCCGCAGGCGTAAAGTTGGTGCTTTATCGTTCGGGCAAACTATATACCTTGGTTTCGCCAGTCCAGACCTTTGCAGTTGGGACTCGCCAGACTCCGTATACTGAATCTAGTCATCCCCATTCCCTTCATATTCCACTGGTACGGGGAAAGTTTCACTCAGATTTGTCCCCAAAACTGTTGCATTATGAAACGAAATACTTTGGTATCTCTGATCTTCAGAATTCTTCATAATAAGTAGACATTTTTTACATTAATAGCGGAAGTGCAGAAGACACTAAAGAATAAACATCTACGTAATCATTCCTTCTTTAGTTAGCACATATGTTATTCCTTATCAGTACTTCATAAATAATGGACTATTCCGTTTTGAATCCGAGGAAAGCAAAAAAAAGACATATCAGAGACGCTGTTTTGTTTCACTGAGAAGGAAGGAAGGAAGGGAAATCGAAGTGTTTAACGTCTCCTGCCAATACCTCATAAATAATGGACTGTTCCGTCTTAATCACGTGGAAAGAGGGGAAAAGACGCTACTTGGTTTCAGTGAGAAAATAAAACAAATAAAGAAAAAAGAAAGAAAGAAAGAAAGAAAGAAAGGGAAATAGAAGTGTTTAATGTCTCCTGCCAATTCCTCATAAATAACTGATTTGGTCACTTCGACGTGGTGCAGTTGTTAGCAAGCTTGCTTCGCTAGATCTATT
>OZ010586.1:31070139-31122639 GCA_963932145.1 Acanthosepion lycidas
TATTAGCTCATGTTACAGAAATTTCCTATTCCCAAGTTTTCATTCCTGCGATTGTTTTCGGCGCTTTTTATCTGATAACAATTTCTATAACTTGGATATAAATTTGGGGATAATTGAAATTAATTGCGAAACCCAGCGAAAGTCAAACATAGAATTAAAACAATTGCTTGTATGGGAAGTAAGGACATATGTATATCAAATTGTCTTTAAATTAAGTGGCGGCAGAAGAATTGAACTTTTAAAAGGTAAGCTTAAATATTAATGAAATACTTAAATGCAGTGATCAATTTTGAGTTCGGTAGTTTATTGTTGTCTATCGCATACGGCAGCAGCATGCCTCGCTAAAAGATATCTCCGCCAACAGAGGACCAGATTGCAATTAAAAGAGCCATGGCTGCAGCGAGGAAAAGAAGGTCCCATGCAAATGAAAGCCTAAATCAAACGTCAGCCAGGAGAGCTTCTTGTTATGGTCCGGTTCCTTGTAGCACGGTGATAGTCCAAGGTAGAACCAATAAAGAAAAACTCGAACACAGGTATGTAATAACACAGATATATTACAAACAGGAATATATACAGAGAAGTAGAAGTGTTAGTATGAACAATCAGGTTTAGTAGAGAGAACAATGTAGTCTCGACCAGTATCACTATTCCAATGTCTTGCAGTAATTGTCTGAACGCGACTCTGTTTCGGACTGCCTCTGACTCGACTCTTGACTCGACTTGAACTACTGACTGACTCGAACTACTGCTTCTTGCCTACTCCCGAGGCGCAGTATTTATTAAGTATGGAATAGTCCATTATTATTATTATTATGGGTAAGATCCCATAACAGCTTCAAATGCTGAGAATATGCAAAGATTTAGAGACTCACAAACTCCTGAATAAGCCGAAGGCCCAATCAAGAGCCATCCATAAAGGAGCTTGCTTAACTGCGACCTGATAGGGCAGCTTTTAATATAGTCTAATAATAAATTTCAGGAAATATTTTTTTTCTTTTGTGGCCTATGAATCAGCCCTAAATACGAGTGTCAGGCGTACGGGGAAATTATTGAAAAGTCTTTACGGTCAGCTATGATGACCTTTCGCATCGTGAGTTCTTGTCGTGCAAGAGATAGACTTACTATGACCTCGAGGAGTAAAGTATAAAAAAATGTGACACACCGACATTCGCATTTATTTATATAGATGAAGCGATTACTTTGGTACAGAAAAATGACTTAACGCCCAGCCACCGGTTGAACGGTAGGCAAACACTTGTAACTATTTTTATATCTACCGTGAAACATTCAATACCAATTATTTGGGAATTTTGACTCAGGAGCTCAGGCAGAAAGTTTAAAATTGTTCAGGAACACAAAGCTCAAATGGTTAATAATATGAAAACGTACAAAATAAACTTGGAAACAGTTCATATACCCCTCCCTTATTTAGAAATCTTAGGGTGCCAAGACTGGGGCAAAAACTTACCGTACATGATTGTACGTTTTCATTCACAGTAGTGGGGTAACTGTTTGCTTTTTCGATGTAGCGTAATCTGTACTCACAGTAACTCCCACTGGTGGCGATGCTATCGTGGTTTTAAATTTTTAGGTCATCCGACCTTTCATAATAGCCTTCATGACGTTTAAATATTCCTTAAATACATTTAGAAATTCAGCATTTTTTTTATTTGAATTTTAGCCTTTTAAATTTGAAGTTGAACTTTTTAATTTGAAGTTGAACTTTTTAATTTGATATTGATTTTAATTTGAAGTTGAGGTTTTTAATATTAAATTGAACTTTTTGATTTGAAGTTTTGTCTTTAAATATGAAATTGAGTTTTTTTAATTTGAAGTTAATTTTAAAAAATATGAAATTAAGCTTTTTTAATTTGAAGTTGAGTTTTTGTAACTTGCGAGTCAAAAGGTATAGTTGTGTGTCTTGTTGAAAGATTATCCTATATTTTATCATCAGTGATATTTATTGATGGCCGTAGTAAGCGATGGATCCTAGTCAACAATGAAGAATAGTTGACAGTACAGTTTCTTTTTGTGATTTGGTAGCGTCGGTACACGAGATTTGAAGAAGAAAGGTGGTTCTCAATGAAGCCTGCTTCCTTCACACGAAATCTTTTTATCCATTGATCCAAGAAAGCGGATGCGTACAGCTGACAATTTAAATATTTCTGAACCGGCTTGGCGCCATGTATGACATTTATATGAAAGTCATGAACTGACCAACTTGCTTAAGAACATGACTCCAGGAGATGAAATTAACAAAAAGAAATGAATAATGCTTGACAATACATCATTAAACTATATATAAAATTTTGCGACTTCCGTTAGTCCGTCTGTCACACCCTCTAAAATACCCATACACTGACCGATCTAAACAAATTTGGGAGAGAAGTGCAAACAAGTAAGTGGCTACAAAGTGTAATTAGTTTTATTAGGATGCGTACAGTAAATTTTCACTAATGTTCCCAGGAAACTTATATTTAACATCATTAAAATATTCTAAGGCATATAATGAAGAAAGAGGCTTGGAAATTTTGACACTCACAGGACATATTGAAGGCAATAATGACAGAGGAAAACAGCGTATGACGTATCATCCGAGCTTGTGTAAATGGATGGCAGAACATGGTTTAGGAGAGATAAAAAAAAAATACAAAATCTAAGTGGTAAAAATGACAGAAAATTATGGAGGGCCATGATTGCCAATGTTCTGAAATGACACGGCACATAGAAGAAGACTCAGTGTAACAATAGTTAAAAAAAAAATTGAAGAGCGATATCAGAAAATCCATCCTAACATTGGAGAAGAGCAATACAAGAAAAAGCATTCATCCTTCGAGATCATCAGCAGACAAAAAGAGACGAGGAGAGCCCTTAAAAAGATATAGTTCTCCATCCCTTGAATCTTTTCATGCGGTGTCCGCAGACGTCTCTTTAGACTAACATAGGGACTCATTTCACACGGAAGGAAATGTCGATGAGCACTATAATACTTATCAACGAATTCCGCCAATGACGACAACGAATTTGGCTAAAAGGAAAATCTTCTTAACAAAGAGACTGCAAAAAAGACATAATTTACTCAGATCTATAAATGACAGGAAATTGCAGAGAGCCATGATTGTCAAGATCCTGAAAGGACTTGGTTCATAGAAGAAGAAGAAGAAGAAGAAGAAGAAGAAGAAGAAGAAGAAGAAGAAGAAGAAGAATTGGGGAAAGTTGGTTGATGTTTTTTACGGTTTATCAGACCTTTATATTTATTTAAAGCCGAAAAATATTTCGGATACTTAGTGGTTGGATACAGCGCCCAGTGCTTCCAAGCTGTTACGATCTAAGTACTGACTGGAGGGGGGATAGAGAGAGCAAAAGAGAGAGAGAGAGAGCGAAAGAGAGAGCGAAAGGGAGAGAGAAAGAGAGAGAGAAAGAGAGAGAGGAGTTGTAATTGATGACAGTGTAAGAGAGAGAGGGGGAATATGATTGATAACAGTGTAAGAGAGAGTGAGAGAGAAGAGGTGTGATTGATAATAGTGTAAGAGAGAGAGAAGATGTGATTGATAACTATTTAAGATCGATAGATAGATAGATAGAGAGAGAGAGAGGGAGAGGGGATGTGAGTGATAACAGTGTAATTGTCTAAGATCCTTGTACGAAATCCCAGCAGCCATCTCCGTTCAGGAAGTAACAACGCGAGACTTTCTGGCCGGATAGTCTGCCTTTATCACTGGGTAGGGCCTGTCTCTCCAGTTTCCTACTTCGCGGCATTTCCACCGACGTCTGACTGCGGCGATACCTATATTCGTGCTAGGTAATAATCTACATTTTCTTTTGGCATCATGCCAGAACTGTCTCGATGGTCACCACGTAATTCTTAAAATTGAAAAACATTCACACCTTCAACTTGTTGACTTGTCAACCAACATTTGTGATAGACCGTTGTGCGTTAAATATGCCAGCTATTTCTCAGCCAACCCGTAAAAAAAATCCAGTTACAATAACATTTTTTTTAATCATATCACCTCATGCAAGGCAGTAAAGCCACTAAGACACAAGGGGTTACTGAGTGAAATTATAAGAAAAAAAAAAGAAAAAAAATATTAAGGAACGAGAACAATAGAAGATTAATCAATAAAACAGTAGATCACGATTTGCATTAAATTTAAATTTTTAAAAATCAAATCTGTCTGGAAAGCAAGAAGCCGGAAGAGAGTTCCACAAGTGCGAATTTCCATCATAGATTAGTAACTTAAGATGAAACCTGGGCTCACCACTTTAAACCTAAATCAAAGATTCAAAGCAAACAGTGGAAGTACTCTCCTTCTCTATCCCCAAAGAAGTTCATTCCGGCAGTATCTGTTGGCAATGTGATGGCTTCCGTTTTGGGGAAGGGGGATTCTGAAGGTGCAATCATGATAGGTTACCTGGAAAAGGGAAAAACATATTAGGGGACAGTACTATGAATCAGAATTAAGTCAACCGAAGGAAGCAATCACACCAAAGCACAGAGAGAAGTTGAGGGCAGGTGTGCTTTTACTCCAGGATAACACACCTGTGATCGACATTTTAGAAATAATGATGAGATTATATGTGCTGTGAAGTAGTTTTTGAAGGACCAGGATTTCACCTTCTTTCATCATGAGCTTGCAATGCTTAAGCATCGTTGGACCAAGTGTATTGATGTCTAGGGTGACTATATTAAAAAAATCATAAAATATGTATTACCCCCAAAGAAATCTTTGAGGACATGATACAGATATTTGCTGGACTCCCTTACCTATGCAACAGTGAGTATGTGGGCTGCGGTTTTCAAGTGGAGCAAGGACAGCACAGGTTATCCTAAAACCTCAACCACTGATGAAGAAGTTGTTGCCATTCACAGAGTCGTTTTTGGATGACAGACATCTTACTGTCCAGCAGATAATGAAGTCCCCAGGCATTAGTTCTGGTTGGGACCATATTGTTTTAACTGAGATCTTAGGGATGATCAAGATGTCTGTACGATAGGTCCCAAGAATGCTGACACCAGAGCAGAAGCTGAAAAGGGCTGACATTTCCAGAATACTTTTGACTTGCTTCCAGGCTGACCCTGAGAATTTCCACTGTCGATTAGTAACTTGAGATTAAACATGGGTTCCCGAATTCGATCATGAATCAAAGATTCGATGTGGAAACCATCTTGTTCTCCGCCCCGCGAGGATGTTCAAGCAGAGAGCGTCTGTTGGCAAGGTGATAACTTCTGTTTTTTTTTCTGAAGGTGTAATTATGACAGACTACCTGGAAAATGGAAAAAATATTAATGAACTATTCTATGAATCAGAATTAAGACAACTGAAGAAGGTAATCAAGTCGAAACGCAAAGAGAAGCTGAAGGCAGGTGTGTTCTTGCTTTAGGATAACGCACCTGTTCATATTGGTCAGGTTGTAGCAGATGAATCAGCCAACTGTGACTTGCTACCCCATCCCCCTTACTCATCAGACTTATCTCCATCTGAATTCTTCCTGTTTCTTATTCCAATCTCACCTGCGTGGTTGCCATGTTGAAAACAATGATGACATCATATGTGTGGTGGAGGTGTTTTGGGCTTTAAATAACCTGCAAATTAACCGTAGAAAACTAACCAATAAATTAAGAACATCATTTTATTTTTTTCGAGTGCCTTTTGCCATATTATTTATAACAGATTTTCACCTTTTCAGCGAAGATAAAAAAAAGAACACCACCCACCAACTTCAATTACGAATTGAGCCTTCTTATCTACTGGCGTTTGACTACATGTCGTATATAATATGTTAAAATTTCCCCTTCTCTGCCGTGCAGAGAAAAGGGTAAGATCTCTGACTGACGCTAAATCGGTCGAGTTTTGATCACGGCTTGAAGCAATCGGACGTCTAACCACACTGATGAGCTGCGATATAGCGAAACGGGCTTGTATGTGGATGATCATGCTCTCGTTATCCGATCGAGCACTCTGGAGAAAGGGTAATTTCAAAAAATTGGATGCTGCTGCTGCCATTAACGCATCGCACTTCAATTACGAATTGAGCCCTCTTAGCTACTGGCGTTTGTTTAAATGTCGTATAATACGCAAAATTTCCCTTTCTCTGCCGTGCGTTGATTGCTTAGAGGTAAGATCTCTGACTGATGCCAAATCCAGGCTTGAAGCAATCAGACGTCTAGTCACACTGATGAGCTGTGATACAGCGAAACAGGTTTCTATGTGAATGACTGTTGCAGTTTTTTGTGTATATGTATTTACTAGTGAGCGAGTCAAAATGACTTGACTCATTTTATAGTCCACCAAGAGAAGGGTTAACCAATCAGGAGACGTAGAATATTCAATCCGTCGTGTATAAAGGCGGACATTTTGTTTACTCTACCCGAATGTCCAGTGCTAGCTTGTCAGGCGAAGAGGAACTGAAGGAAGAACTACTGAACTACGCTCTGCTACTTTACCGGTATATCCACTGCTAACCTGAACTACGCTTCCCTACTGTCTTCGAAATATTCACTGCTACCCTCTGGATTCAAAGACGACCGTCATCATGAACAACAATGGCTATATCTATCTATCTGTCTATCTATCTATCTATCTATATATTATGAAATGGACAAAGTTTTTATGTTTATTTCATAATGTGTGACATCATTTGTTTACATTTGGATACGCATCGAGCAGATATGAATGTGCGAGAGAAAATCATGAAAATTGTAGTTTAAAAACAGTAAAATACTAACCGAAACGCTCCTCTGTGGCTAAATCGGTAAAGCACGTCAGGCTATATGACGGTTCTGTATAGGATACAGGTTCGATTCCTGTTGGAGGATGCATATTTTCTATGAAAATTTCTTGGACATTCAGGCCGGTAAATGTCGTTAAAACTGTTTAGAGAATTTAATTAAACATTTGTATCTATAAAAAGAACGTATAAACATTGAAATAATGTCTTTATATATATATATATATATATATATATATATATATATATATATATATATATATGATTGATAATGGTCAAATCAATCTCGAAGGAAAAAGTGGTTTTTAAAAAAGAAAGAGCTAGGAACATGAACGTCTGTCGAAAATAATCGTACAGCATACAGGTCCAAAGCCCAAAGAAAAAAAAACGACCCGAGTAATCAACTAGCTTAAAAGTGCTCAGTACAAACGTAGAGCAGACCTAGTCAAACCTAGAGAGGCAGACAAACCTACCAAGGTTTCACTTAAGCTGATCGTCAGGGAAAGCTGGCTCTCTAGGTTTGACAATATATATATATATATATATATATATATATATATATATATATATATATATATATATATATATATATATATATTATGAAGAGGGTCATACTTGATTCTTCATTAAATACAAAAAAAAAAAATCGGACCTGACTAGAAATCTCAACTTCAATCACATTCCCACCGCCATAACGTAGCTACCATGCGCGTTTTCTATAAATATTTTCAAGTTCCGATTAATTTTAGTCTGTTATCCACAGAATCGTAAATATAAGCTCAATACTCAGTCAGTCATGTGCCGTGTATAATACACGCTTAAGCGATCATGTATCTTTCAATAAATGACTGACGAGGCAGCTTTTTTTCCTGCAGTAGGTTGCCATTTCTTTCTGTGGTAAACCAGTTGTCATCCAAGGCTATAGAACCCGGTTTGTCCTGCTATTTAACTGGAGGGAGAAGAGGATTCATACCATTCCCAACGGTATTAGCACGTAATTGAATATCAGTTCAGTTATGTGCCATGCATGATACACGCTTAAGCGATCATGTATCTTTTGATACATGACTGACGAGGCAGATTTTTTCCCGCAGTAGCTCAGTACTAGGTTGGCAGTACGGTCTCATTTTACAGTTGGAATTGCTAGATGTAAGTTCTATGTTAAATTTCTTCTCTCAGACTTGTGGAACTCTGTTCCGGATTCTTGCTTTCAACTGAACATGGAAATGCAAAAATATAAATGCAATGTCAATCGTTAACTTCTGTCTTTCCAATTCCTGTTTCATTATTTTCCTCCCTCTTTAATATTATATTCTTTCTCTCAAATTATTCTGTCAGACTGATCGTCCTGGGTATGACGATAAACTACACCCGGCAGCAAAGCCTTTGATCGGGCAGTCTTGAGGAGCTTGGAATCACCCCCTAATTGCTGTTGTTCCCAGGCCCACCCTGACCCGGGGTGGCAGAACCTGTTAGGGTCCCACCTATTGGCAAATAGTGAACCCCAAAACTTGGGTCAAACATTATGAAAGTATAAAAATAGATTTTTATAGTAAAAGTACCAGCAATAGCTTTATGAAAAAGGAATATTACCAGCAATGCATTTGACTCACGACAAAAAATCCTCTTTACAAAAATACGACACTGATCTACAAACTGATTTCTTATAATGAATACATATTCTATTCATACAAAACTATCCTAAAAATCTTGTCGGCCTTAAATAACCCATTGATGTGTTGATATGCCGTAAGACAAAATAAATCAAGCCAAGTCAAACGAGTCTCACAACCATTTCGTCTTAGTGACTTTTTTTGCCTTGCTGACGTATATCGTGAGTAAAGGTACGACTGATGAATTATAATCTACAAAAATTCTTCCCCCAAATTTATTCCGTGTTTTTTTTTTTTTTTACGAGCGGGCCAGTTAATTTAATAAGTCCTAGTATCAACAAGATGTGTTTATTAACCATTCCTCTATTGTTTTGCATACGTACTGTTGAAGGTTTAGCGAGAGTGTCTTGCAGATTGGAGGGTGTTCGATTGTCGCAGTGGTAGACCCACCTGGTCTCCATGTACCGGGTTAAGCAAATTTCAATAAATAGCATTTCTTTATTTTTAAAACACTCTGTGCTGTGGTGATAGTGACGGAGTGAGGTCACCGATATATTTTTCTTCTCGCTTTGAGAAACATTGTCCAATAATGGCTCAACTGAACTTAGCATTTCTCTGGTAATGTTTTTTTTTTTGTTTTCGCGGCAGTTGCAAATCTGCACAGCTATTAACCCTATTATCTTGCAGTCTCTCCGTCACCTGATCGGCAAATGAGCTCGCAAATCTCCATTTCACTTTGCTGTGTCTGCCTCCATACTCCCCGACCGTTCGGATGTCGCCATGTTTTCGGCAAGCGTATTACCCGATTTTAATATGACGAATTTGCTGGTTTAACGATTTCAGTAACAGATAATATGCCGGAGAAGTCGACCGAAATTTAAATCACTCTCTATTAACTATTTATACCAGGAAATCATTACAAAAAAAGCAGAAATATTTTTTCTTTTCTATATTTCTTTAAAATCAGCTAGACTCATTTACGAAATGCAATAAACAATGTGGAAGCTTCCCATGACTCGTTAGATTCTCGGGTTGTCGTGCTGAGTAAATTCTCCTTCTTGGCCTTTCACGCAATCATGGGAATCACTTGAAGATCCCCAACTCCAGTCCTAACATAAAACAGACTATAACAAATTTCATCAATTAGAAGCAAAAAAACAAAACAAAAAAAAAAACAACAACCAAAAACAAAAGACTATCGTGACAGTTGAAGAATTAATTGGTTTCATGCCTTTATAAAGACAAAGGAAAGGAATAAGCGTCCTCTCGGGAGTTTGAACTCGGTTCATCGATTTCATTCAATATGTTAGATTATACTGACCTTGGTTTTGCTTGGGATTAAACCTGGATTTCATGTGTGTAAAGTAAATGAGATAAGCGCAACATTACGAAACGGATTAACGCTGATAATCCATATCTAGCGAACCTACCGTAGAGTAAGGCTTCATATGTTACCGTTCTAAATGTTAGAAAGTTAAGTTCGAACCTCTCTACATGCTTCAGAAGTTTGGGAGTGCGCAATTATTAAGTTAAGTGTAACATCTATCTATCTATCTATCTATCTATCTATCTATCTATCTATCTATTCGAGTCTAATTCATATCTATCTATCTATCTATCTATCTATCTATCTATCTATCTGTTTCAGTATCTATCTATCTATCTATCTATCTATCTATCTGTTTCAGTATCTATCTATCTATCTATCTATCTATCTATCTATATATCTATCTATCTATCTGTTTCAGTATCTATCTATCTATCTATATATCTATCTATCTGTTTCAGTATCTATCTATCTATCTGTTTCAGTATCTATCTATCTATCTATCTATCTATCTATCTATCTATCTATCTATCTATCTGTTTCAGTATCTATCTATCTATCTATCTATCTATCTATCTATCTATCAGACTGATCCTATCAATTTATCTCTCTTGTATGTATGTATGTATGTATGTATGTATGTATGTATGTATGTATGTATGTATGTATGTATGTATGTATGTAAGTAAGTAAGTAAGTAAGTAGGTAGGTAAGTAGTTGGACGCGTGGCCGAGTGTTTAGAACGTTTGTTTTCTGACCATGAAACCCGGGTTCGAATTTCACCATGGTCGATTTGTCAGGAAGGAGACTTCTTGATGTTATCGGAATGGATCGAGGTCGATCCTAGCGTGGAAAACCATACCACGGATTGACCCCAGACTTGTGGTAGAAAGAACCCCCGGGGGCCGTCGATAGCTGTACTAGCACAAAGCTACAAGTCATCGTGGACGCGGAGAGAAGTGACAATCATCATGTATGCATTTTTTTTTTGTGCGCGGGGACGCAGAAATATCTGAATTGGTGTCCAGATGGGCGTTGATCCCACCCGGTTGTGATGGACCGCAAGCCTTTTCATAAACTATCTGTCCAAGAGAAGGAAAACTGATGTAACACACGCCTTGGTGCGAATCTAGATATCTCGTACCCTCTTGTCTCTGGGATTCTTGACATTACTGGTGTGAGTCATTGCAGAGTTGTGCCAACCGTCTATAATCTCAGTAGGGGCATTACTAAGATCTATAATTACTTATGGATGTGCGGGTGGTGTAATTTATTATGGCTCAGAATGAGAAATCGAAGAGGCTGGTTCGAATTATAGTGGTGTCCATTACATTCAGTTCGGCGCGAATACCCTCGAGAAAGATAGGAATCCGTCTCTGGCCTCGCCAACCATGCCATAGCAACGCTGATGGGGCTACCTAGCCGTGTTTTTTTTTAACTAGTCTATGAGAAGAAAAAACCATAGATTCAACTTATTAGCAATGGGCATGCAAGTCTAGGGTAACATCTATTATATCATCTATCTCATGAATCACATATTGTGGCAATAATACAGATGCTGATTAAAAAAAAACAAAAACATTTTATAGATTTCTCTGCACATTATATATATATACACATATGAGTGTGTGTGTGAACAGTCAGATCAACTGAACGGCGACAGTCTGTTTCATGAAACATCCTATCGGTGCTGACCTCAATGTCCATTTTTATATTTACATTCTGTCTATTCCTGATATTGAGCCCTTTTTACCCATAAATATAGCATAATCTGAAATTATATTTTTATCATATATATATATATATATATATATGTGTGATAAAAATATAAGTGTGAGGTCATTCAGTCACATCAGCAATTGAGATCATCGCAAAGAAAATAGACCAGGGAAAAAAACAATTGATGGATGAAAAGGAGACAAAAAGTGACATGGTCCAGCACAGAATGACTGGATTGTTTTCGAACAGACCTCGGATATGTTTCCGACTACTTACCTTTTGGTTGTACAGGCAAGTATATTTCTCTATAAATTATATGTGCAGAGAAGGTAAAAAGTGTGTTCAAAACAGAGGTCAAAAAAAGAAAGTGAGGAAGACAAACAAAATTTACGTCACATGTTAATATAGAATAGATACAATCGGCCTGTGCAACGCGTGCACTGTCTGGCGGAAGTTATTCACCAATCCTTACGCGAGGGAAATTAGTTCCTTTTTTAACACGTGTTCCGTCTCGTGATTTTTCGATAAAAAAAAAATAATAATCTGGAAAATATCGGTTTTTCCTATTCAAAATTAGTATAAGCACATTTACGAATGTACTACCTCCACCCAACGACGAAATGATATTTACAAGCGTTCGTGTACGCCAGCCGATGCCCACATGAAAGTATTACGTAAAATCAAATGACTGCCATCACAAACTCCAAGTCCAATCGTTATTATTATTATTATTATTATTATTATTATTATTATTAGTTGTGTATGTTATGTTTCCTGCTTTGTATCCTGTAGAGTCGATCCCAAACTATGGCCCTTAGAATAGGAGGATTTTCATTTAATTAATAGCACTTAGTATTTCGGATGTTCCAAGTAGGGCGATCTTCTGGGCAACTTTCATGTTGATGTTACCTGGGACACTGTTATTAAAATTGTCCATTCCTTTTCTCATGAGACCCAGAGTTCTGATTACTATTGGCCCAGTCTCAGTCTTCATTCTCCATATCCTGTAAATCCAGATCCCCATGTCCTTGTATTTGAACAATTTTTCGATAATTTCCATGGAGATGTTTCTCTCACATAGTACTGTACTGTTGTTGTTGCTATTATTATTATTATTATTATTATTATTATTACTTGTGTATGTTATGTTTCTTGGTTTGGATCCTGTAGAGCCGAGCCCAAACTATGGTCTTAGAATAGAAGAATTGTCATTTAATTAATAGCACTTTTCTTAGTATTTCGGATGTTCCTAGTAGCACGATCTTCTGAGCAACTTGTATGTTGATGTTACTTGGGACACTGTTAGAAAAAAATGGTTCATTCCTTTTCTCATGAGGCCCAGAGCTCCGATTACTATTGTTACAGTCTCAGTCTTCATTCCCCACATTCTGTTAATCCAGATCTCGAGGTCTTTGTATTTGAACAATTTCTCGATAATTTTCATGGACATGTTTCTCTCACATAGTACTGTACTATTATTATTATTATTATTATTATTATTATTATTATTATTATTATTATTATTACAAGTGTACTCCTGGCATAAAAAATGATGGCATTTATTAGTAAGTTTGAATAATGAGTTACAATGAAACACATGTCTTCAAACAAGAATTCACGACTAAAATAAAGGCCAGTGAACCGTTTAATTAAGCCGTTAATATATTTTAGACGTTCAGTAGTATCAATGGTTGTTCTTCGTATTAAATAAATAGTTATTTGTTTAATATTTTTTCATGTTAAAAAAAATCGTATGTGTTTAGTATAACAGTGAAATGGAAATATGTTCCGGAAGAAAAAAAGTAGAATCAGAACAAAGTCTGCGACGACAAAGGCTATTTCAAGACCAAGTTGGAGCAAGACGATCAATTAATAAAAAAAATGTATCTGATTACCTCACATGAAAGGCTTGAACAACTAATACTGCAATCTAAGAAACGTAGTAGTAAAGGAACTGATTAATTAAACAGTTCATTTTTGCACAGGAAATAATTGTAAAATGTTATTGTTTTTATAGTTTATTAACCCTAGAACACTAACCATGGGTATATAGTATTATCAGCGCAAATTTTCCTATTTTTAATTACAATTTTCAGTACCTGATTTTCTTACCTAAATAATATGTTTTTTTAAATTTAATATTTTTTTTGATATTTTCAAAATCGGGTATGATATACCCATGGTTAGTAGTGTGTAACTTTAATTGATGGTTAGTGTTCTAGGGTTAAAGTGACTCATGAAAGTAATCACTCATAAATTTACTAACTTAAGTCGATTTTGTTTATTTCCCAAAAGAAGTAGGAATGGATATTTATTGTTTTATATACATAATTGTGGCACAAGGCCGAAGGGGAAGTGAGGAAAGGCTGGTGGTCAGTAACTATCCTAGTCCTAGTTAATCACAATCATGACCCATTCATTCAATACAATATAATCAACACAAGAACTTGTCCATCACCTGCCAATCTTACATGTACCACAATACCACATATGCACAAGGGACCTACAAAACACCCCATGATGAAAAAAATTGTGCAGTTCATAATGTTTTTGTGGAAGGAACGCTATTCAGTGATTGGGGTTAGCTAAGTTAAAACCGACAGATGACGACTAGCTCTTCTTGCTGCTCCAACGCTTTTTGCATTTTCTTTGCCTTATTTTTATGTATATTGACCTGAATAAATATTCAAAATCAAGACATTGACCAAAAAAACAAAACAAAAAAAAAACAAAAAGAAAACACAAAAAACAAACATGGATTACTAGTTCTTAAATAGCCTCGTCAGATCAACACTTGCATATAAATACCATCCATAGCGCCACACTTATTTAGAAATATCTAAACTCTCATCTGTATACAGCTCCTTTCTCAGATCAGTGATTAACCCTTTGAGCTCTGCCTTCCTGAACAATTTTAACCCTTCTGTCTGAGCACCTGAGTTAAAATTCGCAAATAATTGGTATGTAATGTTTCATGGTAGATATAAAAACAGTTAAAAGTATTTACAAACCGTTCAACCAGTAGCTGGACATTATACTGGATATACTCAATCACGAACTCAAGAACTTGTCCATCACTTCCCAATCTTACATGTACCACAATACCACATATTCACAAGGGACCTACAAAACACCACATGATGTAAAACTTTGTGCAGTTCATAATGTCTCTTTTTTTTTTACATTTTATTTTATTTTTTCCTATAAAAATATATAAAGTTTTCATGAAACATGAAATGATTGAACCCAGAATGAATGAACCCAGAAAACGAATCTAAAGAATGAAACAAAATATTCAAACTAAAACAAAACAGATGTTAGTAGGACCCGTCTTTCCCCCACCCCAATAATAAGACTGGTCGCTGTATTCTGTGGATAGACAGAATCAAGAAGTGCACTCATTAATCTATATCTACAATTCTCAAAATGTGTGTCTGCATGTATGTGTGCATGTGTGTATGTGTGTGTGATCAGATATTGTTTATGCGTTTCCACAGTTTTCATCCGATTTCGATAAATTTTTTTCTTTGATATATAATTCTTCAGTGCCGGTTTTGAGTCTAAATTGTAGGTGACAACGGCTCTCCACTAATTCCATTATAACTCTCAGCAACGTTTTACTATTTACTATCAGTTCTTTGATCTTTCATAAAAAATTTAATAAAAATAAATACTTTAAATTATTACAATAATATTTTCTATATCTATAATTCTCAAAATGTGTGTTTGTATGTATGTGCTTGTGTTTGGGTATGTGTGTGTATGTGTGTGATCGGGTGTTCTTTATGAGTTTCCACAGTTTTCGTCCGGTTTCGATTAATTTTTCTTTTGTTTGATAGACAATTCTTAAGTGCCAGTTTTGAGTCCAAATTACACATTCCCCTTCTCTTGGCCAAATCAATCAATCTCTTTCAATTGAGGTTAACTTTCTCATTGCATAAAATCTACAACTACATTTTTAAGGCGTAACTTTCATTATCGTTTATAGCCGTTCTCGATTTAAATTTTTTAATTGTCCTGCCAGGTTTTGCATTGCATTCTTCGTAGTAATAAGTAAGCTTGCTTTTTTATTACTCAACATTTATTTTTTTCCAACCTTTCCTAAAGTTATTCTAGATTAGTGATTCCTGTAGCTTTATGGCATTCTCTTCTGGTATTTGTCCATGCATTCCATTTGACAATTCATACTTGTCTAAGACATTCCACCAAAGAAAAGAACTTGCATCGGTTGCAAAACCAATGCTGCCATCTCCGCCATGCGAATAAGAGATAATGAATCGTCTTTAGAACGTTCAGATTGCTTGTCTCAATATGCCTCCGAAATGCTTCAATCACAGCCACTGAGTCCGAAGATCAACGTAGCCATCAGTTTTTCCAGAAGAGCATACCTGAACGCTTCTGCACGCGAGGCTGAAAATGATGATCAAAGGGCTCAACGGCTGAGGAGAAACCCCTCTTCAACTGCTGCTTCGCTTGAGGCTGAAACTGCTGATGAAAGGACTCAACGGCTGAGGAGAAACCCCCCTTCAACTTCTGCTGCGCGTGAGGCTGAAACTGCTGATGAAAAGACTCAATGGCTAAGGAGAAACGCCTCTTCAACTGCTTCTGCGCGTGAGGCTGAAACAAGATTGAGAATGAATTCAAATTCAAATTGTTAACCACCCATTTAGGGATGTGACATAGTTGCACCTAATTGTTTTCACTAATATTGATTTTGGGGTGGGCTGACTTTAAACTCATACTGTTTCAATTGAACGGTAAAAAAACGGGTTATATTGCTAGTAATGTCCTTTTGCTTTTCACTTTCTCTAAAACTTCATCGTTGGTCACATGTTTGGTCTTTCTACAGAACTACCTATCTGTTGCTTTATGTCTCTTCTTCATCTACGAGGAGATTTTTCACCATTCAAGAGGACTGATATTAAATAACAGTTCACCAAAGTTAAAACAGCTTCAACCTAAAGAAAGAAAGATATCCGTATACTTTAAAATCTTATTTTGTACTGAGCGCTCATGATAACATATTGGCATGCGTACAAGAAACTAAAAAAAAAAAAGCATTGCTATTGAGGTCTTTATTTCATTGGCGGCTTTCACAGTTTAAGCGTCGTGTCAAAGTTGGCTTCTCCTAGACATGATTATCACTTGGCTTGCAATGTGCATTAATTCTTTTGAGCTATCAAATATTCAGAGTAACTAGCTGACTTTTCCATTTTAAGCAGTTTTGGCTAAGTTTCGTCTTTCATGCAAATATCGAATGCAACGAAATAAATTCACTGTAATCGATCTTCGATTTATGATATACAATACCTTGATCGATATGTCCGATTGGAAACAAACGATGACGTACGTATTGCTCTAAGGTGATAATCGATGGAAAATGCTGATCGATTTTTTAATAAACAGTTCATGAATAGTAACTCAAGAAACAAACAATAATAAAAAAAAATATTCAACGATTTCGACATGCGACCTAAGGTAAAAGAGGACATGCCACCTCAGGTTATAAGTTTCCAGTGTGACGATAAACTACATCCGGTAGCAAGGCCTCTGATCGGGAGAGTTGAGGCATTGAGAAACCTGGAACTACGTCTTAATTGTTGATTTTCCTACGTCCACCCTAATCCGGGGTGGTAACTCTTGTCAGGGTACTATCTATGGACGAATACAGACCCCACGATAAAATAAAAAAAACACTATGAAGGTATAAAAATACATTTTAATAATAAATATACCAGCAATACATTTTTTATATAAAATACTAGCAATAAATTTTATCTGTAGTTTAACGCATACAGTTGCTTTCAAAATGTTTAGATTCCAGCATGAAATGACCTATAGGGGTTGATATGTCGCTAAAATAATTCAACCAACCAACCGACCTAAGGTTATTTTGGACATGTGTTAAATAGTAGAGTAGGGCCTCTGCTTTTTAACCCATGGCTGGGGATACGAATAAAAGAGATGGATTCTTGCCTTTCCCAAGAACATTTGTCTGAAAGTGAGAACAACTGCTAAGGTTTTTGAACTTGTCTTTTTTGATTCTGCTTTCCCCGCGACAAACTTTACTCTGATCTCGTAATGTTATTTGATTTTCAGATTCTGTCAAACACAGTGCAATATTTTCCACAAAAATGTTTATCACTCTAGCATGTTTCACTTTTATCAAAGCTGCATCAGACAGTGACATATGAAGAAAAAGATGAAAGAAATTCTCGTATTTTCAATTTTTGTGTTGGTTGATTTAATCAGGTTTCACATTCATTTGACTTGTTAAACAAACGTCAATATAATTTGCAGCGTTCTGAATTCAAGGAGAGACGACACGTCCTTTCGAAGTTTCAAGAAATTAACGAATTCTAAGCCTAAATGAAAAAAACGTACATATTGCTTCATGTGTGTAAGTCAGTCTAGTTTGTCTATGTGGGATTCAGGGGACAATGTATATTTGTAAGTGTGTGTGTACATATGTGTATACGTATGTGTGTATATGTATGTATGTCTAGTAGAAATTATGTTTCTTGTTTTTTTCTTATGTTGACGCGGAAACGTTTTTACCTACATAGCGTTTGTTTTAAATAAACTTACGTTAGATTATTTAAGAATGTATCCAATAAATGTCGCTGATGTAAGTTAATGTTCTTGACGTGTGTCTATAATTGATAATATTGTTTTTCGTAGGCCTTCAAAGTATATATATATATATATATATATATATATATATATATATATATATATATATATATATATATATATATATATATATATATATATATATAGGTATTAATGTGAATAAATCAAATAATTAGATATTAGCAACCGTATATACGTACATTTAACAGCGAGGACCGTAAACTTTAAACTTAATAACTCAAAAACGACAGATTTGGGACTTGTGTTCATATGGACTTTTGTCCTTGTTTTGTTGCGAGAAACCCACTCCCAACGTTAGTAAAAGTATTTTTGATATACTCTGTACACACACACACACATGCACACACACACATGCACACGCACACAATATATATATATATATATATATATATATATAAATATATATATATATATTATAATGAAAAGAAAGAAGAGTAAGATATATAATCCAGTATTCTTATTGATATTTTTATTTTTACAAAACAGTGCTCAATGTAAATTTACAGAGCATAAATATTTTATATATATATATATATATATATATATATATATATATATAGTGTGTGTGTGTGTGTGAGAAAATGTTAAATAACAGAGCTGTTTAATATATTAAAAAATATACATACCTTACAATGATTGCACAATATGGAGTTTCATGCTAATGCGATTTTCAATTTTGAAAATTGCGTTATACTTTAATATATATATATATATATATATATATATATATATATATATATATATATAATTTCGAAGTGAGTGAGAGAGTCAGATAGATAGATAGACATAAACTGAGATAGATAAATACTATTCATTGTTATATATATATATATATATATATATATATATATATATATATATATATATATATATAATTCAAACCGTTACTAATATTTTGCTTATTCCCACACAAACAGAAAAAAGTTTCTCAAAAACTAGATTGAGGAAAAAGTTACCACAATTGTTGACACAAACTCGTCAGAACTTCACACGATGCTTTCTCTCTTTATGTTCACGAATTCTTCAAATCATAAACACAGGAATTGGAAGAAAAAGAAGCTATATTTTTCCACAAGGCGTGCATAGCAAGAGAAACTCTCCATAAACGTGAACGGAATAAATTGTGAAATTCAGTCATCTACGGCACCAAAATGTAAGTTTGTAGCTTGGAAAACAAACTAAAAACATTGATTCGCAAAAATGGAAAAAAAAAAAAGAAACTTACAGAATAAGAACGTGGCTTCGGATGAGTCGTCACTTGCAAAAACTTGTCTTTGAGATTTTGTCTTGATAGAGAGGAGGATGGAAAAACTTACATATGGATTCTTGTCATACTTACTGGATTGGTTGGCTCTTGTTTTACATTTTAAAATTTTCGAGGATGCTAAATGACGTAATTTCATATCTAAAACTTAAACATTTCAGTTAACCTGATGAATATTTAAGAGCGTCTTTATTTTTTTTTTAAATCGAGTAAATAGCAACAATTTAGTTTCTTCATGGATACCATGAGCATAATAAAATCAGGATATTTGCCTTGATAAAGTGAGTCAGATGACGAAACCCATGGGCTACGACTAATTTTCTCTTGTCGGTTTTTATTCATTTAATTTCTTCTACTGACTGATACAGTCCACCTGAAGGTATATATATATATATATATATATATATATATATATATATATATATATAAGGCAGGATGTGTGTGTGTGTGCGTAACGAATGCACGACGGATTTTCAACAAAATTTACATGCACATGCTCCAAGTTAGTGGGAAGGCCAAGACTGACTTTGCATTTCCCAACTAGCATCGATAGTGAAAATAATCGATTTTTTCATGCTTCTACGGCAGTTTTCATGTAGTTTGCGGCCATTTTCTACTGGCCAGAGTGAGAGCCTATAGCTGGCTTCCACGAATAGGCAGGAAGATTCTATTGGCCAGTGTGAGAGCCAACAGCTGACTGGCGCGAATGTTAACTAGCATGCTAGCATGCAAAAAAATCGATAGCTGCATTCGTCACAAGTGGGAAAAATTTAAATCTGCATGGCACTTTACTCCAATTGTCTCATTCGCTTGCTTAAACTCAACGTTGATTCTGATTCCGCAGAACTGGGTTGGGTGTGAAAAAGTATTTGTTGTTAACATTCTTTTTCATTCGGTTTTTCCAGTTTCGTGTTCTTTTTTTAAAGCTGATCGTTTTTTGTTCATTTTGTTTAGTTCTTTTTTCGTAACAGATTTAATGTTTAGTATAGAGCTTAGAAAAAATTCGCAGTGTGTGATAGGCAAGAAGTAAGGCATGTAACAACATCAGCACGGAAACGGGCACTCCTTTAAAGGCAAGGAAGGGCGAAAATATTTTAAGTCAAGTGATAGCGATTGCTATATGAGTCGTACGATTTTTGAATCAAGCACGGGCAACGCCGGGCCATGCTGCTAGTATATACATATATATACTGAGGCGCTATACCATTTAGCAACAGAGGAAAACGTCTATTTAGCAAAGTCAAATTTTACACACACACATGCACACACACACACACACACACACACAGATATATATATATATATATATATATATATATATATATATAAAAGAATGTGTAGGATAAAAAATCTACATACACGTAAATATATACTTTCGCGTACGTATCAATCTATTTCTTCCTCAGGTGCTATAAATACAGTGCTCAATATTATGAAACAGAGCTATAAATACATATTAGTGAATATACATAATATCCAACATCAATAGAATGACTCGGAGTTTCATGCAGTTCTTGAAATCTTCAGGTGTAAATGAATATATATATATATATATATATATATATATATATATATATATATATATATATATATATATATATATATATGATGCAGTGAGAACGAAAGTAATATATAAATTCTAAAATTCACAGCATTAATTCAAAAGAGGGTTCAATACCGATAGTAGAGCAATAATTATTCATTTTTGGTTCTCACCAGTCGAAGTGCAATTGAAATGCACCGAAACGAAGTTGCATCTTTGTAGTGAGTAAACTGTTTTGTCTATATGATAAAATTATAATAAATAATATATATATAGCAAAAGCGAGACAGAGTCATATATATATATATATATATATATATATATATATATATAATAACACTAAGATAGAGAGATCCTCACGCTTTCCCTGTGATGACTCACTGTATTGGCGTCTTTACACCTTGGCATAAGCTCATAACATGATATCATTATTATTGCCGATGACAGTAGGTTTCTTAACTGAACAACATTAGGTGTAAGTGAGGGGGACGGATTGCGAAATTTTCATTTCTGCTTTCATGAAACAGTGTGACACCATTTTTTGCTTGTTGTCGACCCATTTCTTAGCTTGCTCATGTAAAAACTAAATGTCTCAAGTTAATGCTTATTTATCTTCACTCACCGGAAGTAAGATTGTAGCGAAGAGAAAGTTCGGGGGGGGGACAGAAAGTTTTTTTTTTCTTTTTTTTTTGCGGCAGGTTTAAACGTCAAGGTGTAAATTCGTCAAGAAAAAGCAACGATGGAAAATAGTTTAAATATATTGTATCACGACGATAGATTATTTTGTTTTGAAATTGAAATCCCGGTTTTTGGAGAAATAATAATAATAATAATAATAATAATAATAATAATAATAATAATAATAATAAAAACGGTGTTAATCTTCCGTTAATCTGAGTAGACATTGTTCGAATGTCGAAAGTGATGTGTATTGTCTGAAATCTGAGTAAACACAAGAACAACAGGTCACCTGGAATCTGCCCCATCACCGCCGAGTTCCTCAAGGAAGGTAGGGACTGCATGATCGACTGGTCGGTGGTCATCATCAAATAGGTGTGAATGATGGAGGAACGTCCAGATGATTTACGACGCGGTAACACCCATAAATATTCGTTTACTTTTAATTTCCTTGTAATATATTGTTTTGACAGGGTCGGGTGTAATTCTTATCAAGATTGCTCCATAATTTCGGTTTTGTGCCACACCTATGTTATTCTTACTAAATCTCTATGATAACAGAATGGAACTATGTATTTTAAGTTTAATTTGTATGACTGAATTTAAATTAAGGTTTCAGTTTTGAAACATGGGAATTTGAGTGTTGCGATTATTATAGATTAAAAAAAAATCAATTATAATCCGTCTATCTATCTATCTATCTATCTATATATATATATATATATATATATGTGTGTGTGTGTGTGTGTGTGTGTCTGTGAAAACCGCCACTTGATTACATATATATATATATATATATATATATATATATATATATATATATATATATATGTATATATATATATATATATATATATATATATATATATATATATATATATATATGTGTAATATTATCTTAAATAACTCAAAAGAGACTGTTTGACCAACACAAGGTCTGGCCAAAATTCATGTTAAAAAAAAATAAAAAAAACAAATGAAAACTACAGACAAAAGTTCATTTTGTCAACCAAGACATTAATTTCTGTAGTTCATTGCTACCAGCAAGCAGAATTATTTTTCTCCTGACGATGGCCATGTTGGCCGAAACTAGTCGAGGAATCTAACTTGAATAATAATAAAAACGAAAGAATATTACTATATAACCCAGTATGTCTGAAGATTTTAATTTTTTACTATTTTTTATTGCTCAATATATATATATATATATATATATATATATATATATACGAAAGATTTTGGCGAGGCTTGAAAACTGGCTTTCTCTTCGTGTACTTTCATGTGCAAATACAATGCAATTATGCCAAGAAGGACATTCATATAGTCAGCATTAGACCATGATTTTCGACACGAGATACAACAATCCTCTCGCAGGTCTCACGTATTTTTTTTCTTTTTTAACCATTCAACCCCAAGCAAGACTGGAAGCCACTAACACGCAAAGGATTACAGAGAGTTGGAGCGAGAGCAAATAGGAATGATAGAGAAAAGGATGAAGAGAAGGATAGGGGATAGATCAAGGCATCTGGAGACGTCGATTGGCATTACATTTGAATAGTTGGAGATTATAGCTATCAGGGAAACAGGAAGACGTGAGGTAGTTCCACAGGTGAGAAGTGCGAGACATGAAGCTATTGGAGTAGAAGAGACAGCTGCATTTAACAGTTTCGACTGTGAAAGGGTGAGTGCGATATGCCAGCCTAGTTGAGCGCTTAAATTCATGAAGTCTGGGAACCAGCCAAAGCAGCTCATCGGAGCAATTACCGTGAAAGTATTTGTAAAAAAGACAGAGGGAGGCAACCTCATGTCTGTAAGAGAGGGATTGCAGACGAGATGCCAGATCAGGGCCAATTACATTGCATATCCGTGTTTGGATTTTATCAAGGGCCTTGAGACAATTAGAAGGGGCTCCAGACCATATATGGCAGCAATACTCCGTGCAAGGGTGAATGGTTGATTTGTAGATTTGAAAGATCGACTCCGGCGAGAAAGATTTCCTGGCGCGGCACAGGCAGTCGAATTTCCTTGCGGTGGACGAAGCTATTGACTCAATGTAGTCGTTCCATCTCAGATCAGCGGGTAATGTGAGACCGAGAAGTCGCAAAGAGCTGCTCTCGTACAGTTGAGCGTCAGACATTCTAATGGGGGAGACAGGGATAGTTCTCTCTGGTGAGTAATAGAGAGCAGTTTTGTTTAAGCTTAGAGTGAATATCTTCTGTGATCTAGTCTATATTAGCCTTCTTAACAAATACATATATACATATGTGTGTGTGTGTGTGTGTGTGTGAGTGTTTGTGTGTTTGCGTTTGCTTTTATAACAAAGTCACTTTAATGTAAAGTTGGTTTAATTAAGTTATCTTATTTATCATTGAAATAAGTCGAGTGTTCAGAGTCTGTCTCAGTTGGTTCATGATTTTCAGAGACCCTGATTTGATGTAATTCCATTTATATGGTACGTTAAAAACTATATATTCTCAAAACTTTTTCAAAGATCTCAGACTGGTCATCTAAACATGAGGTCGTTTGTTGTCGTCTGTCTATTACTTTCTTTCTAACTGCTACCTATCTATCTATCTATCTATCTATCTATCTATCTATCTATCTATCTATCTATCTATATATATATATATATATATATATATATATGTCTGTTCATTTCTATCTATCTATCTACCTATATATATATATATATATATATATATATATATATATGTCAGTTCATTTCTATCTATCTATCTATCTATCTATCTATCTATCTATCTATATATATATATATATATATATATATATATATATATGTCAGTTCATTTCTATCTATCTATCTATCTATCTATCTATCTATCTATCTATATATATATATATATATATATATATATATATATATATATGTCTGTTCATTTCTATCTATCTATCTACCTATATATATATATATATATATATATATATATATATATATATATATATGTCAGTTCATTTCTATCTATCTATCTATCTATCTATCTATCTATATATATATATATATATATATATATATATATATATATATATGTCAGTTCATTTCTATCTATCTATCTATCTATCTATCTATATATATATATATATATATATATATATATATATATATATATATATATGTCTGTTCATTTCTATCTATCTATCTACCTATATATATATATATATATATATATATATATATATATATATATATATATGTCAGTTCATTTCTATCTATCTATCTATCTATCTATCTATCTATCTATCTATATATATATATATATATATATATATATATATATGTCAGTTCATTTCTATCTATCTATCTATCTATCTATCTATCTACCTATATATATATATATATATATATATATATATATATGTCAGTTCATTTCTATCTATCTATCTATCTATCTATCTATGTCTGTTCATTTCTATCTATCTATCTATCTATCTATCTATTTGTCTGTCCATTTCTATTTATCTGTCTGTTCATATCTATCTATCTATCTATCTATCTATCTATCTGTCTGTCTGTCTATCACATTCTTTGTTTTGTCGTTTTCAGTCTTGTTTTATTTTAATCATGTATATTAATCTTTTTATAGCGTAATTGTTTATTCATTAATCAGACTATATAGTTGGAGTGAATGTCCTGCAAATCTAATACCGCGCTTAAATTCATAAACCCTATGTACCACAGAGGAAAGTTCATTTCTATCTATCTATCTACCTATATATATATATATATATATATATATATATATATGTCAGTTCATTTCTATCTATCTATCTATCTATCTATCTATCTATCTATCTATCTATCTATGTCTGTTCATTTCTATCTATCTATCTATCTATTTGTCTGTCCATTTCTATTTATCTGTCTGTTCATATCTATCTATCTATCTATCTATCTATCTATCTATCTGTCTGTCTGTCTGTCTGTCTATCACATTCTTTGTTTTGTCGTTTTCAGTCTTGTTTTATTTTAATCATGTATATTAATCTTTTTATAGCGTAATTGTTTATTCATTAATCAGACTATATAGTTGGAGTGAATGTCCTGCAAATCTAATACCGCGCTTAAATTCATAAACCCTATGTACCCCAGAGGAAAGTTCATCAGAGCAATATTCATGCAAATATTTATAGAAACTGCGCAGGAAAGCTACGTTACGGCGGTGTGAAAGTGACTGAATGCGAGATGTCATTGCAGATTCTTCTTTGGATTTTATCAAGAATCTCTAAATGTATAGAAGAGACCAGATCTGACAGCAATATTCAATGCATGAATCGATTGATTCTCTAGATAAAAATTGTCTTGTACAACATAGTGAACCAACTTTCCTAGTAGCAGAACTAGCAATTGATTCAATATAATTTATAACATTTTGTAATTTATGTCTAATTCTTACTTAATCATTTCTCTCAAAGCAAGGCAGTAATGCCGCTGAGACGCAAGGGGGTAACTATTTGTCCATAGCTGGAACCCGAACAGGTGCTACCACTCAGGGTGGACCTGGGAACCTGGGAACAGCAGCAATTAAGAAATGATTCCACGCTCCTCAAAACCGCTCAAATGTCGGATGTAATTTATCGTCTTACTCAGAACCGTCAATAAATTAATATATAGGGTAATATTAATTAATATTCTGGGGTGATCAATTTAGCACTTAATGACAATAGGAAACCGATCCCCGACTTTATGTCCCGTAGAATCATAGGAATATCGGTCCTGAATCAAAGAGACATAATCGAGTAAGTATGCATCACGCATGGTGCTTAAAAACGATATTAATATGCAGTAATTATAGGGAGATCATTTTACTACTTAATGACAATAGAAACTGATCCCCGACTTTATATCCTGTAGAATCGTATATGAATTCATCAGTCATGAATCAAAGAGAGACATGGGTGACCAAGTGTGCATCACGCACTGCATCTAAAGAACTATATTAATATCTAGTAATTCTGGGGTGATCAATTTAGTAATTAATGACAATAGGAAACTGATCCTCGACTTTATGTCCCGTAGAATCTTATATGAATATCGGTCCTGAATCAAAAAGAAATATAATCGAATAAGTATGCATCACGCATGGTGCTTAAAAAGGATATTAATATGCAGTAATTATAGGGGGGTCATTTTACTATTTAATGACAATAGGAAACCGATCTCCGATTTTATGCCCCGTAGAATCTTATATGAATATCGGTCCTGAATCAAAGAGAGACATGATCGCCTAAACTCGCATTACATATGGCGCATAATAAACAGATGGGGATTCATTATTTCATCGGAATTCCTAACTTCATTACACGGGTAGTTGTAGAGAGCCATGATCGCCCACGTCCTGAATAGATACAGCGAATAGAAAGACGAAAAATATTTGGCGTTCCGCCGATTCGTAGTCATCAAGACGAACTCTCAAGTGACGCAGCTAAAAATCGAGATGGTTCTTGAATGGTGACGACGAAATTTCATGAATCAAAATTACTAGAAATAAATACTGATTACTGCGATCGGAATGTCTATCTAAGAGAGCGGTGGGACACTCTTGATTGCGTCAGCTGTCACTGAACTTAGTGTGTCTGCATAGAGATAAATCAGTGGCCAGGATAGTGTGCGAGCCGGGGCTCTATAGCGACTCTTTTCTGACAGTCACCGAACTCATTCCCGCTTGGCACACGAGAGACATTTCACCATGATCGCATTCACGTCAGGAGAAAAATAACTTTCGAATGAATTTTTGGTTTTACACAACACACACACACATACATCTATCTATCTATCTATCTATCTATCTATATATATATATATATATATATATATATATATATATATATATGTATATATATATATATATACCAGGTGTAACAGAAAAATTTTCAAAATCGTGTAACAGCAAAATTGTTCATTTGTTGTTAGATTAAGTTTTGAACCGTTGTATCTTAGAAATGATTAAAGATATCTTACTGGAATTTTTCGAGGTTTTTATAACACTATTGGACTCTACTTTGAGCAGTAAGAATTTTTAATTACTCTTCAAGATTGACAGAAGAATCGTGATGAAATCGATCATAAACGAAAATGACATGATCATCATTAATTAAATATAGTTAATGATCGGAAGCTCATGAAGGATTGAAATAAAGTTCAAATGCACACACACACACATATACATACATACATATATATATATATATATATATATATATATATATATATTATTTCAGGATCATTTTCATCTTATTCAAGATGATCCTCGCCCTCTCTAACCTTTTAACTTTCTGGCCTGGAGTAACAAGTTGCTTCACAGTTTTCATGTGCGATTTAGTTTGTATATATTCATTTTCGACTGTCTCTCTCACGTGACAAACGTATTATTGATTGAGTTGGATCTTTTCTACTATCTCTAAGTTGAAATGATGATCCCTCTTGCTGTTTTGAAATCCTGGTCGGATTTTCCTCTCTACTGTTCCCTCTTTTTTAAACTCATTCGACATTCTCTTGAAGGTTCTTGATTGGACTTTGAAGATGGAAGCCAGAGTATGAAGGTTGGCACCATTACTGAGGGCCTGAATTATTTTATCCTCTCACCATTGCTCATTTGAAAAGACCGTGGGGCTGACACAAAACGATTTAAACATGTTCCTTTCTAGCTGAATAACTCAAAGAGTTTTTTGGTGATTCTTATGACAAATGATGGCTAAACGTGTTATTTGAAAACCTGGAAAAAAGAAAATCTATTACTTTATTGTTTCTTTAGATATTAAAAATTTTGCGGGATGGACAATTATGCTGTTACATAATTTAGACAATTTTGCTGTTACTCCCGGTATACATACATACATACATATATATATATATATATATATATATATATATATATATATATATATATATATATATATATATGTCGTCGTCGTTGGCATCTAGGGAAGATGGAGTTGCGCGGTGCGCTATGAGCCTGGGCGGGATATATGGAGAACTAGGGCTGTCCAGACGTCTAGTTCCCCCTCTCGGCCTTGCTAGCAGAGTCCGAAGGAGAGGATAAACCAATACAGTTTGGTACCAGCGCGGCTGCAGGAGTTGCCGGAAAGTAGCACAAAGTGCCGTCCATCCGCCTTAGGGGCTCCACTCTAGGTTTGAATTCAGACTTGTCCTTCTCCCAGACCAGTTGCAATCCAAGGCTATAGAACCCAGTCTGTCTTGCTATTTACCCAGAAGGGTATTAGCACGTAAATAATTCCTCAATCCAAGCCGCTATCCATTACTCCACCGTGCCTCCTCATATATATATATATATATATATATATATATATATATATAATACATTATTTCCCAATTTTACGCTCGATTAGAAAATTAAAAGCAATATTTTACATACTCACAAAAAAAAAAAATTAGTCAAGTACATAGTCTCTGTTGTTTTTAACAAATGTCTCCAATCACTAAAAGTTTGTTGATACCATTTTCGTAGAGATACCCTGTTTTTTTTTTTTGTTTTTTTTTTTTTTTGTTATTTTTTTTTCGAAGAAGATGGTGTAGTAGCTTTTGATTGATTGTTCATTATAAAATTGTTTGTTCATTTTTTTTGTTGTGTAGAGACGGGAACACATGAAAATCCGAAGGAGGGTTTCCCATTTCCACTCTTTAAGATTCTGCAAGGTCTGTTTTGTAACTCTTTAAGATTCTGCAAGGTCTGTTTTGCGTTGTCTTGGTGGGAAATAGCATCTTTTTGAGTTGCCAAAATCGGCCGTTTCTTCAAATGGCGAAAGGCTGTTGAGATATCGATTTTTCAAACTATTAGCATTCTCATCTGTCATAGTATTCTCCAATTTTTCTCCACGATGGCAAACAGAGCGTCGTCATCGGCTTCGGAAGTGGTTGATAGTTTAGGTTAAGATCAACCTGACGAAATCTGCCAAATCACTTTTTGACCGTGCGAAGAGCTGGAACACAATCCAAATGTGTTTTTTTTTCCCGCAGTTCCGACAATTAATCCACTCCAAAATTCATATAACATAATATGACGAAATTACAACTTTTCATCCTTCATTTTTAAGGCATTTATTATAAATAAAGACAAAGGGAATAGCTTGTCTTAGTCAACGCGTTTCGTCCTCTGATTGTTTTTATCAACGCAAATGTAAGGATTTTATTTTGCAACAAGTATTTTGCAAAAGGTAAAAATGTTCGTTCATCAAAATTTGGAAATTGAAGAAACGCTTATAAATATAACTCAGGCTAACTGAAAAATCTTGGTAAATTATGGAGGATAGTAAGTGATATAATTTAATGCCCAATAAACAAAAAATGATGTTTTTGTTGAATTATTTTTTATAATTAATATTTATATTATTTTAATTTGGGATGAGTTTAATTCATTATATATTTTAAATAATAGAGGGTTATGGGTTTAACCATTTTCTTTTAATTCTTATAGTCATGGATGTCGGCTTGAGAAAGAAATAATTATTTCAAGGAATGAAGATATTTGGAAAAAACTCTGGGAGATGATTTATATTTTGATACGATTCAATAGCGACACTCAAGAATTTCCGTCTAAGTAAGTTGCTTTCTCTTTTAATCAGCATGGCCTTGAAACCAACGTTGTGGTTGCATTTACTTCTATCTGTGACTTGTGCATTTAATAAATTGTTTTGTATATTACCCTTTTTGTGTTCATAGATGCGTTTTCTTTTTAAATTTCTGCCAGTTTCCCCTATGTGAAGTGAGTAGCAGTTATGGCATTAAATGCCTGATTTTATCTAGTTAATTGTCATTGTTATTGTTGATAATGATGTTCATTATTTTCTTTGCGGTTGTATATTTTGTATGCCATTCTTTCGCTCATTGTGGGTGAAATAATAAAGATATAAATATTTTAAAATATTTTCTGTGTATATTTATTCTTCAGGTAAGAATTGGGGGCTGCAAATTCTTAGTGCTCTTAAATAGAATATTATAATTGTTCCAGATTTTATCCTGTTCCAGAATAAGATAAGCGACAAATAGGAAACTTTAATCAATCTAACATGACTCTCTTTCTTTTTAAAGCTTCATCAGAAAATGAGATATGGAGAAAAAGAAGAAAGAAATCCTGGTATTTTAAATTTTGTTGTGTTTGATTTTCATTGGTTAATCCGGTTTCGCATGCATTGGATATCTTTAAAAAAAACTAAAAAACGTTAGTATAATTTGTGGAGTTCCGAATTCAACGAGAAACAATTCCATTCGAAGTTTGAAGAAATAAAAGGATTCCAAACCTAACGGAAAAACCGTAAATATTACTTTATGTGTGTAAGTTTAAAATAAGTCTAATTTGTCTATGTGGGGTTTAGATATTAATGTATATTCTTAAGTCTCTCTGTGTGTGTGTACGTGGATGGATATGTGTGTAGGTCTATATCTCTTGGTTTCTCTTATGGAGATGTGGAAACGTTTTTACGTACATACCGTTTGTTTTAAATATACCTACATTTAATTCTTTAAGAATTAATTCAGTAAATGTTGCTGATGTAAGATAATGTTTTTGACGTGTGTCTATAATTCATAATATTGTTATTCGTAGGCCTTCGTGGTACTTTCGACGTAAATAATTACGTTCTTTTTTAATTATTGATTCCTTAATTAATATACTTAATATGTACACACACACATACATATATATATATATTAGAGGATGCAGCTTATATTTTATATCATAAAGAAATAATTTATACAAAGAATTGAATAGAAATATTAATGCGATTAACCGCGAAATCACTTCTCTAACAGGACTTAATGAGACATTAACTTACTATTAATTCCTTGAATAATAAGATTGCTTTCCGGCAGGTTTTCAATCTGCATGTTTCCCTCGGAGCGGGGGCGAACCATAAGCTGGTATCTATTCTGGACAGATTAGTGATTCAAGACATTGACAGTTAATCAAAGTTCAATTAACATACTTTAAAAAAAAATGTGTATCATTGTTCGGATCCCTGAAAGGCCATGTCTTCTAACAACACGTAATTCATGGGTTTTATTTATATGATTTCTTATGATTTTAAACGTGGATACAAGTGCTCCAGTAGACAGGAGGGGGCCGCAAAGCAGGCTTCCTTTATGAATGCACAAGCCAGGAGACGTAGTCTACTCTAATACATGTATCCACTAAGTATAACGTTTAGAGTCAGCAGGAATATATATATATATATATATATATATATATATATATATATATATATATATATATATATATATATATATATATGTATGTATGTATATTTCTTCTGAATGTAAACATTATACTTAGTAGATACATGTATTATCCACTAAGTATAACTTTTAGAGTCAGATTTAATATATATATATATATATATATATATATATATATATATATATATATATATATATTTCTTCTGACTGTAAACATTATACTTAGTGGATACATGTATTATGCATGTATCTACTAAGTATAACGTTTAGAATCAGAAGAAATATATATATATGTATATATATATATATATATATATATATATGTGTGTGTGTGTGTGTGTGTGTATGTGTTGTGTGTTCAGTAATGACCTCTTTAGCCACAGAAAGTTTCATATTGGTAGATCTTTGACAATTACATTGGAAATAGCATATATATATATATATATATATATATATATATATATATATATATATATATATATATATATATATATATATATATACAGGAATCTCTCGATTAATGCGCATTCGATTAATGCATTTTCGTTTGGTGCGCTAAAACGTTCTTCAGTTTAACCATAGTAATTGAAAATTGATTTTTTCATATTTACCGATTAAATAAAAATTTTCTAAAATTTAAAAATGGAAAAAAGGTAGCTTATTTTGTTTATCAATTATTACGTTATCTAAATAATTACAGTAATGTTAAAAATGGATGTTTATAAATAGATAAATTTTATAATATAAGCCGATAATAAAAATACATATTTGAATATTTGTCTCTGTTAAATTTTTTTGAATATTAGTTTTATTTCTGGTTTATTTTGAAAGTGTTAAAAGGAAATGTCTAAGTTCTTGTTAAAAAAAAAAAAAATGGGCGATTTAATTAGATACAGAAATTTACATTAATCTTTAAACTTAATAACTCAAAAACGAAGGATTCGTGGACATATTTTTATATAGACTTTTGTCCTTATTTTGGTGTGAGGAGCCCGCCGGCATCAAAGTTTGTAAAATTATTTTTGATACATTCTGTATATTTATATATATATTGAGTTTGGTGCATAATTATCAGGCGTTTTTAAACCATGATTATTATGAAAGAATAACATTTTTAAATGAGTATGATTATCGACACGCATTTTTATAACCTGAAAATAAAATAATATTTTTAATAAAAAAATGTAAACAAAGCAATTTTTGTTAACAAATAACTCGCCTACAAAAACGCCTGATAATTATGCACCAACCCAACCAACTGTATATATATATATATATATATATATATATATATATATGTGTGTATGTGTGTGTGTGTGTGTGTGTGTAAGAAGCAGCTTAATGTTATAAATTTAGAACAAGGTTTTATTCTGCTGTTACTGATGCTTGCAGAGTTGATTTATTCTGTGGTGCAAGACAGTTCTCTCCAAAATCTATCTTACAAATGTATAAGTCTACCATTCGTCCATATATATATATATTGAGTTGGTAAATAATTATCAGGCGTTTTTAAATAATATTTATTATGAAAAAAGAAACATAACAATTCAACAATAATATTTTTAAATGAGTATGATTATCGACACTCATTTTTATAACCTGAAAATAAAATAATATTTTTAATAAAAAAGTAAAAAAAACAATAAACAAATAACTCCCATACAAAAACGCCTGATAATTATGCACCATCTCAATATATATGTGTGTATGCAGTTTCATATATATATATCACAATATGGATTATTTGTCGATATTTTTTGTTTAGCAAGTGACAATATGGAAGAAGATTCAGAAAATTCTTGAAATGGGCTGTAATTTGATAGTTTAAGAGGTTTACGAATTTGTCGGGTGTGTCAGGCAAATGTATAATTCAGTTGCATTGGTTGTTTAACTGTTTTTCACAATAGCCTTTTGATGTGTGGGCTCCTCCGTTTGTATAATTCAGGTGTGGTAGTTTTGAATCTTTTTCTGTTTATTTGAGGGGGTGGACGAATAGAAAGTTACATTAATAGAAAGTAAATTTGTCGCTCAAAGAGATTACGTCGGGAGTTTTCTTTTAATATTAATATGGTGAGTTGCAACGTCATCTAGTTTAAATTGGGTGTATATTGGCAGCCATTATTGATTTTAACAAATTTTGCCAAATAACAACATATATATATATATATATATACTAGTTGGGGATTAGTTTCCACAAAGCAGTGATTCATGGCAAGAAGCTGCTCCGGCTATATGGGTAAGCGCGTACGAATATCAGTTGCTGTAGCGGGTGGTGTCATTGATAATAGGTCGGAATTGGTAAAAGAGCGGAGTTCCAATTCCACTTGGGTTACTTATAATCACTTACGTGTAAATACTCTTGGGAAAGTTATGTATCAACTCTTCTCCCCAAGCTATGGGTTAATTAGTAAGAATTGAATCATTATTTATCTTTAAAAAATTCTTACACTCTAATAAATATTTTATGGCTTTAAATAACCTGCAAAATATTGATAAGCCGTAAAAAACGATTTCAAATACCTGTTGGCTTATATATATATATATATATATATATATATATATATATATATATATATATATATATATATATTATAAATTAACTTATTTAAAATATGGTTTCTTCGCTACACAGGAATTACCATGTTTCAAAAACAGAAGCTATCAGTTAATTTAATTTATAATATTTATGCTCTGTAAATTTACCTTGAGCACTGTTTTGTAAAAATAAAAATATCAATAAGAACACCGGATTATATATCTTAGTGTTCTTTCTTTTTATTATAAAATATATATATATATATATATATATATATATATATATATATATATATATATATATATATATATATATATTACGCGCAAATACCCTTGGAAAAGTTATAAATCCCCTTATTCTCCCCTCCAGGTATGGGTTAATCTGTAATACTTGTATCACTAAACTATTATTATCAAAAAAAATCTTTCAATGTAAAAGTATTTTCTGGCTTTAAATAACCTGTCAAGTAGAATTCATAGAAAAAATAATCAACCATTGAACTCTGCGGACGTAGCATAGCGCGTCCTCGCAGTTAATTTCTGAATTGTTGGAACTTTGAACAAAGGAGCTCGTCAGAAGATTTGTCAGGGAAATAGCGGTCGAGTAGCGACAGGCTTGCAACATTGTATCAGTGACAAAGAGGTCGCCAAGCGGAAAATATGTCTTCCCTTGCAAGACCGACACTGGAATGAGACTCAGTCGACGTTGGAAGCATGGACTTTCATTGAACCATTCGTCGCGACAGGAGAACACTCAGGTATTTATTAAGTTTAATTAAGTTTGGTATAAGGCCGCAAACTTAGAGGAACCAGTGAGTTTGGAAATAATGATAGTCGTACTTGTTAGCAAACAATCCACGGTGAAAGGCCTCTAGGTACTTATTATAATGGTATGAGCATTTCGACAATGACAAATGTTTGTGCAATATGGACATTGTATTCTTGTCCGTGACTTACAATAAATCTCATTGTATTTTTATTGTCTGTTAGTGCTTGTGATCGTGTACTGCCTGTATTTGCCATTAAAGAAACAAAGACTTCACTCATGTCAAGAAGCGCTGGGAGGGAAAAACTGCTTCTCCGGAAGTTGAGTCATTCTTCCGGAAGTGGTTGATGCTTGTTTTTGTGCTTTTTTTTCTGTTTGTAACAGACAGAACAGAAAAAGAAAAAAATGGGTAGTTTTTGTAATATCATCTGGAATCTTCTGTATCGTGAGAAAAAAAAATTGGCAGAAACAAATACTGAGGACTGAAATAGAAAAAGTTAAACCGCAGATATTAAGCACTTTTACTGAGAATAAAATCGGAAATCAAATAAATTACTGAAACTGAAAAGGAAAAAGGGGCACCTCGAGGCGGTGTAATGGTTAGCGAGCTTGTCTCGCTAGAACAGTTCCGACTGAGTAGCGAGTTCGATCCTCACTGGATGCCCCATACTTTCGGCCTTGTACCACATCTATACTACGCTTGGAAAATCACTGAAAATGAAAAAAAAAACAGTTTAAATAAAATAAATAAGTTATAATCATTGCTATGAGAACTGAAAAGATCGTGGAAAGCGAATACAGCAGTAGTGCTGATCTTTATTGGTGTACCTGGAACGGTTCCGAAGAAAAGTTAAATGCACGGAGATCCGAGGAAGAATCGATATTATTCAGATGACAAGTCTACTAAAACATTAAAAAAATACCGAGGAAAGTGATAAAGTATTAAGGACCTTTTCTGCTATATGATCACTAGTCACCTGGTCTGAACATTATTAAATAGAAAAAAATAAAAAAAACTACTACTACTGTATATACTCGTGCATAAGATTACTTCTTGTATAGTGCGACAACTAATGATTTTTTTTCATATAGCTCGTGTATAATGCGAGCCCATCTTCTGAGCAATGCTAATAGTATGACTTCGATCTTCAAACATTGCAGTACTGGGCATCATCTTGGACAATGTTAGAGCAAATAAATGGTCTTCATTCTTTTTTTGTGCAAGGCTACCCCGAAATACTGAGAAATGCATGATTTTTAACGTGTTCAAATTATTGTCTCTAGAGTGCGACCCCATATTTTTTGCGTAAAACATGATCATAAAAACACGCATTACACTCGAGTATATAGAGGATGTAACAGCAAAATTGTCCAAAATATATCAAAGCATAATTATCCATCCCACAAAATGTTTAATATCTAAAAAAAAAAAACCCCACAAAACTCATAGAGGTTCTTTTTTCCAGGTTTTCAGATAAGACGTTTACCCATCTTGACACCATATGTTGTAAAAATCATTGAAAACCCCTTGAGTTATTCAGCTAGAAAGAGAACAGGATCAAATCGTTTTATGTCAGCTCCACTATCTCTTCCCAAATGAGCAATGGTGAGAGGTAAAAGATCATTCGTGCCTTCAGTAATGGTACCAACATTCTGGCTTCCATCTTCAAAGTCCATTCAAGAACCATCAAAAGAACAGTGAATAAGTTTAAAAAAGAGGGAACAGTAGAGAGGAAAACTGGATCAGGAGGTCACAACAGGAAGAGGGATCATCGTTTCAACTCAGAGCAAAAGAGAACGATTAGAAAAGATCTAACGCAATTCATAAGACGTTTGACACGTGAGAAGAGTTTCAGCTATGACAGTCCAAAGAGTAGTGAAAAGATTTGAAATGAAATCGTGCGTGAAACCTGTTGGGTACTTTGTTACTTCAGGACAGAGAGTTAGAAGATTAGAGAGGGCGAAGACCATCTTGAATAAGTTGAAAATGATCCTGGAATAATATATATATATATATATATATTTGAACTTTATTTCAATATTTCATGCGCTTCCGAAAGCTATGATTAATCAATGATGAACATGTCATTTTCGTTTATGATCAATTTCATAACGATTCTTCTGTTAATCTTGGAGAATAATTAAAAATTCTTATTGCTTAAAGTAGATTCCAATCGTGTTATAAATACGTCGGAGAATTCCAGTAAGGTATTTTTAATCATTTCCAAGATACAATGTTTCAAAGCTTAATCTAACAAATGGACAATTTTGCTGTTACACGATTTGGACAATTTTGCTGTTATTCCCGCTACAATGACAATAATAACAATATCCAATGTTAAAACTACTAAAAACATGCAGCAAAACTATTACGTTTTAAGTTTTTCAATGTAATATCCCTTCAAATTTCAGGTGGCCATGATTCTCCACAGGTTACTTTTTTAAAATTATCTCTGAACTTCCATGACTTGCTGAGAAATATAATGTAGAGGTCCTCCGTTGCATTTTCCACGGTCTGAAATTTTGTGTTTTCTTTTTCTTAGATCGGTTGATACCCAAATCTAGAAAATCCTGTATATCTTACTTTTTAACCTATATCTGGGAGGGGTAAGTGAGGAGAATTTGAACTCGGTTCTACGATTTCTCGCATATTTGTTACACTATCCGCCCATTCTACATTTTTCCTATCGTTCACCAGTACAAGGCCCAAGAGCTACTCAAGCTAGAGAGTTATTGAAGGAAGTTGTTGGAATGGCGTACGAGTGAGCAAGAGGTGCATCTTATGAGGGCATGCAGGATAGATAATGATTGGAACTTAGTCTTGAAGAGGTTAGGATTGTAGTGTTTGGAGATGCATCCAATCGAGAGTCTGTTGATTGAGTGGAATTTCCTTTTTACTAGTGGAATACGGAGGAAATTAGGAGTGAGCCGACTCTGCGTTCGTAGCTTGTCCGGTTCTAGATGTGAAGGTCTGAACTGGCAGAACTAAAAAATGTAGCTCGTTTGAACATCTGCCATGGCAATAGAGATAGACCAGCGAGAAACTACCAATATTTTGTCTGTGGGAAAGAGGTTGGGTAGAAAACAATTCATCGCCCAAAAGGCCGCATAAACGCTTTTGAAAGATGTTAAGACCGGAATCTATCCATCTCCGTGCGCGTAGGGGGATAACGTGCAGCTTATAGCGGCTCGAATTGAGGAATCGGAGAGCCGAGTTTGAATCGCATTCAAATCCGTTACATTCACATACGTGCTAATACCCTTGGGAAAGGTAGCAGTCCTCTTCTTCGCCCCCCAACTATGGGTAGATAGCAGCACAGTCCGGGCTCAATAGCCTTGGATGGCAACCTACTCCGGGGAAAAATCTGCCTCGCCAGGTATGTATCGAAAGATACATGATCGCTTAAGCGTGTATCACGCATGGCATATAACTGAGTAACATGCTAATACCCTTGGAAAAAGTATGAATCCACCTTTTCTCCCCTACCAGCTATCAGCTCTGGGTAAATAGCAGGACAGACTGGGTTCTATAGCCTTGGATAACAAATGATCTACTGTAGAAAGAAATGGCAAACTACTGCGGGGAAAAATTTTCCTCATCAGTCATGTATCGAAAAATACATGATCGTCTAAGCGTGTATCACGCATGACATAACTGACTGATGTGGTAAGCACCGAGAAATTTGTGCATAATTTCTTCTTAACGAAAAAAATGTTTCGCAGGTTATGTACGGAAGACAATGTCCAGTTGTTTATTTCCTGGATGAATCAGCAGCTGAATTGACAAGCTTCGTTTTTCCCTATTGTTAGATAAATGCAATATTCAGACTGTAGATTGAATCTCAAACAGGTACAGGTGTTTTTAAATAATAGACAAAAAAAATCAATAAAATTAAAAATAAAATAAATAAATAAAATAAAATAAAATAAAAAATAAATAAATAGAAACAAATAAATAAAAAGTCCTTTAAAATAGATTCCTTTTTCTTTTCACTTTTTTGCTTTAAATTTTGCTATCATCGTTTTCTTTTTCTTTATTCTTTCATTTTTTCATTCTTCTTTCATTTTTTCTTTCTTTTCAGATCTATTCACTTCTTTCTACCTTTCTTTCTTTCTTTTAATTTCAAGTATATTGGTTCATTCGCATCATTCTTTCTTTTCAGGCCTACTCACTTGCATCTTCCTTTCTTTCTTTTCGGGTCTTTTTGTTCATTCGCTTTTTTCTTTCTTTCTTTTCAGGTCAATTCACTTGCTTCTTTCTTTCTTTTCAGGTTTATTTCTTCATTCACTTCTTTCTTTCTTTCTTTCTTTCTTTCTTTTAATTTCAAGGATATTGGTTCATTCGCTTCTTTCTTTCTTTCTTTTAATTTCAAGTATATTTGTTCATTCACTTCTTTCTTTCTTTCTTTCTTTTCAGGTCTATTTATTCATTCACTTCTTTCTATCTATCTTTCTTTCTTTCTTTTTTCTTTTAATTTCAAGTATATTTGTTCATTGGCTTCTTTCTTTCTTTCTAGTCAGGTCTACTCGCTTCTTTCTTTCTTTTCCGGTCTATTTATTCATTAACTGCTTTCTTTCCTTCTTTCTTTCTTTCTTTCTTTCTTTCTTTCTTTCTTTCTTTCTTTTAATTTCAATTATTCTTGTTCATTCGCTTCTATCTTTCATTTCAGGTCTACTCACTAGCTTCTTTCTTTTCAGGTCTATTTATTCATTCACTTTTGTCTGTCTTTCTTTGTTTCTTTCTTACAATTTCAAGTAAATTAGGTCGTTCGCTTCTTTCTTTCTTTTCAGGTCTATTCATTTGCTTCTTCCTTTTTTCAGGTCTATTTATTCATTCACTTCTTTCTTTCTTTCTTTTAATTTCAAGTATATTTGTTCATTCGCTTCTTTCTTTCTTTCTTTTCAGATCTACTCACTTGCTTTTTCTTTCTTTTCAGATCTATATATTCATTCACTTCTTTTTTATTTCTTTCTTTCTTTTAATTTCTAGTATATGTATTCATTTCGCTTCTTTCATTCTTTCTTTCTTTTCAGGTCTATTTATTCATTCACTTCTTTCTTTCTTTCTTTCTTTCTTTGTTACTTTCTTACAATTTCAGGTTTATTCGTTCATTCTCTTCTTTCTTTCTTTCTTTCTTTTCAGGTCTACTCACTTCCTTCTTTTTTTCTTTTCAGGTCTATTTATTCATTCACTTCTTTCTTTCTTTCTTACTTTGTTTCTTTCTTTTTATTTCATGTATACTCGTTCATTCGCTTCTTTGTTTCCTTCTTTTCAGTTCTACTCACTTGCTTCTTCCATTCTTTTCATGTCTATTTATTCATTCACTTCTTTCTTTCTTTCTTTCTTTTAATTTCATGTATATTTTTTATTCGCTTTTTTCTTTCTTTCTTTCTTTCTTTTCAGGTCTATTTATTCATTCACTTCTTTCTTTCTTTCTTTCTTTTCAGGTCTACTCACTAGCTTCTTTTTTTCCGGTCAATTTATTCATTCACTTCTTTCTTTCTTTCTTTCTTTCTTTCTTTCTTTCTTTCTTTCTTTCTTTCTTTCTTCCAATTTCATGTATATTTGTTTATTCGCTTTTTTCTTTCTTTCTTTTTTTCTTTTCAGGTCTATTTATTCATTCACTTCTTTCTATCTTTCTTTCTTTGTTTTTTTCTTTTAATTTCAGGTCTATTTTTTCATTCGCTTCTTTCTTTCTTTTCGGGGTCTATTAATTCATTAACTGCTTTCTTTCTTTCTTTCTTTCTTTCTTTTAATTTCAATTATTTTTGTTCATTCGCTTCTATCTTTCTTTTCAGGTCTATTCTCTTGCTTCTCCTTTTTCTTTCCGGTCTATTTATTCATTCACTTCTTTCTTTCTTCTTTCTTTCTTTCTTTCTTTCTTTCTTTCTTTCTTTCTTTCTTTCTTTCTTCCAATTTCAAGTATATTTGTTCATTAGCTTCTTTCTTTTTTTCATTTCAGGTCTATTTATTCATTCGTTTCTTTCTTTGTTTCTTTCTTTTCGGGTCTACTCACTTGCATCTTTCTTCCTTTTTAAGTCTATTTATTCATTTACTTCTTTCTTTCTTTCTTTCTTTTTTTCTTTCTTTCTTTCTACCAATTTCAATTATGTTTCTTCATTCGCTTCATTCTTTCTTTCTTTTCAGCTCTATTTATTAATTCATTCTTTCTTTCTTTCTTTCTTTCTTTCTTTCTTTCTTTCTTTCTTTGAAGTTCAAGTATATTTCTTCATTCGCTTCTTTCTTTCTTTCTTTCTTTTCAGGTCTATTTATTCATTCACTTCTTTCTTTCTTTCTTTCTTTTAATTTCAAGTATATTTCTTCATTCGCTTCTTTCTTTCTTTCTTTCTTTTCAGGTCTATTTATTCATTCACTTCTTTCTTTCTTTCTTTTAATTTCAAGTATATTTCTTCATTCGCTTCTTTCTTTCTTTCTTTTCGGGTCTACTCACTTGCTTTTTCTTTCATTTCAGGTCTATTTATACATTCACTTCTTTCTTTCTTTCTTTCTTTCTTTCCTTTAAATTCAAATATTTGTTCATTCGCTTCTTTCTTTCTTTCTTTCTTTCTTTTCAGGTCTACTCACTTGCTTCTTTCTTTCTTTTTAGGCCTATTTATTCGTTCACTTCTTTCTATCTTTCTTTCTTTCTATCTTTCTTTCTTTCTTTTAATTTCAAGTATATTTGTTCATTCGCTTCTTTCTTTCTTTCTTTTCAGGTCAACTCAATTGCTTTTTTCTTTCTTTTCAGGTCTATTTATTCATTCACTTCTTTCTTTCTTTTAAATTCAAGTGTATTTGTTCATTCGCTTCTTTCTTTCTTTCTTTTCAGATCTCTCATTTCTTCTTGCTTTCTTTTCTGGTCTATTTATTCATTCACTTCTTTCTTTCATTCTTTCTTTCTTTTAAATTCAGTATATTTGTTCATTCGCTTCTTTCTTTCGTTCTTTTCAGGTCTACTCACTAGCTTCTTTCTTTTTTTTTAGGTCTATTTATTCATTCACTTTTTTCTTTCTTTCTTTTAATTTCAATTATATTTTTTCATTCGCTTCTTTCTTTCTTTCTTTTCCTAGACATCTCAAAAGCCTTTGATAGGGTTTGGCATGTATTTCACGTGTATTTGTTCATTCACTTCTTTCTTTTAATTTCAAGTCTATTTGTTCATTCACTCCTTTCTCTCTTTCTTTCTTTTCTTTCTTTCTCTCTTTCTTTCTTTCCTTATTTCTTTCTTTTCTTTCCTTCTTTCTTTCTTTCTTTCTTTCTTTCTTTCTTCTGTTATGCTTTCCTTTCATTTTGTTTTCTATTTTCTTTTGTCTTCTTTTCTTTATGTTTCTTCATATTTTCTTCTTTATGATTTTCTTACGTTTTGTCGTTCATTTGTTTTTCTTTTGTCTTTTTGCCCTGATCTTTAATTTTCTTTCTTTCTTTCCTGAAGACATTCTGTTCTTTTTGCTTACAATTTTCTTTCTTTCTTTCTTTCTTTCTTTCTTTCTTTCTTCTAGCATACTTTTCTTTCGTTTGTCTTCTATTTTTTCTTTTGTCGTATTTTCTTTATTTTTCTTTTTTTTTCTTCCTATATGATTTCTTTCTTTCTTTCTTTTTTCTTCTGACATGCTATTTCTTTCGTTTTCTCTTTTATTTTTCTTTCTTTCTTTCTTTCTTTCTTTCTATTAGGTTGGTGCAAATTAATGACGTAGTAATGTCGTTTTTTGACGTTAAAATATACGTCAAAAAACGACATTATTACGTCATTATTTTTGCTCCAACCTAATACTTACTTTCATGTCTATTTCCGCCTCTTTTGTGCAAACATTCCCCACATAAACAGTTATTATTCATTTCAGTCCCCAGGGGATATTTTCAATTTATTGTTTTAAATTTTATCATCGTCTTTCTTTCTTTCTTTCTTTCTTTCTTTTCCTTCTACCTTCTTCTTACTTTCATGTCTATTTCCGCCTTTTTTGTGCAAACATTACTCACATAAAACGTTGTGAGTTATTGTAACGAAGGAGTTGCCGAGAGAAGGCGCCTTTCGCCCACCGTGAAAAGAATTCGCGTGGCAACATGCATTGTTTGTAGCCGTAAGCAGAATTGATTTCGGTGCGATTCGAACCTGAGCCTCGCATTAACCAGTTGAGGTTGATTTATTCGAGTAAAATGAATGCCCAATAGACAAGACAGGATGTTGGGAGATTTGACGCGATTTGCAAATACGTATGAGAATTTAATCTAAACACCCTGATCGGGTACTTTGCAAGACAATAAGAGAACGAACGAGACAGACGCTGGGAATTGGCAGAAAGGCGTTCTTAACGGTGTTTCTAAGGATAGCGAGGGCGAGCGAAAAACTGAAACGAGCGACAGTTTCTTTTTTCTTTGGTTTTGCTTTGTTTTTACTTCAGCCATTTTACTCTCCAGTGGATATTGTCCAAGGAGAAATGGAAGAATGCGAAAAAGGAAAATTCTGCTGCGTCAAACTTTCAGGTTGAAGTGAACAACTTATATACCTTTCTAGTCTATAGCCATTCGAACCTCATATTAGGTTGGTACAAAAATAATGACGTAATAATGTCGTTTTTTTTTACGTATTTTTAACGTCAAAAAACGACATTATTACGTCATTATTTTTGCACCAACCTAATATATTTACTGAGCTTCATTTGTTAAATTTGGGGGTCGTCGTCTAAATTAGGAAAGATGTGTGTTGACGAACAAATATGTCAAACAAGATAATGCAATAAGATAGAATTATTTTTAATTCTATCGGGAAAGTTTTTTGCGTAGAGAATGTTCAAAAATACTTGCCGGAAGAAATTGTAAATTCAAGTAACGTTCTTCTGATAGTCATTCTAAAGAAAAGAAATGTAGAAATGGTTAAACTAACTCTGTTGGTGAGTTAAAGAGTCAGTGAGATGCCTTGTTAAAGCCACATGCGTCTGTTACAGGGTGGCGCTATGTTTAGGGTCGTACCTCGACCCCGGCCCGGCATAAAAGAGGACTAGTTTCATGGAGTTTGCTATATGCATACTTCCAGTTTTTCCTACCCGTAAAAGGCGGCAGCTGATGGGCTTTTCAGCGCTTGCGTGTCTGGAGAAACCAGATGAAGCATCTGCTACATTTCTTATCTCCTGACAGCTGACAATACTTTTCTTTCTAATTGCTAATACATTTATTTTTATTATGAGTCGGAACAAAATTTCGTAGCTTTTTGTAAGCGTGTTTCAAAGACAATATGTAGATATTTGTACAAAGACTTATCCAGTCACATAAGCGCGACTATTTTTCGCCATCTTGAAGCATTAGTATTGTTCTAACTCCTGATCTAAGCGGGTTTTACAGGATTCCTTAGTATTAACGGTCTTCATTACATTACGAGGATTTTATAAGTATTGAAATGAGTGGTGATCCGATGGTTCAAGAGCAGAGGGATATGACGGTGTAGTAAAACATCCTAATGAAGAAGCACTAATTTCTGCTGGATCTGCAAAATGCAGTGGGGTTTACATTGTCCTGATGGAAAACAAAAGGCATCCATCTGTTTATATTTCTGAGATGAGGTATTGTAATTATTATCTTGGTGCAAAAATAATGTCGGTTTTTGACGTATTTTTTAACTGAAAAAAAAAGAAAATAATTGAGACATCCGGATGAGGCATGGCGTAAGGAACTAGAACAATGTACCGCCGTTGGACGAAATAAAAGGTTCAGTTCGAAATTCCAATCACCTGAAGAAGACTGGAGCGTACAACGGTCGAAACGTCGTGAATATGGCAATAAAGATGAGGACGAACAATGTAAGTAGTGTAAATAGTTACACTGCCTCATCTCAGAAATGTAGACATACCCTGAAGAAGGCCGGATGGTACAACGGCCGAAAGGTCGTGAATATGGCAATAAAGACGAGGAGAATAGTCCGAACAATGTAAGTAGTGTAAGTAGTTACAATACCCCATCTCAGAAATACCGATAAATCCTGAAGAAGGCCGGAGCATACAACGGCCGAAACGTCGTGAATATGTCAATAAAGATGAGGAGAACAGTCTGAAGAATGTAAATAATTTAAATAGTTACAATACTTCATCTCAGAAATTTAGACAGATCCTGAAGAAGACCGGATCATACAACGGCCGAAACGTCGCGAAAGATGAGGAAACAGTCCGAAGAATGGAAATAGTGTAAATAGTTATAGTACCTCATCTCAGAAAATAGTCCGAACAATGTAAATAATGTAAATAGTAATCCGACCAACTAATTCTGAACGCTTTAATTGGTACAGTTGGGAACAGTACTTGTTCAAATTCACCGTCTGATTTTTCGGAAGCAGCTCGTGATACAGAAAGCCCTTCGAATCTTACTAGGTACGCTATATCGCCTTCTCCGGGAAAACTTTTGGAAGGGTTATCAAGGACCTTTTTCGATTCACATTGTTTTTGTTCCATTCGGGTAGCTTTTTTCAACGAACCACTGCCTTGTAAAAGCGACTCCCTTGAGAATGCTTCCCCTGTCACTACGATATTGGCTTGTTCAAGTCTAGGGACAGCTGTTATCTTCTCCACATATCCGCATAAACTGCGTTCCTTATTCTGTCACCATCTACCAAGAGTTTCGTTGATAGACAGGCGCCCTTTAGTATTTCCCCCCCTAAATATACCCACCCACCCCTCGCGCCCGGGAAAAAATCGTAACGATTCACATATCTAAATATTTTGAAATCCCTCATAACGCTAATATGGGGAATGTGGATTATCTCTGCGATGGAATATGTGGATTACTCTTGCAATGAGATATGTGGATGATCCCTGAGATGGTATATGTGGAGGATCCCTGTGACAAGATGAGGATGATCCCTGTGACAGGATGTGTATTATCCCTGCGATTGGATATGTGGATTATCTATGCGTTGGGATATGTGGATTATCCTTGCGATGAGATATGTGGATTATCTCTAAAAAACAAATTACAACTCACTTACAAAACACGTATCGTATCGAGAAAAAAAATGCTGAAAGGTCATCTCTCAGAATCTGTGTGAAACGAAATCACGTATTCAAACCCGATCTGTAGACAACCGCTTTCCCAAATTAAATGGTTAAAAATGGTTTTGAGCACAGGAAGCGTGTAGTTCCCATTAGAGAACTATCCTTTTCCCAACGTTGGGGACTGGCGCTTCAGAATCAGAGAACTGTATCAAATAACCGGGATCAAATCACTTTACGACCTTCCAGAGAAGCCACAGCTAAAATGGATATCACATGTAACTCGAAGAGAAAATAAGATGTTGACATTCCACACTACTTCAAACAAAAGGTTAGGAAGGAAACCCCATCAATACAGGAAAGAGCATTAACAGCTACTGGAGTTGGGAAACCTATTTTCTTGAAAAATTGTTTTAAGAGAAAAATTTTTTGTAAATTTCTACTGGTTGCTCGGTCAACGACTGCCGAATTTTTCCTTATAAGGAAACAGTATTTCTATTGAGAGAATGGTACTTTGATAACTGACGCTTTTGTTTTGCTTCTTTTGAATGTATTCCATGGAGAAAACATTAACTTATGATCTTACATCTAAATATTATATAATGTCAGTAACATTGCCTTAATTCTTAACCATGAATTATTCATTGCTTCCATATCAAAACATTTCTATAATAATAAACAAAAAATAACGATCTGTTTACATTATATACAGAATAGTCGTTTTCTCTCAGTCACACTTGCCTTTTCTGATTTTAATGCATTCCTACAATAACAAAAAACATTAAACGGAGCCGGTTAATTCCTAAAGGATTACTAAATTTATTCAGATCGCTGATTAAAAATGGCTTCAAGTGAATGAATCCTCTAGCTTTTAAAGAATACAATACTTCATCAGATCTTAGAGAATGGCGCTACATAATTAGAAACTTTACCAAATAGCCTCATCAAATCTAGACTCTCATATGAATGTTATGCATGGTGTCCAACATGTTCAGAAAAATTCTGGATTATCAGCTATATAAAAAAAGTTTTATCAGATCAAGAATTAAAAATGGCTTCAAGCAAATGAATCCTTTTGGTCTTAAAGAAGACAGTTCGTCATCAGATCTTATACATTGGCGCTATAGAATCAGTAACAAAAGACTTTATCAAATAACAAAAAAAGACATCACTTGAAGACTTCCAACAGTCGCAACAACTTAAAGGAATTGCACATGTAACTAAAAAGGAAAATAATGACATACTACTGATGTCAACTTTCCAAAACTACATTAAAGGAAAAGCTAGGAAGGAAACTCACATCGATATTAGAAAGAACAATAACAGGTGGCTTGAAAAATATTTTAGAAGTTTCAAAAGACAGTAATGCTCTTCGTTCAACTAACGTTTCCTCCATGGAAACGGTTAATCTCAGCATTACTATTGTGACTAATTATTCCTCTCTTTCAAAACAAATATTCTCTACATTTACAAGCGTCAGGTCAGGCTTAAAATGGAGTGCTGTTGACATATGAGTAACCACTGAAATAACTTTTGAAGTAATATATATATATATATATATATATATATATATATATATATATATAGAGAGAGAGAGAGAGAGCTCTGGTGAAATAAATTATTATAATGGTACCTTAAAGTGGTCTGTTTTTCTTTTAAATATTTATATATATATATATATATATATATATATATATATATATATATATATATATATATATATATATATATATGAATTTAAAGCCAGATGGAGGCAGCACAAGTGCTCGTTCAACAATATAAATAAAAGAAATCAGACATCTCTATCTAAATATTTTTAGCATTTGAAGGAAATGAATAAAACACCAAAAGTAAAATGGAAAATTATAAACAAAACTAGAACTTGTAAAACTTGGGATGACCCATGCCCTTTATGCCTACATGAAAAACTACACATTATTAAGTTTCTAAATCATAAAAATCTATTAAACAATAGACATGAGTTAACGGGTTTTACCGACATCATCAAATCTAATTAGCATATAATTTTTTTTTAAATCCATAGTCCTAATAAATAGCTTAAATACCCTACAAAAAAAAAGATAACAAAAATAAAATAAAAAATAAATAAATCACCATAGACACGTAAACCAGACTAAACGAAATCATCTTCCGTTTTAAATTTAGACACCACAACCTTACCCTGACTTGACATCTATGAATGTAACTCTATACTGATACAAATTATTAACACCATGCGCCCCTTTCTATATGAGCAATAGCGCTGGGCATTACCATGGAAATTTTGATTTCAATAATGAATATGCTATTAAAATACGTAAATTTCAGAAATAAGTCATTCCGAAAAAAAATTTCGCTCGAAGATGGAACAGAGCTTACTTTAATTCAATTTAATTCAAATAATTATATTGAAGTTTTCGGCTCTGGTTTTGAAACATGAGAACTCTTATGTAGCGTGTTGGAATCATCTTTTTAAATAAATAATTATATATATATATATATATATATATATATATATATATATATATATATATATATATATATATATAATACTACTAATCTTATAAATATAAGCAGCTATATTCGTCCGGCAAAACCTTAGGTGTTTTAGCTTGTAAATGAACAAACTAAGACCCAAGGGGGAAAAAGAAAGAACTAAGAAAATGTACTTCCTGCGAAAATAATCGTTCAGAGTCCAAAGAAAATATATATATATATATATATATATATATATATATATATATATATATATATATATATATAATTAAGGATGCGGAGACTTTAGAAGGGGTTTCTAAAGTCTCCGCGCTTTCTTAATTTTTATTTTCTCTATTCTTACATATAGCTCTATCTTCATCTATATCCTCTTTGGAATTATCCATACGGATTACCAAATAATTTTATAAGTTTCAAAAGACAGTAATGCTTTTCGGTCAACGAATGTTTCCTGCATAGAAACGGTTAATCTCATAATTACTATTGTAATTAACTATTCCTCTCTTTCAAAACAAATCTTCTCTACCTTTACAAGAACCAGATCAGGCCTAAAATGGAGTGCTGTTGGCATATTTGGGCAGCAGCTACCCAGACCGCAATCTCCAGCCTCAACAGACCCCAAAAGCGTCTCAGAGTCATTGACAAACTATTTCCCCCACCATCCAGCCTGTCTTTCATAGGCGGGATGTGACAAGCCTGACACTACTCTGTCGTTATTCCCATGGAAAATGCTCGGATGAACTACATTCCTAGGTTCCACCATTTCTAACTTTCACGGCTAGGACCCGCCATTCTACTCACATTGTAGCACCCCCACTAACATTCCATCCTTATTTCAAGGATGATAAATAAATTCCATTCAAACATCTTCCCGCGAACGATTGCTCTGCGGAAACAACTCCCAATAGGATGTTTCCCCGATCACTACAATCTGTTCAAGTCTCGAGTTAAGCTTTATTTTCCACTCTCATCTGAATAAACCGTCACTTAATGTAACGCTCTACCTTGAGTGGCTCCCGGGCTTTGTGACAGAGGGAACCTTAGAATAGTTATTTATGTCAGTAAGACTTGCATTAATTTCTGATCACTGACAATGCCTTTCTTTCTGGTGCCAATGCATTTCTATATTGAAAGAAACGAGGAAATGCTTTTACATTATGCATAGAATAACCATCCGCTGACAGCGATGTTTCTTTTAATTCCTGACCACTGACAATCCCTTTTTGCTACATTTCAATGCATTACTATAGCAAAATATTTTTCAACAACAAAAAAACAAAACAAACAAAAACATCGATGTTTCTTTTAATTCCTGACCACTGATAATCCCTTTTTGCTACATTTCAATGCATTACTATAGCAAAATATTTTTCAACAACAAAAAAAAAAACAAACAAAAACAGACTATTGTTTCATGTATTCTTATCGCCACTCTATGTGTCAAGGTAAAGCGAATGAAAGTTTTTACATATTTGCTTAATACAAATTAATCCGTTCAATATTAATTAGTCAATCCTCTCCATTATATTATTGTTCATAACGATTGGATGTATAATTAAAATTATACATCATTACAGGCCATTAGGTTACATCGATTGTTCCAGATACACTGTTTAGTCATCCCCCCACACACTGTTTCTCCTATCTATCTCTACAGTTACAACAAAGCATATATATATATATATATATGTGTGTGTATGTGTGTGTGTGTGTGCGTGTGTGTGTATATATGTGCATTTAAATATATATATATATATATATATATATATATATGGGAATATAAACAAACAAATAAAACATCTCGTGAATTTGAAATTGATACAGAACAATAAAAACCCCAATATATATATATATATAATATAAACCCAAGAACGTAGTCAGAGATGAGACTGAAAGTACCTGAAAAAATTATTTGAAAGAACATAAACTTTTGGTATTTTTCGTAATCAATTTTCTACAGCTACCAAGAAATTGATTCGTGGACTAAAAAGAATTAATACATACATACATATATATATATTAAGAAAAATATACGGAAAAAACAAACAAAAATCCTATGCTGTTTTAATGTTAATATAATGTCAACGTCGGACGTTTCGGTCTAATAAACCATCTTCAGGACATATTCATAAAATATAATTAACATTATCAATTCAACATGACAAAGACGATGGACACAAGAACAAGACTTATCCAAACAGATAACTGAAAGTTTTATATGATCAATAGGTTCTTGTATTTTCGGATAAGCTTGAAGTCTTCCATGTTATAAAGTGAATTCAGGTTTGTATTTCCAGTAGACAGTATGTAAGCAAATATATGGATATAGATCCGACAGTATGGGGAAAAATATACGGAAAAACAAACAAAAATCCTTATATATATATATATATATATATATACTAGCAGCATGGCTCGGCGTTGCCCGTGCTTGATTCAAAAATCGTACGACTCTTACAGCAATCGCTATCACTTGACTTAAGATATTTTTGCCCTTTCTTGCCTTTAAAGGAGTGCCCTTTGCCCTGATGATGTTGCTACATCCCTTACTTCTTGCCAATCTCACACTGCGAATTTTTTCTAAGCTCTATACTAAACCTTAAATCTGTTACGAAAAAAGAACTAAACAAAATGAACACAAAACGATCAGCTTTAAAAAAAGGACTCGTAACTGGAAAAACTGAATGAAAAAAGAATGTTAACAACAAATACTTTTTCACACCCAACCCAGTTCTGCGGAATCAGAATCAACGTTGAGTTTAAACAAGCGAATGAGACAATTGGAGTAAAGTGCCATGCAGATTTAAATTTTTCCCACTTGTGACGAATGCAGCTATCGATTTTTTTGCATGCTAGCATGCTAGTTAACATTCGCGTCAGTCAGCTGTTGGCTCTCACACTGGCCAATAGAATCTTCCTGCCTATTCATGGAAGCCAGCTATAGGCTCTCACTCTGGCCAGTAGAAAATGGCCGCAAACTACATGAAAACTGCCGTAGAAGCATGAAAAAATCGATTATTTTCACTATCGATACGAGTTGGGAAATGCAAAGTCGGTCTTGGCCTTCCCACTAACTTGGAGCATGTGCATGTAAATTTTGGTTCAAATCTTTTGAAAATTGCGGCCGTGCATTCGTTACACACACACACACACACACACACACACACACACATCCATCGTTATATATATATATATATATATATATATATATATATAGGGTGTTTCAAAGAGAATACGCCAAAATCATTGCGCTATTTTTTCATGTCTATAGCACTGTAGTGGACTCAATCAGTGGTTATTTGATAGAGTAGTTATCAAAGTTTGATTGGGTGTCAGTTTCACCACTGTCGTTAGTATAACTTCCTGTGCAGCTGAATTGTGGGAAGATCAATCAAAATCGCAACTCCTCAGCAGAAGGCATTTTTTTTTGTGACAATGGCATTTGTTTTTGCGACAATGGCATTTGTTTTCGCGAACTCAAGCACGCAAAAACAGTGCTTGAGTTCGTGAAAACAAATGCCATTGTCACAATGCAGGCAGATTCGAATGACTTCATTTTCCAGCAACATGGAGCACCACCCCATTGGCATCTCGGGGTTAGAGCTTATCTGAATGAAAACATGCCTCAGCGATGGATTGGGAGGAGAGGTGCTAAAGACCTTGCTCTTTGTGGTTGGCCTGCCAGATCCCGGACCTCACTGTGTGTGACTTTTTCTTGTGGGGGGATGTTAAAGACTAAGTTTATATTCCAGCAAGTATCGATGACTTGAAAGATCGAATAACAGCTGCAATCAACACGGTGGACCGTGACATGCTGAGGCACGTTTGGGAGGAATTCTCATATCGGCTTCATGTTGTCTGCCCTGCCGGTGGTGGCCACTTATAAAACATGAAATGAAACTTGAATGTATATACAACACATGTGTTCATGCTAGAGATTTGTAATTTTTTTTTCGTTATTGACACATCACGTGATGATTTTGGCGTATTCT
>OZ010586.1:31127639-31140139 GCA_963932145.1 Acanthosepion lycidas
ACAACAACAACAACAACAATAATAATAATAATAATAATAATAATAATAATAGTCGGGATCTGTGGAAAAATGAAAAAACAGGACATCCTGGGAAGAATTGATATAATTCACATAACAGGTTTACTGAAATTGTAAAATAAATACGGAGGAAAGTGTGGAGTACTGAGGACCCTTTGTTTATTCATTGCAAGGCATAAAAACACAAAATTGTTAAAAACCGAAGAAGAACAGGTGTTTCATGGAAGATTTCTTCAAGATCTTCGAGGAAATTATTGCGTCAAATTAAATAAAATCCAATGGTTATCCATCAAGAGTTGTAGGAAGATTTACTTTTATCAGGAACTAGCAGTAAAGCCCGGAGTTGCCCGGGGATGTAACAGTAAGAGATAGATCGATAGATCGACCATCATGAAGACTGAAAAATAAAATTGACAAAGATTATTGTTTAAGGTTGATGGACACGCATGTCTTAATTAGTTTGTTTTTTTTTTGTTTTTTTTTTGTTTTTTTACGAATTCATCAAACCCAAACTCAAACAAAAACATTGTTTTCAATCGTTATGAGTCTACCGATTGAATAGAATTTTATTATAAACAAGTGTCTTGTAAATGGAATTTTTAAAGCATTCTGAATGAAAAAATAAAGAAAAAAGTGTGTAAGACAATAAGAAACACTACCTGCCAAAAAAAAAGTGGTTTTGTTTAAATCGTTTGAAAAATGTAGGAAATCCGATCCCATATATAAACGAACACACACACACACACACACAAACAAGCTGGGTTTTATAATATGTATAACTCGATATGAGTTGTTCCCCTTTCATTCTCGCGACAGCGATGCCTCTTAATCGTGTTTTCAAATTGATTTCATGCAAAAACAATTGTGTTTTTCCAATTTTTGGCGCTGTCAGAACCACCGCAAGGTAATTTTACGTAGTCATGTGAAGCTTTGTTGAAATTGGTTGAAAAATGTAGGAAATCCGATCAAATATATAAACTAACAGACACACACACACAACCCGGGTTTTATAATAAGTATGATCTGTGTCACTAAACAGACAATAATCAATGAAATTCATAGGGACAATCTAAAGTCACGCTCCCCTCGGAACGCTCCACTACTGTTGAAAAGACACAAAGATGCCAGGTTGAAATTCATTCGTGAACATAAGGATAGGGAAAAAATCGTATTGGGAAAGAGTATTATGGACAGACAAAACCAAAATTGAGTTTTTTGGACAATCAGTCAACTGATGTGAACATTGAAATGTATCAAATGAAAATAACAAAAAAAAAAAAAAAAATTCGAACGATAGTGCTGTAGTGATTACATAACCTGCTTTCACTTGATCAGCTTTTGCTGCTACTACAAGTATTCGGGCAGTAATAATAATACTAATAATAATGATATTAAAGATCATTAACGCCTAGCAAAATATGTCGGCCAGTAAATTATTGTTGTTTAATGCGTTTAAAGGTGAGCAGATTTCATTAAATATACTGATCAATGTAAAAATAAAGTAAAAAATAGTTAATGAATGCATAAAATTTCTAAGAATTTTTCTTCCGATTTCAAGTTTCGTAGATACGAAACGTTGTACCAGTGAAACGTGAAGACGAAAAGTTAAGTCGTTTTGGACTTTTATTTGAAAGAATATTCTTTTAAAGAAAAATACAAAACAACCTTACAAATTGCGGAATTTTGGAAAATCTATGAAAATTTTACAAGATTTGCCAATTGGAGGATTGCCAATTTTTTTTTAAGAAGAATTTTCTCATTTACAGTTGGAGAAAAATCCTACACTTTATTATCCTAACGTTTCGGCCGTTGAGCCATCCGGCTTTCTTCAGGGTTTTTTTGATCCATCCGTCATTGCGTCCTGGATAAGACGATAAACTACATCCGCGTCCTGGGTATGCCGATAAACTACATCCGCATCCTGGGTATGCCGATAAACTACATCCGCATCTGGGGTAAATCGATAAACTGCACCGCGTCCTGAGTAAGACGATAAACTACATCCGCGTCCTGGGTAAATCGATAAACTACATCCGCTATTAGGTATGCCAATAAACTGCATCCGCGTCCTGGGTATGACGATAAGCTACATCCGCTTACTGTGTAAGACGATAAACTGCATCCGCGTCCTGGGTATGCCGATAAACTACATCCGCATCCTGGGTAAAACGATAAACTGCATCCGCGTCCTGGGTATGACGATAAACTACATCCGCGTACTGTGTAAGACGATAAACTGCATCCGCGTCCTGGGTATGCCCATAAACTACAACCGCGTCCTGGGTATGATGATAAACTACATCCGCGTCCTGGCTAAGACGATAAACTACACACGCGTCCTGGGTAAGACGATAAAGTACATCCGCGTCTTGGGTATGCCAATAAACTGCATCCGCATCCTGGATATGACGATAAACTACATCCGCGTACTGTGTAAGACGATAAACTGCATCCGCGTCCTGGGTAAGACGATAAACTGCATCCGCGTCCTGGGTATGCCGATAAACTACATCCGCATCCTGGGTAAAACGATAATCTGCATCCGCGTTCTGGGTATGACGATAAACTACATCCGCGTACTGTGTAAGACGATAAACTGCATCCGCGTCCTGGGTATGCCGATAAACTACATCCGCATCCTGGGTAAGACGATAAACTACATCCGCACCCTGGGTAAATCGATAAACTGCATCCGCGTCCTGGGTATGCCGATAAACTACAACCGCGTCCTGGGTATGACAATAAACTCCATCCACGTTCTGAGTAAGACTATAAACTACTGATCAGAAGGCTTTGAAGAGTGTGGAACCACCTCTTAATTGCCGGTGTTCCCAGGTTCACCCTGACCCGGGGTGGTAGCACCTGTTAGGGTCCCGGCTATGGGCAAATAGTTAACACTCAGATTACATTCGCGTCCTGGGTATGGCGATAAACTACATCCACGTACTGGGTAAGACCATAAACTACGTCCAACAGCAAGGCCTCTGATAATACGTTTTTGAAAAAAAAATGTTGCCAGCTGTACGTTTTTGAAAAAATAATATTACCAGCTATACGCTTTTGGGGAAAAAAATATTAACAGAAATAAATTTTTGACAAAACAAAAATATTACCATGAAAAAAAAGTTGTCGGCATTAAATGATCTATTGAGATTGATGTGCCGTAAAACAAAATAAGCCAAGCAAACCAAACCGTCTAATCTTCATGGAAATTCGAACTGAACACTTTCACTCACCTAACCGGGGTAGATTGTCCTCATTCCGTTATTCATGTTTACGGATAACCCATCCTTCCGTTTCTTTTTCATTTTTCTTTTTTTTTTTTTTTTTTTAGTAGTGTTCATTTATTATTAGTCATGCTTCCACTAAGACTGATTCAGTACCCGGCCCAGGGATTGAACTCAGAATGTTTATGCCACCAGATCCACGAAGCATAGAGCTTTAATCCTCTCTAGATTATTTAATTTTCGTGTATAATGAATTGTTTTCCTTGTATAATAAATTTTCTTTTGGATGTGTCAGCTTCAGGACACACACACACACGCGCGCACACAGACACACACACACACACACATGCTCGCATAGACACAGAGAGAGAGCGAGAGACCGCCCAACACAGACACACATCTATCTATCTATCTATCTATCTCAGTTTGTTCATTATCTATCTATCTATCTATCTATCTATCTATCTATCTATCTATCTATCTATCTATCCCAATCTCTTCATATCTATCTATCTATCTATCTATCTATCTATCTATCTATCTATCTATCTATCTATCTCAGTTTGTTCATTATCTATCTATCTATCTATCTATCTATCCCAATCTCTTCATATCTATCTATCTATCTATCTATCTATCTATCTATCTATCTATCTCTTCCAATTTCTTCATATCTATGTATGTATCTATCTATCTATCCCAATCTTTTCATATCTCTATCTATCCAAATCTCTTCATATCTATCTATCTATCTATCTATCTATCTATCTATCTATCTATCTATCTTTAGTCGGATTGATGTGAGTTTGTGACCCTGGATTTCACACTATTTGCGATCGTCAGACAAACTGATTATTTTTTTAAATTTTGGATTTATATATGTTTGCGTATATCGCTGTTTTTATGAAAGTGGGAGGAAAAATTGTCGTCGGAACGCCATACGCAAACATACACGCACCTACACTCACTGACGTACGCAGACACATATACACGCACGCTGACTCACTGGAGCTCACACAAACATAAACATATGTGAAAAGTGTGGGACTGGGCATATATTAGCATCCATGTGTCGTTGCGTACATACGAACGCATTTGGTCGCTGTATTCAATGTTGGATTGTGTATCGAATATTTTTTGTGTCTGTTGATGATCGCAAATAGCGTGAAACCTAGGGTCACAAACTCCCATCAGTCCAACTAAATATGTTAACTCTATCTCTGATATTGTGCGCTTTCCAATAAATACCGCGTATATATAATATAAATAAAAAAATTGCATATATATATATATATATATATATATATGTATATATATATATACACACATTTTACACACACACACACATATATATATATTAATTAATTTAATTTAATTGCCAGAGTTTTCAGGCTTCTTATCTCCAGCCCGCTTTTGAATTGGCAAACATAAAATTTTGTTAATGATTTTAGATAATCATAAAAGTAGAGTCTTTTGAATACAAGTGGACAGATAGAGGTTGGGAAGCCAGTATCCATATAAGCAGAGAGAGGTGGGCACATCGAAGCGGTGTAATAGTTAGCAAGCTTGTCTCGCTAGAACAATTAGACTGAGTAGTGAGTTCGATATGGGTGTCCCATACTTTCGGCCTTGTTCCACATCTAAGCTACGCTTAGAAAATCACTAGGGAGAGGGAGGAAGTCAGCCGTTGATGACCAGCAGCTCGTAAGGAAAGGGCCGACAGTGATTGAATCAGCAGTCACCCAAACCACAGGCATTGAATGTAAGGGTCCTCTTTCCTTGGCCCCCATTCGATGAAGCCGAAAGACAAAGACGGCTAAATGAGAAATCGCATTATTACTTTTCCCCAACGACTGTCTTGAAAAGCATTTCTCGTTATTCTTTGTTTAATTCGATCACGGCCTAGGAGAAAAAAAACAACTTGTGAACAGAGTTAGCCGAGAGTATATACGCATACAACGCATGGATGTCATCACAGGTTGTGCAATAAAGACAAGCTTAGTATGACGTCACACATCCATCTGTTCTAATAGTTTTTATTGTCGCACTTCTCACCTAGATTTGTTGCCTCCATGCCTCCTACAATCTTCGACAATTTGAATGCAACGCCAATCGCCATTCGTTTTTTCTGAACCCTGTTCTTTTATTGTCCTTTCTCGCTTCTCATTACTAAAGTCTTCTTATTTTAAAAAAAATGGAGTATTGTTATATTTGGACAGGAAGTACCCAGACCTCACTCTCCAGGCTTGATAGAGTCCAAAACATCTCCGAGCTCCTGTGGGTGACGAAATATTCTCCACCCTTAACCCCCTCTACAATAGGCGGAATGTGGCAAGCTTCTCCCTGCTCTACCGCTACTTCAATGGAAAGTGTTCGGACAAACTACATTCCCTGGTCTCGCATTCCCGCAAGGCATTCCCGAGGATCACTAGGGGCCTATTTTTGTGCTTCCACTCTGCGCTACTCTGGTATTGGTTACGCTATTTGTGCCGGGTTCCTAGTCGGACACAGCTTTATCAATTTATCAGCGGCCTTCTACGAGGACAAAAATATTCCGGCCACTGCAACTTATAACATTAGGGACCTCATTGTATTTGGGTCCGGTCAATATCACCAGGACTTCAAAAACACTGGTGTCAATGCTCGACTTGCTTTTGATTGAGGATAACCCCTCTACCGAAAAAGAAGGCCTTCAAATGGTTCTCAGTGCCCATATAAAGTTATCCGAATTTTCTGGGTGCCCTTGGATTCCATTTGCAGTCTGAGCGTCTTGGTGATGAGGATACTCCCTGCCAATGCCTTTGCTGCCTTGTCGGTTGCCAGCAGGATGCCCCACATGGGGTTGGATCTTCGGACCAACACTTTGGCCTAAATATTTAAATTTCTTTAGGGCCTCTTCCATAGCCTCTCTGGTGACAGCAATAAATTTTCTCGACTTAACGTCGGCTGTCAATAACGAGATTGTCCTTACTGCCATTGCCTCCATAACGGAAGGCATGCGTAAAAGTCCATGCCCAGAGTTGTTGTCAACTTAATTCATAATTCTGGGGAATTCCCTTCTTCCCCTCTCTCATATTACTACCTCTCACTAAATCTCCTCAGTGGACGTGGGTGACTTGCCCACCACCTCTTGCTATTTCAACTCAACTTTCAACCAGGGGAATCAACTCCAGTTGTTTATGAAAAATGAAGTTTTCGCTTTACAGCTTGCTTTTCCTGCTGTGTGTCAATTAAAATTGACCCCTAAATCTGGTTCACTTTTCCATTGTTCAAAATGCTCGACATACAATTCAAGCCGTTTATGTGTGAATTAAATCCTTAAACTTTTCTCACGGTTTTTTTGGTATTAATCCTTCTCGCTTCAATGTCTCTCGGCACATAACACTTTCTGTTGATAAGAGAACTTAGTTTTTATTTTACCAATATTTAATTTTCACAAATAGTATCACACACAGACCTCCACAAATTACCTCAATTTTCCAGGCTTCGATAATCCAAACTTTGATTCTACAGAATTTGATTATCCAGATGTGGAGTGAATAGAAAAATTGAAACCATCCGTACATTTCTCGACTATTCAATCTAAAGCCATCTTGATATTTAATCTCAGTCAAGCTCTTTGAGAATTTAGAAAGCCATACTCAATGCTGATAAAATTGATTCAATTATTTCTTGTTTGCTTCCTTATTGTTTTCAGACAAAGAGTATTTGAAATATCACAATATCCTCGGTCTTGTTGAACGTCTAAATGGAAAACATTGAAAAGCTGGAGGACGATAATGATATTATCCCTTTTAAAGTTCAAAGGCTCCAATGCCCAGTTTCAAACACCGAAGCAATGATTATATTTGATAAATGTTTGAAATGGTTGCGCTTACAAATACATCCATTTTAATCCAGCTTCGGGAATTAGCGGCAGGAAACGCGAGGCAAGCCAGAAACAGATAAACATTGACGAATTTTTTTCATCAAAATAATAAACTTGACAACGAAGCTTTTGAAAATGTTATTTGTTGATATTAATGTCACATTTCTTTGAAAAAATGAGTTTTTTTCTTTCATTTATTATCGCTGATTTAAGTATTCTCCTGTCTTTAATTGGGCGATCCTCTTGAAAGAAGCTTTCTTTTTTACCTCTTTGTTTGGCATTTGATGCTTTTATTTAATTTCATCTGATACACTATCATTTTCTTTTGGTTTTCTTTGCCCTATCTTCTTCTTCTTCTTCTTCTTCTTCTTCTTCTTCTTCTTCTTCTTCTCTATTTTATCTGCTTTTCTTATTTCTTTTGATTTCTTTCTCCTTGTTTATCTCTCTCTCTCTCTCTCTCCATATCATCATCATCATCATCATCATCATCATCATCGTCCTTTTCTTATTTTGCTTTTATCTATTTATTTTTAAATTTCTTCTCTCTTACCACCACCCATTCTCTCTTACTCTTTCTCCTCTCTTCTCCTTTTCTTTCTCCTCATCTTCTTCTTCTATAATTATTTGTTTTGAATTCTTGCTTTTTCTTTAATTTCTTCTTTCCTTATCCTTCTTTTATAAAAATCTTTTTTTTCTCGTTCTCCAATGCTTTCCTCTTCTTCTTTTTGGTCATGTTCTCTATTTGTTTCTTTGTTTTAACCTCTTCTTTCACTATCTTCCTTTTCCCCCTTTTTAGCTGAGTCCCTGTCTTCATCATCATCATCATCATCATCATCACCATCATCATCATCATCATCATCATCATCATCATCATCATCATCATCATCACCACCACCACCACCACCACCACCATTACCATCATCATCATCATCATCACTACCAACATTACCATCATCATCATCATCATCATCATCATCATCATCATCATCATCATCATCATCATCATCATCATCATCACAATCACCATCATCATCATCACCACCATCACCACCATAATCATCATCATCTTCTTTATTTACCCTTTATCAGCTTTAATGTCTTTGTATTCTTATTTTCTCATCTTTCACTCTCGCCATTTTTACGCATTTTTTCCCTTTCTTCTTTTTCTTTTACTCTTCTTTTTCTTTTTCGCATTTTACTTTATCTGCTTCTATTTCTTTGTTTCTTATATTTTCTCCCCTTTCACTATCTTCCTTTTTCTCTTCTTTTCTTGCTCTTTCTTCTACTTCATCATCATCATCATCATCATCATCATCATCTTTTTCTTCTTCTTCTTCTTCTTCTTCTTCTTCTTCTCAAACCTGTTAATTTAAGGTAATTGTCTTCTTCTTTCAATAAGTTTCTGAGAATCCTATTACATTACGTTTTCTCTAAACTCAAAAAGAAATGTTGTTTGGATTCAGGTAGTTGTCTTTGAAGTTTTAATGATTTCTTTGTTCCGAGCGAGTTCCGTTGCTATGTCTTTCTTTCTTGTGCGCTTTGTCCCTAATATCCTTTGTAGCTAAAATGAACGACTTTTCCTTCCAGATCCATTACTTCCCTTTAATCAACAACAATCTATTCGTTTCGTTCATATTTACAATCCATCTTTTACTGTTAACCCACCAATGTTTGTCATATTTACAATCCATCTTTTACTGTTAACCCACCAATGTTTGTCATATTTACAATCCATCTTTTACTGTTAACCCACCAATGTTTGTCATATTTACAATCCATCTTTTACTGTTAACCCACCAATGTTTGTCATTTCATAGAACATTATTTCCACTCGGCTTTATCTTCTTCTACGTGCCGTGCCTCTTCTGGACGTGAAAGATCACGGCACTTCCCACCCCTTGTGATCCATAGCAGTGTTTCTCCATTTGCCAAACCTCTCGGGCCCCGTTCTGCCATTCATTCAAATAGGCTCACCAGGTCTTCCTGGACTCTCTGTCTTCCCCTATTTCTGTTATCATCCATATACCCTGGAATGGTTGCGTTTTCATCTCTCCTCATTATGTGTCCAAGAAATTTCAGCTATGTCTTTTTGATTCTAAATGTTTTTTTGCGTTTTCTTTTTTGCTGCTTACTCGCTCCGTCCAGTATCCTTCTGTAGAATCGCATTTCTGTTTCTCCAAGTTTTTTCTTCATCACTATAATCAAATCTCATGTGCTGGTGTCGGGCTGTCAGTTTCCTGGGAACTGATCTGCTTGATCCTCATATGTGGAATTCGACGAGAGTGTCGAGTATATATATATATATATATATATATATATGAAGAAAAATATACGGAAAAAACAAACAAAAATCGTAATATGCAATTATGCTGTTTTAATGTAAATATAATGTCAACGTCGGACGTTTCGGTCTAATAGACCATCTTCCGGACATATTCATAAAACATAATTAACATTTTATGAATATGTCCTGAAGATGGTCTATTAGACCGAAACGTCCGACGTTGACATTATATTAACATTAAAACAGCATAATTGCATATTAGGATTTTTGTTTGTTTTTTCCGTATATTTTTCTTCGTACTGTCGGATCTATATCCATATATTTGCTTACACACACACACACACACACACACACACACACACACACACACACACATAATATATATATATATATATATATATATATATATATATATATATATACTGGTAGCATGTTTTCATTGTGAAACGTTTCATTGGATAATTTAGACAAGTTTCCTTTCATATTCACGTAGAAGGATTTTGGTGTCATTATTAAAAGAGAGAAATATTGTAGTGTTCATTTTCAAACACAAAATTGCTGTGTTCACCAGAGATATTTTTTTTAATTTTGAAGAACGCTGAGTTGTTACTGTGATTTGCTTCACTAACGTTTAAGGGGGGGGGGGTAACAAAGTATGGTATTATCAAGAAATTTTTAAGAAATAAGTATTGAAACTATATATATATATATATATATATATATATATATATATATATATATATATATAGGCAAAAGTTTGAAGTTACCTTGCCACAAGGAAGACAATAATACAACGGCAAAGCTTTAGATAAGAATGGTGAGGCTAGGGCTGTTGCTTTGAATATCTCGACGGCAAATGTCATGGTTTGGCATAATGGTCTCTTTAACACATTTTTTGAATTGATTAAGTTTTGTTTTTTTATCGAATCGCGAAATGGAAGTTATCTTTAGCGGCTACTCTTCTAGATCTACGTGCATCAATGCCGACGACCCCAGGGTTCCATCCTGGGACCTACGCTACCTGCTTTTTACCAATAACCTTTCTGATGACATGAGTTCTCAGCTCAATATTTATGCTGATGTTAAACCATATACACCCGTCTTAATAATATGTTTGATTGGTTCGAGATGGACAAATTGGCAACTGACATTAAAAAACGGCCTACATTTTCTTGCTAACTAGGGAAAGGAATGGCTTGTTAATTTTGACGCCTCCCAAACGAAACTGCACTCTATTAATCGTCTGAGTGACCCCTCTCTGCCTTCTATCTCCATGGCTGATGCTAACCTCCAGGACAGTGACTTATTGCGCCTTCTCGCATTAAAGTTTTCCTCTAAGATAAAGTGGAATGTTTATATTAAAATAGCTGCTAGGTTTGCTGCTAGGAAGGTTGTATTCGTCCACGCTTTGAATATTGCTACCATGTATGGTCTGATGCTCCTGCTATATATTTAGAGATCCTTGATAAAATTCAAAGAAGAATCTGAAATATCATTGGCCCTAAATTGTCGTCTCGGTGTCAATCACTTTCCCACCGCCGACATGTAGCTTCCATATGCCTTTTCTATAAATATTTTCATAATGATTGTTTCGATTTACTTTTCTCTATGGCAACTAGATTTTACAAATTTATGCGCAGTATTAGATCGGCGGTAAGATTTCATCATTTTACAGTTGAAATAGCCAGATGTAACCGTAATTTCTATGCTAACCTTTTCATTTCTCACACTTCTCGCTTGTGGAACTCTGCTCTGGCTTCTTGCTTTCCCAGTTATCAAAACCTTCAATCCAATGTCAATCGTTATTTCCTGTCTTCTTAATTCCTGTTATTTTCTTCTTATCCCTAAGCTGCTTCTTAGTGGATTTGTTGCCTTGCTTGGGAGAAAATGATGAAAAAATGTCTGCGTGTATTTGTGTATGTGACTGTGTAGTAAAGATGTTTACCGCTATTTGCTTTGAGCAGTTGCCTTTGTGAACCATTGGTTACATACTCCAAGGGACTATATTAAAGAAAACAGTGGAGAGGAGGCTTCAGGATATATCATTTTTAATGGTTGAATCTCTTTAAATTATACGGGTAATATCTCGTGTACGAGCCAAAACTCTAGAATATTTCATTCATTTTTGACGAACTGTTTATGCTTTAAATCGCTCCTTGGTTTCAAGGGTGCGATATTTTCAGCCTACGCAAGCAAGCTTACGACGTTCTTTCATTGCCATGTCGGCTGTTCGTGCCAATTGTTTTTCGTCATCGTTACGCCTTTTCACACTTCTAACGACTCAGTAAGCAACACACAATGGAACCCATCTTGATATCAAATTCCGACAGCAATTAAATATCTTCTTAAGAGGCTTTTCTTCTCACAGTTTCACTCGTTATTAACCGCGGTATTCTGATAACAGTCAAGCAAATAGATTAGTAGAGAGGAAAATAAGTGGATAAGATAACAGCAAGAGAAAAGAATATATATATATATATATATATATATATATATATATATATATATATATATGTGTGTGTGTGTGTGTGAGTGTTTGTGCGTGTGTGTGTATTTAGTCAGCAACTATTAATAAAGAAATCGGACATTTTGTATCGATTAATTTTATTGATTAACTTTTCAAAATTACGTATTTACTCATATATATATATATATATATATATATATATATATATATATATATATATAAACCATTTTATGATTATTCGTATATATATATATATTTATTCGTATATATATATATATATATATATATATATATATATATATATATATTTATTCGTATATATATATATATATATATATATATATATATATATATATATATCAGGGATAGGCGTATGTAAATATAAAAGTGCACATTGAGTTCAACGCCCAGCGGCGACTTAAACACAAATGCCAAGCTATCGCAATCGATGGCCTGACGATCGCGTTTAAGAATGGGACAGACTGTCCCCAATAGTTGTTGACCTCAATGCCCATTATATATATATATATATATATATATATATATATATATATATATGTGTGTGTGTGTGTGTGTGTGTGTGTGGAGACTATAGTCTATGGGGAAAGTCAAAATTTTCCGCATTCTTTTCTAAAG
>OZ010586.1:31145139-31292639 GCA_963932145.1 Acanthosepion lycidas
ATTAGGTTTCTATTACCCAGAAATTCATACCCAGATGTCCTCAAGGACACGATGGATAAAGGCGTTAGTTAGTTCCAGTGATTTGACTCAAAGAGTGTGAGTTCAATACCCGGTTAAGGTGGTTGAAGGACTTGGAGAGGTTAATTAACAGAAGATAGCTGATAACTGATATCCATTAGACATGACACGTGGAACTTGAACAGTCTTATGTGAACGAAAAAATGGGTTAAGTTCGACATTTCAACCACCTGAAGAAGACCGGAGCGTACAAAGACCGAAACGTTTTGATAAATATGGCAACAAAGATGAGGGCAATAGTCCGAATAATGTAGATAGAGCCTTACTATCCACTCTTCAGGGAACTTGAATTTTAAATTTTACACTTGTAAAAGTGACTGTAAAATTTTACAATCAACTCTCTTGAAATTAGAGACAGATATAAGGAAATATTTCATGTTAAATATATACATGGCTGCTCACTTCTTTGAGAACACCTCTTTTAGCATTAGTTAGCACTAACTTTTTTTTCTAAATTATCTGATTATTATTTCTTTTCAGATAAATGATGAGGTCAACATAAACTTAACTCAGCAAATGTAAATCTCCACTGTAATCCTTGCCTTAGATGCAGAACATAGTAATTTCTCGCTTTGTGCAGAGAATTATCGATAAGCATCCCAGAAAGTCAATTAACCTCAAGAGCTCAAGTTTCCAAGGTCCTCTATCGGATTGTGCATGAGGACAATGTCCAAAATAGATAAAGGTAATCTGATTCGGCGAATTCATTAAGTAGATGCATCAAGAAGAGTCATTTTAATGTTGCCGACTACAAGACGGTATTGGAGAGGGTCGTGAGGCCTTATGTAGAAAAAGTGAGCAAAAGGAGGCACGTAACAATAAGACTTGCACCGTCTCATAAGGCCAAGACGACCTAAGAAAGGATGAGTTATAATATCAATGATCACGTCATCACAAACATATAGCCTTCTAGCTATCCAGACCTGAATACGATAGACTACAGTTTCTGGGGCGTAGTCGAGACGGAAACCAATCAACGGTCCCATAACACTATAAAATTTCTGTTAAAGTACTTCACAATTATAGCACAGTGTCCCAAATTGATAAAAGGAATCTAATTTAGGCATGTCAAAGTTTCAACCTTCATATTGAAGCAGTCATTGACGCTAACTGGATTCCTTAATTTGATGCTCCAAGAAGAATCTCAAGATTAAAACTTTGATACGGGCCAAAAGACGAAGCGAATGAATGACAGGAGGGTTATGCAGTGACCCTAAGGACGTCCCGGTAATCATGTACACAGTCTCCGGCATCTCTGACAGTTATTGATCTCATAACCAAATGAGGGAGCTGTCAAGTCTTATCACATCTTTTCTCTGGGATTAATGGTCAATAATCTAAGGAGGTGTTAGAGAAGCCTGTGAGGCCTTCGATAGATAGATAGATAGATAGATATGAACAAAGTTAAAAAAATAGATAGATAGATAGATATGAATAGACTGAGATAGATGGAGAAATTGAGAGAGAGGGAAAGCAATGGAAGAACTTACTCCTACAAACAAGACTTTGCGTCCTCCCATGAGGCCAAGACGGCCCAAGAATTGATGAGTTACAAACATATATCCTCCTAGCTCTCCAGACCTGAATAAGATGGACTACAATGTATGGATCATAGTCAACACGGAAACCAATCAACGGTCCTATAACACTATATAATTTCTGTTAAAGTCCTTCACAATTATAGCACAGTGTCCAAAATAGATAAAATGAATCTGATTTAGGCATGCCAACGTTACAGACCTCATATTGAAGCAGTCATTGATGCTAACGGTAGATTCCTCAAGTAGAATCTTCAAGAAGAGTCTCAAGATTATCTCTACCAAATTTTTATCAAATAAAAAAATCTTCTCTCATTCATCTTTTACAAAATTCATGGAAATGTCCTCAAAGAAATGAGAAACCCTATTTATATTACATAAAAATTTAATATATAAGTATTATTTAATTTAATGGACAGCGGATCTGATCGAGGAATCAGAGAGCACACTTCCATTTGAGTTCGTTATATTCAATTACGGGCTAATACACTTGGAAAATCTATGGATCCATTCCCTCCAGCTAAGTATAAATAGCAGTACATTCAGAGTTCTATAGCCTTGATTGGCAATGGGTCTAGGAGAAGAAAAACTCTGAATTAAAAAAGTATCCCTGTTGAAGCTCATACTATGCAGCTGAGGAAAAATCATTCGCATTGTCTCAATGATCCCGACTACGGTCGACTCAATTTTTTTTATTTTTAATTATTTCTGAATTAACACGCTTTTAAAAAACATGATGTTATATATACTTTTATCTCGACTAGCACCACGAGGCGGTGTAATGGTTAACAAGCTTGTTTCGCTAGAACAATTACGACTGAGTAGTGAGTTCGATCCTCACTGGGTACCCCATACTTTTGGCCTTGTGCCACATCTAAGCTACGATTGGAAAATCGCTGTAACTGAGCGCCTCAACGTGGTGTAATGGTGAGCAAGCTTGTCTCACTAGAACAATTACGACTGAGTAGTGAGTTCGATCCTCACTGGGTACCCTCTACTTTCGGCCTTGTGCCACATCTAATCTACGCTTGGAAAATCGCTATACTTTTATCCCAACGATTTTTATTGGTAAATATGTGTGCGTATGATTTTGCGTGTTTTATGTGTAACTGTAAATTTTAATTAGACACCGGCTTCTCGACCAGCGCCTTGACGAACCTGAAGAACAAACGGCGAAAATACAATAAACCTACTTTATTTTAGCCAAAAACGCCGAATTTAAAGAAAAAAAAAAAGATGAAACGGCCACTTACACTAATATAAATAGAAGACATATCTGCTTGCAGGTGTTGTATATAAGATTACGGATTAAAATTATACGAATATAAAAGCGACCTGAATTTAAACACTAAACTCAGTGCACTGACATTCCATTCAAACAGTCATGATCTCAATTTTGACTTGGGAAATTTCGTTTTGTTAGAAAAAAATTACGATAATTCGCCAAGACTAAGATCTATTGAAAAGGCCATAATCTCCGAATCAATGGTGGTTAATATTCGATCGGACTTCTTCAGGCTATCATCTATTCAATCAATAAAATACCTCACATAGACACGGACACTATCACACACACATATTCAAAGACATTCCTCTTACCTCAGAGAAATGGAGTGTCTGTCAACTAGTGAGGGAGAATTAATTTGGAAATCGTATACAAAAATTAAAAAAAAATAAATAATGACCTTGCATCATTAGATACTATAGTCAGTTATGTGCCATGCGTGACACAGGCTTAGCGATCATGTATCTTTCGATACATGACTGACGAGGCAGATTTTTTTTCCGCGGTAGGTTGCCATTTCTTTCTGCGGTAGACCAGGTGTCATCCAGAAGCCGGTCTGTCCTGCTATTTACCCATAGCTGGGATGGGGAGAAGAAGAGGAATCATACCGTTCCCAAGGCTATTAGCACGTCAGTCAGTTATGTGTCATGCGTGATACATGCTTAGGCGATCATGTATCTTTTGATACATGACTGACGAGGCAGATTTTTTTCTCGCAGTAGGTTGCCATTTCTTTCTGCGGTAGACCAGTTGCCACCCAAGGGTATGGAACCCGGTCTGGGGTGGGGGGAGAAGAGGATTCATACCTTTCACAAGGGTATTAGCAGGTAATGGATTCGACTGGAATTCGAACTCGGCTCTCCGTATCCTCAATCCGGTTATCTATTACTCCACCGTGAAATCATAATAATGCATTCATTATTCAAAGATCAACCACCCAATGGCCACGAACCACCACAGCAAATCTACTTATGCGGAAAAGAAATTTCGTCAAAGAGTACAAGTTTTAGCGATAGAAAAATTACTTTCATAAGTATATCTGGTTAATCAAATGTAAACAAATGACGTCATATATTACGAAATGGACAAAGTCCGACAATTTATTTATTAAAGACATTTTTATGTTTAACGTTCTTTTTATAGATACAAGTATTTAAGTAAATGCTCTGTTTATAATAAACAGTATTAAATAACATTTACCGGCTGAATGTCCGAGAAATTTTCAAAGAAAATATAAAAAAAAACGTTAAACATAAAAATGTCTTTAATAAATAAATTGTCGGACTTTGTCCATTTCGTAATATATGACGTCATTTGTTTACATTTGATACGCCATGAGCAGTTATAAATATTCGAGATTCATGGAAGATTGAAGTTTATAAGCAGTAAATTCGACCTTGCCTACCGAACGCTTCTTTGTAGCCTAACGGTAAGGCACGTCAGCGTAAATGACGGTTCCGTATAGGATGCAGGTTCGAATCCTGTCAAAGAACGAATATTTTCTATGAAAGTTTCTCGGACATTCAGGCCGGTAAATGTTATTTAATACTGTTTATTATAAACAGAGCATTTACTTAAATACTTGTATCTATAAAAAAAACGTTAAACATAAAAATGTGACGTCACTGATAAAAATGAAAGATGTTACTTCCAGAAATCATTGAATAAGAGCTCTAATTTATTCGCAAACTTTACCTTAATTCCTGACCATTGACAATACCACTTGCTTTTTTACTTTTTAATAATTTTATATATTTGTGATACAGACAGTTAAACATATCCTTACAGCCGTTCTCTTTTATCGGTAATGTGTGGTCTAATAGCTATCGGCAAACAAAAAAACCGTTATTTCAATTTCATGTCAAACCTGTTGCTTTCACGTAACAATAATAAACTTAGGAAAAGGAATCACAACGTTTCTTTTCTCAACAGTAACGGGGGGATCGGGATTTTTTAAACTTTGGAAAATCAACCAGTTTAAGAGAAAGTCGACACTAAATTTAAAACTGTGGAGAAGGCGACGGGGTATCGCTCCGCCATCTTTCCTAAGACGTCATAGTAATTCACAGATAATAACGAAAAGGAAGCTGTAGAGAGCCATGATTGGTTACATCCTGAAGAGATAAACACAACTGAGAATTCAAAACCATGGAGAAAGGAACGGGAAACCATTCCACTATCAGTCTCAAGAAGACATGGTAAGTCACAGATAATAGCGAAAAGGAAGCTGTAGAGAGCCGTGATCGCTTACGTCCTGAAGAAAGACTACTGAGAATTTAAAATCATGGAGAATGAAATGGGAAACCATTCCATTATCTGTCCCAAGAAGACATGGTAATTCTAAAATAATAACAGAAAGGAAGCTGTAGAGACCCATATTTTTGTCAGGTGAGAAGACACATCCTTGTTTTACATCCCATTCTATTTTTGTATATATGCTGAACTCATTTTCTATCCGTATGCTGGCGCTTGCTGCCAGAATAGGTTATGGATTATTCTAATATCATTCCCAAATATGTCAAAGTTACTGAGCAGTTCCAATAGATCTTTGTGGCGTACTTTATCGAACGCCTTTGCGTAAGCTATAAAACACAATTATACGTCCTTCTGCATTTTTATTGTTTTTCCTGATAACATTCTGAGAATAAATAACCCGTCCCTTGTTCAAGTGTCTTTGACAAACCGGAAATATTCCTGTCCTATTTCCCGTCTGATTCTGCTGCGCGCTCTGTTCAGGATACGGATAATAAGCTTTCTTATATGAGTCATTTGGCTGATTGTTCGATGGAGTTCGCATTTGTTGGTGCCTGTTTTCTTAGACAGTTATATGAAAATAGATCTGCTTAATTATTCCGGTGTATTACCACTGTTGTAGGTTGTTGTTTTTATTATGTCTGTAATCTTATCTATGTCGAAATCGTCTAAGGCTGTAAGCATTTCTATTACAATTCCGTCTGGCCCTACCGCTTTGTTTCTATTCAATTTGACCAGTGCAACTTTAGTTTTTAATATTTCCGGTCCGTCGATATTTCTGTGTATTGTTGTTCTCTTCCATCGTGGAAGAAATCTCCAATATATTGGTTCCAGCGCTGAAGAATTTTTCATTCTCTAATAAAAAGCGTTCCGTCTTTGGAGTTTATGCATTCTGTTTATGGGCATCTCTTTTGTATTCTTAGTTCTCTTACTTTTAATGCATATTTGGTTTATTTGCGACACTTATTCTTTCTGTTGCTGCACATTTTCGTTGAGCCATTCCTCTTTAGCCTTTCTGCATTTGTTCTTTATTTATTTGTGTAGTGCACTATATTCTATCCCGTGTCTTAGCATTGGTTTATTTTTATCCCATTTCAATCATGTCGAGAATTTCATCTGCCATCTGTTCATTTTTCTTTCTTTCGCTTATTTTCCTTTGGGATGATCTGGATTGGTAATGCTACTAAAATCTTCTCTTAATGTGTCCCACTTCGAGTTTCGATTTTCATGTCTCTTGGATCTGCTTTTCCCACTTGCCATAGATTTCTCCTTTAGATTCGGGTCGTTCAAGGATCGGTCGTATTGCAATTTGGGCGCTGCCTTAGTCTTCATCAATTCCGTATTTTCGCTCTCACATTATGTATCACTGGGAGGTGATCGTTTCCACAGTCGAAACGTAGATAGTTTTTGCAGTGTAAAACTTTATTCTTGAATCACTTGATGATATGTAGTCGATCTTTTTTTTTTTTTTTATCCTCCTGGAATTCTCCAGGTCCATATTCATCTTGGGTATTCTTGAAACAAGGTGTTGGCTAGTACATGGCCATTCTCTAATGAGACGATTTTTCTTGATGTTGATTACGGGTTCACCATCCCTCTCGTTGCCTACTTTGGCATTCAGGTCTCCCATGACAATTATCATTTCTTCTTATTTGTATTGAGCCTTGACACTAGTCTAGAACATCTCGATTTTTCTTGCGTAAATTGTGCTGTCGGTGCACACACAATTATGATGGATAGATTGAAGTACTTTCTATTCAGTTTAACGACAAGAATTCTTTCAGATAACTAACAGTATCCCAGAACGCATTTCTTCATGTCTTTGTCTAGTATCAATCCTACTCCTCCTTCATACGATGCCAGAAAATTTGGTCAGAAATTAATATTAAAGATATTGTCTCACGTATGAAATTCAAAATCTATTATGCTTTCCACTACTACTAGGCAAAAACAAATGACAAATGTACGATGACAGAAAATCTGTTCAGAAATTGATAACGACAATTGTTAGTGCATTAAATTTCGGCAAGTTAAAAATCTGACACGGTGGAGTAATGGATAGCGGCTAGGACTAAGTCGAGTTCATTACATTCACTTATGTGCAAATACACTTGGGAAAGGTATGAACCCTCTTTTTCTCCCACTTCCAGATATGGGTAAATAGCAGGGCAGACCGAGATCAATAGCTTTGGATGGCAACGGGTCTACCGCAGAAAGAAATGGCAACCTAATGCGGGAAAAAATCTGGCTCGTCAGTCATGTATCGGAAGATACATGATCGCCTAGCGTGTATCACGCATGGCACATAACTGAACTGACACTAGCCAATCGGACAAAAAGTTTAAAAGCTAAAAAGTCATAAAATAATGACCGCTCTTTATCTAAGAATTCGAGAAAACATAAAATTATGTTTACTTTAAGGAATGTATGAAATATATATATATATATATATATATATATATATATACATATATATAAATATAAAAAAATAAATAATAAAAAAAGACATTTTTATGATGATACGTTCTTTTTATAGATAGAAATATTTAAGTAAATGCCCTCTTTATAATAAGCGGTATTAACAACATATACCGTCCAGAATGTCCGAGAAATTGTCATAGATGCGTCCTCCGACAGGAATCGAACCTGTATCCTATTCGGCACCGTCATATAGTCGCACATTCTTTTACCGATTTCGCCACGGAGGAAAGTTTCAAATACCAATGTCTATTTTACTGTTTTTAAACTAGAATCTTCCATGATTCTCTCACGTACATTCATATCTGCTCAATGCGTATCCAAATGTAAACCAATGACGTCATACATTATGAAATGGACAAAGTCCGACAATTATTTTAAAACATTTTTATGTTTATACATTCATTTTTATAGATACAAATATTTAAGTAAATTCTCTGTTTATAATAAACAGCATTAACAACATTTACCGGCCTGAATGTCCGAGAAATTGGCATAGAAAATATGCGTCCTCCGACAGGAATCGAATCTGTGTCCTATACGGAACCGTCATATAGCCTATCAGAGGACGCATATAAACAGAGAATTTACTTAAATATTTGTATCTATAAAAATGAATGTATAAACATAAAAATGTCTTTAAATAATTGTCGAACTTAGTCCATTTCATAATATATATATATATATTAGGTTGGTGCAAAAATAATGACGTAATAATGTCGTTTTTTGAAGTTAAAAAATACGTCAAAAAACGACATTATTTCGTCATTATTTTTGCACCAATCTAATATATATATATATATATATATATATATATATATATATATATACACTCAAAGAGAACAATGAAAGGAAAATATCGCAGGGAAGGGACTAGTAACGTATAAAGAATCATAAGATGTTTAAAGCATCAAAAGATAAGAAATTATGCAGAGTAGTGTTCACAGAGGAAAGGACAAAGATGGATGGTCAAAGATTACTTAGAACAAGAAAAGAAAGGAAGTTATGGAGAGTCATGATTGTCCACGCCCCGAAGGGACATGACGCAAAAAAGCAGATGGAACGTTTTGTCACTTATTTGTACGTATATCAGTTTGTCGCCGTGTGTATAGAAAAACGAAGATGAATGGACATTCACAATATGCAACAGAGCGTACTGTTCTTTACAATGACATAATTGTTTCAGTTTGGTATTTCCTATTTTATTCATGTTAAATATTCTTCACCACCCTCAAAGAACCGACGAATCATTTAATTTCTATCTTTCTCTCTCTCCCCCTCTCACCCTCTCGCACACACACATACCCGAATATATATATATATATATATATATATATATATATATATATATATATATATATATATATATATATATATAATGTTATGAATATAAGTAATTATACTTGTCCAGAAAAAAAAAACCTTAGGTGCTTTGGCTTGTAAATGAACAAACCAATACCTAATTGAAAATAAGGAATAAAAAAAGAAGGAACTAAGTACATTTAATTCAGATGAAAACAATCGACTGGAATCCAAACTCAGAGTCCAAAGAAAAAAAAACTCAAACACGAGTAAAATAAAAATAACTAAGCAAAGTGCTCAATACGGTAAGTAGAGCAAATCTAAGAATGAAACTGAAGAGCCAGGGAAACCTACCTAAGGTAGGTTTGCCTGGCTCTTTAAGTTCATTGTTATATATATATATATATATATATATATATATATATATATATATATATATGTATGTATGTATATATACATATATATATATATATATATATATATATATATATATATATATATATATATATATATATATATATCAAAGAAAAAAAAACTCAAACACGAGTAAAATAAAAATAACTAAGCAAAGTGCTCAATACACTAAGTAGAGCAAATCTAACAATGAAACTGAAGAGCCAGGGAAACCTACCTAAGGTAGGTTTGCCTGGCTCTTTAAGTTCATTGTTATATATATATATATATATATATATATATATATATATATATATAGATAGATAGATAGATAGATAGATAGATACATAGATACATAGAGATGTGTGTCTCCCTGTGCGTGTAAAAATACAGATATAACTAAAATATATATATAAGACAAAAGGAAAACATTTGTTAGACAACGCATTTCCTCCTCTGATGGACTTTATCAACCTGCGAATTTTATTTCGCAACAAGGATTTAAAAACAGAAGTAAAAAACGTCATTATTTTTCAGAATTTTTCAATTTAAGAACGCTCATGAATGTATTAGGTTGATGCAAAAATAATGACGTAATAATGTCGTTTTTTGACGTTAAAAATACGTCAAAAAACGACATTATTACGTCATTATTTTTGCGCCAACCTAATACTTCAGGTTAACTGAAAGTCAAAGTAAACTATGGTAGGCGCTAAGTGATGTAATTTAATGTCTAATAAAATGAATGTGAGTAAATGTTGGTATTGCTGTTGTTAAGACAATTCCCATATATTTAAACTGATGTATTTGGTCGATTTTGGTATAACTTGACATATTCCACCAGCAGTCGTCTTCTGATAACACCGGATTATTGACGAATCCTATCAGGATAAATATTTCAAAATTGTCTCGCTTGTACATGCATACATGGTGACTGTCTACACTCTAGCAAGTTGTCAATAATGCGTGCTCTTAGATCGGATGTAGCTTCCATAGCACTGCATCGACCCTCACCACAAAATCACATTGTCCAGAGACAAGTAGTTGAAAGATCCATGTGGCCATGAGGCGAGCTTTCTACCACAGTTTCCTTGGAAGGTCCCACTCCCACTAACCGCGCGCTTGGAAGCCAGCCCAAATATTTCTATTTCACGCAGAGATTGTTAAATGGCTGTTAACCGCTCAAAAAGGTCCACTCACCCATGTCGTTTTTGTCCTGCATTTTTCTAGACGCCCTCCTCACCAGGTAGACCTTGTGGGGGAAACAGGTGAGGCGCCGATTGCCCGACCATGCAACAGGTATTACTAGCTTACAGGATACCAGTAAATATATATCTACATGACACTAGTAAATACCTGATACCCGTATAGCCGGCCACTCGTATTCGAGGATACCCGTCTACTAGGGCGGCTAGACAATCCCTATTTCAGACGCTCGTTCAGGCGTATTTGTGTTTATTCAACACCAACAGAGCCCATCTGCGGTTTATACTGCAACTATGCTGAGCTGACCTTAGTTACAGTTTCTGGGAAAAAGAGTGTTATCTAGTGTAATCAACAATTTGAACAATATATATATATATATATATATATATATATATATATATATATATATATTACTTTTTACAAGTTCTTAACGAGTCTTTTCGTCTACGCACTTGCCATTTTCCTGCTTGATTCATTGACTTTTTTGCGGTTTATCAACCCTTTGTGGGTGATCTAAAGCCAGATGGAGCCAGAGGAAGATGAGGATCGGAAGAAGAAGGAATGACACAAAAATATTTGGAAATACTAAAGAGTAAATTTATTCAATAAAATCTCCATTTGCTTCAACGACAGCCTCTAAACAATTTTGGAATCTCCTGCAACTCTTTTGGAGGGTCTCCATGTTTTAGTTGGTGAATGCTGCCATAATCCTTGCCTTCAGTTCATCTCTCGGTCAACAGTGACCCACATATAATAATCAAGTGGGTTGCGGTCTTGGGAGTTACGTGACCAGATATAAGGGTTGAAGTGGGCGTAGCAATTGTCTGACAGTCATGACTGGAGTGCTCCGGCTTGTGTGACAGGCATAGGGTCTTTCAGTTGCCACCCTTTTGACCTAGAGCAGCACTACTTCCTCAAAACATGATGTTGGCCTCCTTGTTGAGCCTGGGGTCCTCACCAAAAAAATTAGGGAGTTCTATTCTTATCAGAAGAATTAGACTCATTCAACTCTTTCCGAATCCTCTGCACTGTCCTCAGATTGACACACACACTGAAATATTTGTATTAGAGTTTTCCGGTGCGAATGCCAACCAGTACAGCACACTGTTTCCAAATTTTTGGCAGAGTGAACTGTGTCATGGTGCTTTTTTTCTCACAAACTGTGCCCAACTGACCCTACTATACTGTGCAGTCGACAAAATGAAAAACAAACAAGGAAATTCAGTCATGGCACTTAATAGATGACTGAGGAAGCAATTTTTTCCCGCAGTAGGTTGCCATTTCATTCTGCGGTAGACCAGTAGTTATCTAACTTCTGTCCTGTTATTTACCCATAGCTGGGGGAGAAGAAGAGGCTTCATACCTTTCTCAAGAGTATTAGCACGTAAGTGAATGTAATGGATTCGAACTCGGCTCTCCGATTCCTCAATCCAAGCCTCTATCCATTACTCCACCGTGAAATATAAAATGGTGACAATTTACCCATGTTACCCTGCATATGGTATTTTCTCTTGTCATATACATTGTCTAAAATCTGACAGCGATAGCTTGAAAATTTTTACTATTCTAAGATTTCCACACATCAATAATAAATGCTGTCAGGTGATCTCATGTCATATGTTAAATCGTATAGCGGTAGATAGAATAATCTTAACGTGGCAATTTGATTCTACAAATACAAGTACTGTCCGAAATACGATATCAAAAGATTAAATAATGTCGTTGCTTTTTCTGAAATGCCTACATGCTTACAATATATGATATCAAGTCATACCAATAAATATAGCAATAGACTAAATGATAATTCGGTTATTCGAAAATATCTAAAGGATTGACAGGCCAACACATAGGTAATGTCTAAAATCTGATACTACGATATCGAAAACTAATTTCGTCATTCTAAAATGTCTGAATAATAACAGATACTATCAGATAATGCCATAAATTATATATGAAATCTTATAGCGTTAAATTCTTTTTAATCTTTTTTTTTTTTTTTAAATCTGTATCACCCCATGCAAGGCAGTAAAGCCATTAAAACACAAGGGGTTACAGTGTGTGGACGAATTAGGAACTGAAACATTTATAAGTAGAAAGAGAAAAGGGTAATAAGGAGCACAGAAGATAGCGATTGACATTACATTTAAATTTTTGCAGATTAAATCTGGTTAGAAAGCATTTACAGCCGAAGCAAGGCAATGGTTAAACGAAAATGGGGTTACTGTAAGAGTTTTTGATGTCAACGAATACTCGTTGCCACTTTCGTAATGCTCGATGTAGTAGAGACTTTGTAATCGCAGATACAACTATAGTAACGCCGTTGAAAAATACTGGTGTCAGACGCCTTCGAATAACACTCGCAATAATAGTACTTGCTTGTTAATACTCGCTCGAATAGTAACTACCGTATAGTGATCTGAATAGAGAAATAGTATAAAGAATAATGATCCATACAGCAATAGAGGATAGACTAAAAATAGCGATCCGAATAGTAATAGAGGATAGACTAAAAATAGCCATCCGAATAGTAATAGAGGATAGACTAGAAATAGCGATCCGAATAGTAATAGAGGATAGACTAGAAATAGTGATCCGAATAGTAATAGAGGATAGACTAGACACAGCGATCCGAATAGTAATAGAGGATAGACTAGAAATAGCGATCCGAGTAGTAATAGAGGATAGACTAGACACAGCGATCCGAATAGTAATAGTGGATAGACTAGAAATAGCGATCCGAGTAGTAATAGAGGATAGACTAGACACAGCGATCCGAATAGTAATAGTGGATAGACTAGAAATAGCAATCCGAATAGTAATAGCGGATAGACTAGAAATACCGATCCGAATAGTAATAGAGGATAGACTAGACACAGCGATCCGAATAGTTATAGAGGATAGACTAGAAATAACGATCGTTTGAATGTCACGCTACTTTCTACTTATATGTTTTCTCTATGGTTACGTTGTCTACTTAATTTAATAATAGGGTCGCCTGTGTTTGCACACCGGCAATCTATGTTCAAACAAATGTTGGCAGCGAAATTTTATTCTTATATAACAGAGAGAATATGAGGAAAAGAAAAAGAAAAAGCATTATTAAAGAGAGAGAACTATAAAATAATTGATCACCCATAAAGCCGCGTAGATTTGACCAGACAAATGAGAACTGGGTAGCTCCAATCCAGGTATAGCAGCAATGCACATTTTTCCTTTGATGCGGTTCTTGCAAAGATAAAGCATACCGGACAGAGAGCAATAAAGTCTCTAATTGTAACCTATGGAAGGTTACTGAATAGAATAATCAAACGAAGGTTGGTAATGAACGATAATACTTAGGACAAGAACAACACCTATGAGATTCGCCAGCGGCGCGTAGAAAGAGTAGTCAACAGCTAGAAGTGAGTCAAGTGAATTCCACAATGAATCTCCAACTGTAGGATACTTACCAACTGCCCCACGCGGGCAGATGTGGCACAAGGTTGAATTTAATGTGAGATATCCGAGCCCGTAGGCTCGGCCAAAAATTCCTCGTAGACCTCGATAGCTGTTTCCCGAGACGAGACGAGACTCTGACCTTCGAAATACCCTCGTCTGGAGATCCTCTCTGCTCGGAGGGAGACAGTTTGACCAGCACAGCTGGAGACGAATCTCCGACTGCAGGATATCTACCAACCGCCCCATGCCGTTAGACGTGGCACGAGGTCGAATTTAATTTGGAGTATCCGAGCCAGTAGACTCGGCCAAAAATTCCCCGTAGACCGCATATAAAACGGGGCCGGTTAGCTGTTTCCCGAGACGAGACTCTGCTCTTCGACGTCTGGTGATCCTCACGGTTCAGAAGCAGCGAGTTTGACCAGCACAACTGGAGACAAATCTCCAACTGCAAACCAACATACAGTATTTACTACTGTATTTATGTAAATGGGGTCATACCCATTATCGTCCGTAGGTATGATACAACACTAAGACATGGGTATTTATGAAGGCAAAAAATAACGCTTGAGATTGCATTTAAATTTATGAAGATCAAAGTTGGAAAGCGTGAAGTCGGAAGAGAGATCAACAACAGAGAAATGTGAAAGAAGAAACTGTTAGCATAGAACCTACGGTTAGATCCAGTTATTTCAATTTAAAATTCCCAATTTCAACATTTAATACTCATTTCGTTAATCCAGAAGGCCTACATTATTACAGTATAAAATAAATTACAATGATAGTCGTCAGTTATTCTAAGCACTAAACGTGTTTCAGTTTAGTTTTGCAGAAAACAAGGCCCGGTTTGATTGCTCGCAAAGATGTTGTTCCAACATAACAAAGCGTGTGTTTATATAGTAAAGATCACACCTAACACAATTAAAGTTCTTGACTGATGAAAATCGCTCACCTTCCAGGGCTTGTGCTAGCTGATTACCCACCTATTCCGAACTTTACAGAACCATATTCCTGCAATGCAAGGCGCAAGAGCAATTCAAGGTAAACGACTGGTTTTGCCCGCACTCAACAACACTGGATCGAGGGATTATATATTGCAAGAAAATAAAACAAAAAAAAAATTAAAAAAACAATACAATTTTAATTGATATCACGTTCAGTTCTAATAGACACTCCCTCTGTTTACAGAGGGAGGGCTGTCTGTACCGAATATAAATTGTTTCCAGGACATTTAGCTGGAACATAGAGCAAGCACGACTCAATATGGTTAACGTGTTAATGCTAAAGTTAGCGGCACAATTTGGGTTTTTAATAAGATGCTTCGTGATGAAGGAACCATACGTGTTGTTTAGAACGTAAAATTTCCCTTTCTCACTGCCGTCCAACGGGGATATAATCTCTGACAGATACCAAATCGGTCAGGTTTCGATCCCGTCTTGAAGCAATAGGATGTCTAGCCACACTTATGAGCTGTGTTACAGCGAAACAGCCCGTTGATGACTCTCTCTCTCTCTGTATATATATATATATATATATAAATAAAAAAGTGAACATAGAAGTCAACACTTAGAGGCGACAGTCTGTTTCATGCTATATGCAATCGTCAGGCCACATATGCTGTTATGTTTCTCGGCTATTTATATATATACGGGTTAGTGGTGCATTGTGGGTATTCTATTATGGCGGTTATTTTACCGGAAGTCGTTTGTTTATTTATTTGGGTCAAATTATATTTCTTGTTAAATAGCCGAGAAACATAACAGTAAATGTGGCCTGACGATTGCATATAGCATGAAACAGACTGTCGCCTCTAAGTGTTGACTTCTATGTTCACTTTTATATTTACACACGCTCTATCTCTGATATTGAGCACTTTATTCCATAAATATAGCACACCTTAAGACTATATTTCTTTATATATATATATATATATATATATATATATATATATATATAACTATAGCATAAACGGGACTTACCTGTAAATGTCTCAGATACTGAAACGAGGGAATGCAGCTCATCAGAACTTTTTCCATAGACTTGCTACGCTGTAGAAAATAATTCATTACCCACAAAGTCACGTAGACGCTTTTGAACTCTGCCAAGCCTGGAAAGAGGGGATTGGGCAACTCCGGTTCAGATATGGCAGCAATACACCATTTTCGGTTTGTAAAGACAGATCATGCCAGGAGGAGCCAGATACTTTCCCGAGCGGTACAAGGACGCGACCATTCTTCCAGCGTCGTTAACAATGGATCGTATGTATGAGTTCCTCTTGAGCACTGAGGCAAACTTGAATCCCAAAAGACTCATAGGAAATGCAAACATTGATCGTGACTGGTGAGAATTTAGGATCAGCTCGGCGATGCTGAAATATAGCTAGTTTGTTTTTTTTAATTATTGTAAGTTACAAGCCGTTGCCCCTCCACTCCACACCCCCGCCAACTGGGCTGGTGATTCTTGAAGATGCACCCATACAGTGGAAATAATATTCTCTTCATTCTTTAGTTCAACCCAAAAGATATTGTAGTGGCATTTTTGAAGCTTGTAGATCTTTAGGAGAAGTTGATAGGTAAAGAATTGATTGAACTTAATTCTTGTTAAACATACTATTTTTAAAACTTTTTTTTCTCATTTTAGATTCGTAAATTACTTATGGGATTACCTGAGAATCTTTAAACGGGATCAGATGTGTGTTTAAAACTGTTCAGATGCCCGTTTAAAACTATCAGGTTGAGTCATAATTAATTTCTAGTTTAATTTATCAACTTTATTCTTCAAAAAATAAATGAAAGTTCATTTTAATCAGTTATGTAGTCATCATTATTTGCCAATTATCAGTTCTTTGATACTTTGGGAGTAAAATTCTGCAGGTTTTAATGCGAAAACATTTTCGACGCACCCTTGAATCTTTTTTTTTTTCAGAGTGGAAGTTTTCCCATCAAAGCGTTTTGCAGGAGTCGAAAAAGATAGTCGGTTGATAGAACGTTAGGTGAGTATGGTGTGTGGTGTAGAAAAAACTAGCCGAGTTCCACATTTTTTTCTGTGTTATTCTTGATGTATGCAGCCTTGCTTTGTCGTGGAGTAGAAGAACATTTCTCCTGTTGACGAGCATTAGACGCATTTCGATAAAACTCTTACAGACACGTTGCAGCTGCTGAACGTGTAGCTGTGCATTTAATGTTTCATAGTGTTTTAATAATGCCTTATAATTCCGATCAAATGCACGACATGAAACTCAGCCTTTGCAGTCTTTGGTAGTGATTAGTTTTTGTCAATCCACTGCGGTTTGCGTTGAACATTGTCGCATGTAACTCATTTTCATCATCCGTGACAATGTCTTAAGGAAAAGTTCGTTAGGTTTCGTTTGGTTTGGTTTACGGCATATCAACCTCAATGGGTTATTTAATGTCGAAAATTTTTTTATTGCTGGTAATATGTTTTTTTCAAAGATGTATTGCTGATAATATTTTTTTTTCCTTCAAAAATCTATATCTTGTAATATTTTTTCCTTCAAAAATCTATTTCTGGTAATATTTTTTTTCTCCGAAATGTATCGCTGGTAATATTTAAAAAAAAAAATATAATGTTGGTAATAATTTTTTCAAAAATTTATTGCTAGTAATAATGTATTCCTCATAATAATGTTTTCCTTCAAAAATTAATTGCTGGTAATAATTTTACAAAGTATTTCTGGTATTAAAACCTATTTTTACACTTTCATAGTGTTTTGACCTCAGTTAGGGGGTTAACTATTTACCCATAGCTGGGACTCTAACACGTGCTACCACCCGGGTCAGAGTAGACCTCGGAACACAAGCAATTAAGAGATGGTTGCACTCTTCTCAAAACCTCCTGGTCAGTGGCTTTGCTGTTGGATGTAGTTTATCGTCTTACCCAGGACACGGATGTAGTTTATCGTCTTACGCAGGACGCGGATGTAGTTTATCGTCTTACCCAGGACGCGGATGTAGTTTATCGTCTTACCCAGGACACGGATGTAGTTTATCGTCTTACCCAGGACGCGGATGTAGTTTATCGTCTTACCCAGGACACGGATGTAGTTTATCGTCTTACCCAGGACGCGGATGTAGTTTATCGTCTTACTCAGGACGGCAGTTCGTTAGGATGATACATTTGCCATTACAATAGGAATTACATATGACTCAACCTCATACCTATCTACGGTAAGTTATTTAGCGTAGTTTAAATGTGGTTCAAGGTCTAAAGTGTGGAGCACCCAGTGAAGATCGAATTTACTACTAAATCGTAAGTGATACAGCGAGACGTGCCTTCTAACCATTACGCCATGTCGAATTTCCCACCTACCTGCATATATAAACAATAATATGGTGGTTTGTACTTATGAAAAAAGAAATACAGAAAGTAAGAAAAAACGTGACAGTGGTAAAAAAGAGAAAAAAAACCCCGAAGAAACTAAATAGTAGAAAGTAAAAGCAACGAAGAAAGAAAGAAAGAAAGAAAGAAAAAGAACTGAATAAACTTAGAAGAAAGAGAGGAAGAAAATGAGCAGAAGATGAGAGATAGAGCAAAATAAAAATAGATCAAAGAAGAGAAAAGAAAGAAAGAAAGAAAGAAGACTACGTAGATGAAGAAATTATAAGTAGAAAAAAAAAATACGAGAGATTAAATGATAGATAAACATAAAAAAGAAAATAAAGTAAGCAAACGAAGTTGTAGAAAGTACAAGCAACCAATTTAGAAAGAAAGAAAAAAGAAAGAAAGAAAGAAAGAAAGAAAAAAAAGAAAAAAAGAAAGAAAGAAAGAAAGAAAAAAAGAAAGAAAAAAGAAAGAAAGAAAGAAAGAAAAAAAGAAAGAAAAAAAGAAAGAAAGAAAGAAAGAAAAAAAAGAAAGAAAAAAGAAAGAAAGAAAGAAAGAAAAAAAGAAAGAAAAAAGAAAGAAAGAAAGAAAGAAAGAAAGAAAAAAAAGAAAGAAAGAAAGAAAGAAAGAAAGAAAGAATTGAACGAGCCGAGAAGAAATAGCGAAAGAAGATGAGCAGAATATGAGTGAAAGATGAAAAAAAAAAAAATGATATAAAGAGAAAAGGTGAAAAGAAAGAAAGAAAGAAACTGGATTAACCTCGAAGAAAGAAGGGAAGGAAAACGAGAGAAAGTGACAGAAAAACAGAATAAAGAAAATAGAGAAAAAAAAAAAAAAAAGAAAGAAAGAAAGAAACGAAAGAGATCACAAAACCCTATTATGAAGGCCAACTTGTCTGAAAGCAGCTGAAATAGTGTTTTTCCCCTGAAAGAGGCGATTTGAAGCATCATGCACAAATGACGTCATGTCGGCGGAAGAAGAATCGTCACCATTTACAGCATCAAACACACGTCGGAAGAAGTCGCTCATGAAATTCATAAAACAACGGGAAGGAAAAAAAAGTGCGGAAACACAGGGTTTATTTTCGGACTCGCAAATATCGCCATATTACTCACCAGAATCTATATATAACCACAGATGGACGCTCACTGCCCACACGCAGAGATGCGACATGCAGGCATAAACTGACACACACTCACACAGATGGACGCATGCACAAATATAGACACGTATGAATTTAGAAAATGGTTCATTTCGAAATGTCTTTTGAGAAGATGTTCCAAACTAAGGCGGGTTCATTAAAAATAAAATAATTTATAAATGTTTTAAGCTTTTTTGCTTTGTTAATGGCGATTGTGTGGGCACTAATTCTAAAAATAATTTAGAGAATATTTTCCAGAAATACACACGTCTATCTTTTGACACATTTATCTATCTATCTATCTCTATATATATATATATATATATATATATATATATATATATATATATATATATATATATATATATATATAGATATATATATATATATATATATATAGTTAACTAGTTACTAAGTCTGCTCTGCTTACTGTGTCGAGCACTTTATTTAGTTATTTTGCCTACTCGTATCGTTTTTTTTTCTTTGGTTTTTGGACTTGCAAGCTGAACGATTATTTTCGGCCAACGTACATGTTCTTTCCTTTTTTATACCTTTTTTCTTTTTGGTATTGGCTTGTTTATTTGCAAATCAAGACACTGAAGGTTTTCCGAGCGAGTATAGTTTCTTATACCTATAGGATTACTACTACTACTAATATCTATATCTATATCTATATCTATATCTATCTATCTTTATATATATATATATATATATATACAGGGTAGTCCTAAAATCTTGTCATCTCTACATAATATGATTTTCTATTTCAGATGGCTGACACGAGCTCCTACAGTTGGGAAGAGAGGCTGCTTGCAATTGTATAGACGATACCAGAATACCCATCAGCGAAAGGACGCCGTTCGGAGAGCCATTGCAACAATCAGCAAAGCATAACTTCGTAAAATATCACACGGGACATGGCGCCGCATCATTTTGTGCCATGAAAATGTGGCGCTCTGTTCATACAGACCTTCTCGATGTGTGACAACGTCAATGAAAATGAATAAACTGAATCCAGTACATGTGCTTTGTATTACTGTATTACTTGTTCTTCTATTGTTGTCTTTACCTTTTGGTAGGGATGACAAGATTTTTGGACCAACTCGTAGAAAACGAACGCACAGGAAAGCTGTGTCGTGGCGTTGTGAAATTGACTGAAGCCGAGATGTCAGATTGTGTAAAATATCCCAGGATGTTTTGGAGATACTGAACTGTGTGTAGATTTGCATTGCCCTTCTCAAGATTGACACATTTTTTAGATCAAAGGTCAGGATTTCGGACGCTTTTTATTCCCTTCGCCAGTTCAACTTGCTAATTAATCTTGATTTATTCTAACTCGTAGTAGCGGTTACCGACAATATTTCACCATTGACCTCTATAATCTTCAGAAGTGAAATATTATCTTCCAGATCTCACATCTTTTCAACACAAAATGTAATAGTGACTTTCATATTGAACTCTATTTATTTTTATTATTAATGATTCGATGTTGTTTTTTATTATTATTGACTCCAAAAGTTTAAAGCATTAATTTCCGCCTTTTCTTTGTTTCTAACGAAATAACGCTTCAGAAAGTATGATGGTCTATCTGTTATATAGTGAATAAACTGAATCCAGTACATGAGCTTTGTATTACTGTATTACGTTTTAGTAGTGTGCGACAAGACTTTCGGATCACTCTGTATATATATTTAATCAATTTCACCCCAAGAAAGACAATAAAGTCACTAAGACACACGGAGTTACTGGGTGTGGAAGAATTGTGAACAGAAACGTTACTAATGAGCTGGAAGAGAAAAAAGAAGTCAGGAAGACAGTAGATAGCGATGGGTGTATTAACAGTAAAAAAATATATATGAGAATATAACAAAATGAATAAAAGCAATGTTTACTCTCTTTCGTTTACTAGGCAATAAATTATTAGGTTGGTGCAAAAATAATGACGTAATAATATCGTTTTTTGACGTTAAAAAATACGTCAAAAAACGACATTATTACGTCATTATTTTTGCACCAAACTTATACATCACTTAGTGTCTTCCATAGTTGCAAAATTAAATCTTTACATCTGCCTTGATAAAGTTCCTTTAAGGACGAAACACGTTTGTGAAAATTTTTTTTCTTTTTGTCGTTATATATATATATATATATATATATATATATATATATATATATATATATATATCTGTGTGTGTGTGTGTGTGTGTGTAAAAAACGTTACAAAATTTCGGTTTGAAACAAAATATTGGGTTGGAAAAAAAGTCCGCAGTGTTTTTAAGTGAATTTCAAAGACGCTATTTAGATATCTATGCAGATGTTCATTCGACCGCCCATCTCTTAAGCAACTTCATGATTCAATCTTTCAAGAACATGGCATCTTTCTGGGTGGTGAAAAAGCTTTTACGACTTTCCAGAGAATTATGATCATCCCCATTATATTTAAGTACAGAATTAAGTGATAATCCTATGTTGCAAAGTCAGGTGTGTACAACGGGTGTAATTTCGGATTTAAGAACATTTGTCTAAAGAATATCAGTCTTATGAGAACATGTCTGTCTAAAAACATTTGTCTAAGGAATACTCGTCTAAGGACATTGGTCTATGGAATATCCGTATAAGGACCAATTGTCTCTAATACTATTTTTTAATAAATGAACACTTTATTCATGTACAAAATACTCAATGTTATTGATATTCTCGATATTACAGAACAATATTTAAGACACTTATAGCAACATTAATTACTGATGATACATATGGTTTATAAGCATTTATCGGTATGCATTGTTAGTATATTAATATTAACACATTAGACTATAATTCTCTAGGCCAGGGGTCGGTAGCCTTTTGCCAACTATTTGCCAAGTTAATGTTTTAAAATCATCCAGTGTGCCAACAGCATACGTATTTTTATACAAGTCAACGTCAATATACCTGTCAGAGTAAACTGTGAATGGGTTATCTCCCTTTTCAAGGAACTCTCTAAAAAGGGGTTAATTTTATACTTCCTGTATATTCTGTTGTAAATCAGTTGGTGAATAAACCTTTTACGTTGTATATCTTTTGTTCCATTCTCTTCCTACATATTTCTTGTCTTTATATGTCCCCTTAACACGCGATTTCAACAACACCTGTTCTACAATTTATTTTATATAATAATATATAGTATATATACTTTAGTATATATTAAAATTGAAACAGCTAAAAATCCTCTTCTTTGCATTGTAGTAGTTTTTGGTTTGGACATCGTAATGTCATTTGTGGCTGCGTGCCATTGAAAATTGCTTGGCGTGCCATTTGTGGCACGCGTGTCGTAGATTTGCCGACCGACTGCTCTCGGCGAACATTTCTTCGACGTATATTGTTTAGACGAGTGTTCCTTCGACCAATATTCCTTAGACCAAAATTCTTAGACCTATATTCCATAGACCAATATTCCTTAGACCAATATCCCTTAGACCAATATCTCGAAGACCAATCTTTCTTAGACCAGTGTTCCTTAAACGAATGTTCCCAAGATGAATGTTCTGGATCTCGGACATTCTAGCAATGAGACATGGTGTCTGGCAGTGTCGTGATGAAAGACGACACACTTCCGATGGATCACTTCTGAATCCTTTTAATCCATTCTCAACAATCCATTGTAAAAAAAAAACTTTACTTCATGTTCATATTGTTAGCATTCCATCTGATAAGCATTTATTGGTATGCATTGTTTCTCGATTAATATTAACACATTAGACTATAATTCTCTAGAAGAAAATTCTTTTGACAAATATTCTTGACAAGTGTTCCTTAGACCAATTTTCTTAGACCAATATTCCTTAGACCAATATTCCTTAGACCAGCATTCCTTAGACCAATATTCCTTAGACCAATATTCCTTAGACCAATATCGTTTAGACAAATATTCCATAGACCAATATTCTTAGACCAATATTCCTTAGACCAATATTCCTTAGACCAATATCGCTTAGACCAATATTCCTTAGACCAATATTCTTAGACCAATATCCCTTAGACCAATATTCTTTAGACCAATATCGCTTAGACCAATATTCCTTAGACCAATATTCTTAGACCAATATTCTTAGACCAATATCTCTTAGACCAATATTCCTTAGACCAATGTTCTTTAGGCCAATATTCATTAGATCAGCGTTCCTTAGAACAATATTCTTAGATCAATATTCTTAGACCAATATCCCTTAGACCAATCTTCGTTAAACCAGTGTTCCTTAAAAGAATTTTCCTTCGATGACAGTTCTGGACCCCGGACATTCCAGCCAAGTGTATCAATTCTTGCTGCTTCCGCAACGAGACGTAGAATCTGGCATTGTCGTGATGGAAGACGACACACTTCTGATTGGTCACTTCCGAATATTTTTAATCCACTACCAGTAATCCCTTGAATCTTAGTGGCTTTTGATTTCTGCCTTTAATTAGTCCAACTTGGAACAGTACTTGTTCGAATTCAATGTCTGATTTTGTAAAAGGATCCTCGTAATGCTCTTTAAATCGCACCATATTTTGAATGCAAACTGGCTTTCGATATTTTTTTAAGCGTTTCACCCCAAGCAAGGCAGGAAGCCACTAGCACACAAGGGGTTACAGAGAGTTGGAGCGAGAGCAAATAGGAGTGATAGAGGAAAGGATGAAAAGAAGGATAGGGGATAGATCAAAACATCTGGAGACGTCGATTGACATTACATTTGAATAGTTGGAGATTATAGCTATCAGGGAAACAGGAAAAGGGGATGGAGTTTCACAGGCGAGAAGCGCGAGACATTAAACTATTGGAGTAGAAGAGACGGCTACATTTAATAGGAGGTTGTAAAAAAAAAAAAAAGGGAAAAATGACAATATGTCCTGGACGATGGCTGAAGTGTGGAAAGAATTAAACGTGCCGGCCAACTTAACAAAAAGCCCTCATCATAGCAATATGTCCTGGCGAAGACAGTTGTAAAGAACTGACCTAACGGAGATTTGAAACACGTGTTTGCGTGGATTATGCAATAAACACGCTGAGAGGAAAACGGTGGAAATACAAACGAAGAAAAAAAAAGGGGGAAGCCAGACCTAGAAGTCAGTCAGTAATTATGTGCCATGCGGGATAGACGCTTATGCGATCATGTATCTTTCGATACATTACTGACAAGGCAGATTTTTTCCCCACAGTAGTTGCCATTTATTTCTGAGGTAGACCAGTTGCCATCCAAGGCTATAGAACACGGTCTGTCGTGCTATTTACCCATAGCTGGCAGGAGAAGAAGAGGATTCATACCTTTCCCAAGGGTATTAGCACGTAAGTGAATTCGACTGGAATTCGAACTCGGCACTCTGATTCCTCACTCCGAGCAGCTGTCCACTACTCCACCGTGAGAGGAGAATATGAAAATTGAGCAAAAATTAGAAAGGACGAAAGAGATATAAAAAGGGCGGGCGGAGAGATTCCAATAATATTAAGTTGGTGCAAAAATAATATCGTTTTTTGACGTTAAAAACTACGTCAATAAACGATATTATTTTTGCTAATAATAATACTAAAAATCAAGATAAATATTGTTTGCTTCACCCTCACCCTCAATGATAATCACTCCATAACCCCACCAAAGTTTGTATGGAATATTCCGCAAAAGAAAGAGAGGAACTTTGTTGATTCGCCCCTATTCATTTTTATGGCTTCGAAATCTATCGATCTCTGATTTCTGTATATATTTTCATATTCATTCTTTTGTTCTGTTTTTGCAGTTAACTTATAAAATTTGATATAAATTTCCCCACTGTTTGTCTTGTTGCTTGCGTCGTTATTTAACGAGTTTTGGCCCATTTGACAAATCCATTATCTTATGTTTCCTTTCCCCTTTATATATAATATTGTTAACGTGTGCTTAAATTCAGGGCGTTCACAATTGCCTCAAAACTTGGCCAGCATATCTTTCTCCCTATCTCCAGTTTTCATCATCTGTGATCATTCATTTAAAAAAAAAAAAAATTCGTTTTTGTTGCTTTTGAGCCGAGAATGTGGTGCATTAAATTCCCAAAACGTGTGGCATCCAGAAATCCGTCCAAGAGTTTTAAGATGCCGTACAAAACTCACATGACATACGAGATCTGATCAAAAAGTATCGAGATTTGTGCTCTACAAAGAAAACTACAACAGGTATCAATTCGGCATTTAATCTCCTTCGAAGTAGTCGCCTTCTGAAGCCACACACTTTATGACGAAAGCATTCCTGGAAATCGCTTTTTTTGGAATAATTGAGTTGCTCGAATCTACCGAAACGATTTGCCATTTCTATCTGACGCCCTACCAAACAAGAACTCACTTCTTCCTTAATGATAATGCACTTGTTTGCAAAATTGATTGGCACAAATTCGGTGGTAAGGTCAGTGACACAAACAGTGAATTCAGTTCTCCGAACACCTCCTGCAATATTAATGATCCTTCCGAAAGCTACAGAGCAGTTTACCCCGTACAAGGCCCAAGAGCCACTCGATGTAGAGGATTACAGAATAAGAGGCACCGTTTGTGCAGATATGTGGGAAAGATAACGGTTAACCCTTGACTCGAACAGGTTATGATTGTAGTGATCAGGAAAACATCCTCCTGAGAGTGGTTCGCGGGAAGAAGCTGCTCGAATGAAACTTACTTCTCACCACTGGAATGCGAAGGGAATGAGGGTGGTTCGCTACAAGGGGCGTGGCATGGCGTGAAGGTTAGAACTGGTGGAACTAAGGAATGTAGTCTGATAACTTTCCATGGAATTGGCGATGGAGCATTGAGAGGCTTGCTACATTGAGCTACTGTGAGCCAAGGGTTGAAGGGTGGAAAATAATTTGCCACCCACAAGGACGCGGAAACGCTACCGGACTCTCTCGGCGCTGGAAAGTGAAGACTGGACAGCTCCTGCACATATATGGCAGTAGTGATCCATTTTAGGCATGAACTGGAACATACTGAAGCGGCTACAGGGAACTGATCATTTTTCCTGCATCTTTAGCGATGGATGGTAAATACGAGGTCTACTTGAGGTCTGGGCTGTGTTTAAGGCCCAATATTCCCTCAAAGCACGGGGGCTTTCTAAGGGATCATCCATTCATCATGACTGGTGATAGTTCAGGGTCCTATTGGTAATAATGGAATGTAATTAGTTTGGTTTTCAAGGCATTGAATATAACCAACCATTTTTTAGCCCCGCGAAGATGTTAGAGCAAGATCAGAGGGGAGATCAGCTGCCAATCTCTGATCGTCTAGTGGAAATGAAATAAGACTCGCTACTAGCCACACTAAGAAAGATAGTCAAACCCTGATTAGAGATTTATAGCTTTATATATATATATATATATATATATATATATATATATATATATATATATATAAAGACATTTTTATGTTTATATGTTCTTTTTATAGATGCAAATATTTAAGTAAATGCTCTGTTTATAATAAACAGTATTAAACAATATTTACCGGCCTGAATGTCCGAGGAATTTTCATAGAAAATATGCGTCCTCCGACTGGAATCGAACCTGTATCCTATACGGAACCGTTATATAGCCTGACGTGCTTTACCGATTTAGCCACAGAGGAGCGTTTCGGTTAGCAAGGTCGATTTTACTGTTTTTAAACAACAGTTCTCTATGACTTTCTCTAGTACATTCATATCTGCTCGATGCGTATGCAAATGTAGACAAATGACGTCACACATTATGAGATAGATGGACAAAGTCCGACAATTATTTTAAGACATTTTTATGTTTATACATTCTTTTTATAGATACAAATATTTAAGTAAATGCTCTGTTTATAATAAACAGTATTAAACAATATTTACCGGCCTGAATGTCCGAGAAATTTTCACAGAAAATATTCGTCCTCCGACAGGATTCGAACCTGTATCCTATATGGAAGCGTCATTTAGCTTGACGTGCCTTAACCGATTTGGCCACAGAGGAACGTTCGGTTAGCAAGGTCGAATTTACTGTATTTGAACTTCAATCTTCTATGAATCTCTTACGTACATTCATATCTGCTCAATGCGTATCCAAATGTAAACAAATGACGTCACACATTATGAAATGAACAAAGTCCGACAATTATTTTAAGATATTTTTTTTAATGTTTATACGTACTTTTTTTTTTTTTTTTTTTTTTTTTTTTGTAGATAAGCATAATAAATGTCTTAAAATAATTTTGTAAATCTTGGCAATAAACTTGGCCATAATTTCGACAATAATAAATACTGTGAGTATTTTAACACTCGTTAGGATGTTTAAAAAATTTTTTTAATACAATAAGATTGCGGATGAAATGATACACTAAGTGAATACGTGTGGCACATGTACACTTTCATAATATGATCAATGCATACGACTATTTCCGACGGAGAATGTATTTTGATTTCTTTAAAAATAATCTCCAAATTATACACAAGGACATCGCGTCGTTTCTTTTAGTAAAAAAATAAAATAAAAAAATTAAAAAAAAACACAAAGAAAAAAAATCAAAAAGGCAGACAGGTATGAATGTTTATATTAACCGGCTTAAAAAAATTAATCAGAACAGGTGGCTTTCAAATGAATTCGGAAAATTCAATAAGCTGGACATTTGTCGGTGTCTGGAGTGAAAATTATTTCTCTTGTGAATCTTCGGCAGTCATCTTAAAAATAGCAACACACATTGATTGAACAAGACAAGGCGTTAGTGAGAGACTTAAGACTATCATCAATTTACGAAAACAATCAATGAAGGTTTTAAAAAAAAGCCGGTTAATATATGAACTAATTGTATTGCATTATTTACATTATTCGGACTATTGTCCTCATCTTTGTCGGCATATTTACCACAACGTTCCGGACCTTCAGTATATGTCTATATTTTTGAGATGAGGTATTATGCACACTATTTACATTATTCGGACTATTGTCCTCATCTTTGTCGCCATATTTACCACAACGTTTTGGACCTTCAGTGTCTGTCGATATTTCTGAGATGAGGTATTATGTACACTATTTACATTATTCGGACTATTGTCCTCATCTTTGTCGCCATATTTACCACAACGTTTCGGACCTTCAGTATCTGTCTATATTTCTGAGATGAGGTATTATGCACACTATTTACATTATTCGGACTATTGTCCTCATCTTTGTTGCCATATTTACCACAACGTTTCGGACCTTCAGTGTCTGTCGATATTTCTGAGATGAGATATTATGTACACTATTTACATTATTCGGAGGCATCGCGAGAGTGAAAGGGAGGCTACTCATATCGAGTTATACTTAAAAACCCAGGTTGTTTGTGTGTGTGTTCGTTTATATATGGGATCGGATTTCCTACATTTTTCAACCGATTTCAACAAAACTTCATTTTTTTTTTTTTTGGCAGGTAGTGTTTCTTATTGTCTTGCACACTTTTTTCTTTATTTTTACATTCAGAATGGTTTAAAAATTCCATTTACAAGACAAATGTTTATAATAAAATTCTATTCAATCGGTAGACTCATAACGATTGAAAACAATGTTTTTGTTTGAGTTTAGGTTTGACCAATTCGTAAAAATCCCCCCCCCAAAAAAAAACTAATTAAGACATGCTTGTCCGTCAACCTTAAACAATAATCTTTGTCAATTTTATTTTTCAGTCTTTATGATGGTCGATACTTGATCTATCTCTTACTGTTACATCCCCGGGCAACACCGAGCTCTACTTCTAGTATATATATATATATATATATATATATATATATATATATATATATATATATATATATATATATATATATATATATTATTAATATATATTTTTCCATCATGTATAACAATTATTATATAGTTTATGGCCATATCACGTTGAAACACCAGTTCCTGTACGATCACCGAAGTTAAGCAACGTCGAGCGTTGTCACTACCTAGATGGGTGACCGCTTGGGAATAACGTGCTGTAGGCTTGGGTGTGCGGGTGCTTTAATAGATAATGGCTCGGAATTGTCAGTCGGAGAGACGAATTCCTTTTCCGGGTAAGTTTGTTATATTCACTTTGTTATATAGGAATGAAGTGTCACTGCCGACACTGGAGTTTGAACACAGATCACCAGTGAGTAAACACAGGTGATTCCATTTTGAATAAGTAGATCACATGATAGTAAAGGAAATATATATATGGGAATTAGCGTGGCTTCTAAGGGATCGCTATTTCTACTCTATCCTCTATACTCTGTTACTATACTGATCACTATTCCTCTTCTATCCTATATTACTATATGGCTCGCTATTCTCTATACTATTCACTATTTTTACACTATTTCTCTATATTGGTTACTATTCGGATTACTATCCGACCAAGTATTATTAAGCAAGTACTATTAGTGCGAGTGATATTCGAAGGCGTCTGACACCAGTATTGTTCAACGGCGTTACAATAGTTGTATCTGCGATTACAAAGTCTCTACTACAACGAGCATTACGAAAGTGACAACGAGTATTCGTTGACATTACAAAAGTGGCAACGAGTGTTCGGTGACATCATAAAACACTTACGCACAAAAAACCTTGGGAAAGGCAAGAATTCCCATATTCTCCCCCAGCTATGGGTTAGTAAGACTTGTATCACTAAATCATTATTATCGCGCCAAAATTCTTAACAATATAATACAAATATTTTTTGACCTTAAATAACTTAGCGGTTTATACTATCTGTTTTCTTTAGCAATTCGTTTGCAGATATTGGCGCGAAAACTCAGAAGCAAGTAAAATGGATTCCATATGACGTTACGAAACCGCCAAACAAATTGAGGCAAAACAGCTACTGGCAATAAAAATGGATTTATTACAAGAATCTAAAAAAGAATTGTGGTTGTGTATGTAAAATTTCAATTATGACTAAAAATATATCTGAGAATAAATAATATGAATAAAGACAAAAGGAAAAAACATGAAAAACTTAGCTGAATTATTTCGTCCACTGATGGATTTTATCAAAGCCAATATTGGGATTTTATTTTGTTATATATATATATATATATATATATATATATATATATATATATATATATTCTTTTCATAACGTCTGATAAGCTTAATAACATTATCATTAAACGAAGAAAGAAAATCACAATATTGATCCATATTTTTTAATCCAATCTAAGCTTTCGGCTTACATAAAGCCATTATCAAAGATGTCAATTACTGTACAACATATTAAGCAATATACGGACAAGACATAATTTTACTCTCACCATTGCTCAGTTGGGAAGACACTGGGGCTGACACTAAACGATTTTAACCTGTTCTTTTTCTAGCTAAATAACTCAAAGTGTTTTTCAATGATTCTTACTATAAATGGTGTCAAGATGGCTAAACGTCTTATCTGAAAACACGGAAAAAAGAAATTCACTTGGTTTAGTGTTTTTTAGATATTAAAAATTTGGGGGATGGACAATTATCCCATGCTGTTAGATGACTTGGTGAGCCGTGATACAGCGAAACAGTACTGTCTGCGAATGACATATATATATATATATTGGCTTTGAGATTTACGTGTATTGTCCATGTTGAAAATCTTACAGATCTTTCAATGATATAAAGAGATTCCGACCAAATCGGAAGCGTCTGCACGTCGTAAATGTTTGAATCATTCCACTCCCAAGCAAGGCGATAAAGCCACTATGATTTAAGGAGTTATGGAGAGAGAAAAAAATTAGGAAAAATATTAGTTTTGAGAACGGACATTAAGGGAGAAACAAGGAAACAGAAAAGGATGATTGAGTTTGCATTTAGCTTCTTTTTTTTTTTAGTCGACAGCAAAGCAAGAAGCTGGAAGAGTTCCACAGGCGAGAAGTGCAAGAAAAAAAAACTATTGTAGTTATCCTTAGGCCTCTATCCTTGGTCTGACTTTACTTTGTCATTAATGATCTTCCCGACGGCATCAGCACTCAGGTTGATATCTATACTGATGACACAACCATTTACGCTTATCTCAGTAGCAAATTTGATTAGTTCAATAAGGTCAAATTGATGGCTGTGTCAAAAACGTCTATTCTGTCTTTTGCTAACTGGGGCAACTCATGGCTTGTTAATTCTAACGCCTTCAAAGTAATCATCTGAGTGACACCTTTCCGCCTTCTATCAGCATGGCTGATACTAACCTCTAGGAGAGTGACTCTTTGCACCTTCTCGGGCTAAAGTCCTCAGCTGACATGAAGTGGAAAGACTATACTGAATCTATTGCTAGGTCAGCTGCTAAGAGAGTTGGTTCACTGTGTCCTGCCAGACAACTTTTTTCTCCAGAATCTATCTTTCATATCTATAAGTCTTAGAATACTTAGAATATTGCAGCCACATATGGTCTGATGCTTCTGCTATATATCTAGAGATTCTTGATAAAATCCAAAGAAGAATCAGTAATATTATTTGTCCTGATCTGGCAGCTCGGTTTCAGTCACATTTGTAGAGGACCAGTGGGTGAAGATGTAAAGAACACACGTGAGTTTATATTTCCTGCTAGAAGGTCCCGCTACAATATGAAAATATCGGACTCGGATTAAGTCCAACTGAAGATAAGGAAGACAAACAAACAAGACCGATATATATACATATATATATAAACAAATATGTGTATTAACAATAAATTACAAAGCACATAGACAGTTAACATTGTGTTTGTGCGTGAACATTTGTGTCTGTGAACGTTTGTATTTGGTGAATGTTTGTAATGTTCATAGCGTTTTCCCAGAAGTGGGAAACGCTGATCTTCTAAGAGCTTACATCTAGTCGCTGAAATGAAGAAGAAAGAGAGATTTACCTCCCCTCCACGCGAGGTTGGATTCGGCACGAAGCCTGAAGGAAAGGAGAGATCGAGGCAAGAGGGCGCCCGGTATTTATAGCATGGGGAGAGAGACCACTGGTGAAGAATTTGAAAATTAAGGAGGAGGTAAGTCCGACACATTCCTTCCGCCATAAAATTATCTCCCTGCGTCTTTTCTATAATCATTTTCATTATAATTGTTGGGATGAGCTTGTAGCAGTATTGGCAGCTTAAACCAACCCGTACATTTACTCACTTTACGAATGTGTAAGCGAATGCAAAAGCTAAACACAAAACGGTTTTATTACAACAAAAATAGTTATATTTGTATAATGATGTATACAAACATAGGGTTTACCTTTTTTTAGTGGTGTTATGTTCCTTTGAGGGAATTAAAGTTTTTACTAATGAAATATTTTTATCCGAGCTCACAAAAGTTGAATGAACTTGTCGCTCAAAATGTCCCCTGTTAGAGAGTTAAAAGAATTATAAAACTGAGAATATGTTGAGTAAACTTTTAGCTTTAGAAGGGTTGAAAGAGTGAATGTTCCGTAATGTTTGCAATTAAGTTCCTGTTGCTTGTCATTAAGTTTGTAATGTTCGTAATGAAGTTTGAAAAGTTTCGTACGTACGTGTATGCGAATGTTTTCATTTCGTCCGCACGCATGGGGTCGAGACGCGATTTCTTTATTACAACTACATTTTGTAGCGAGAGAAATCAAAAAAGAGCAAGAGAACGAACTCTTGTCTGGCATTTATAATTAATTTAATCACGTAGTAGGCTCGAAAAGGCATTGAGAAATTTGGGCGGAATTATTTTTTGGTCAGGTCAAGAACTAGGTCGAGGTTATTCGGACATGATTTAAATATTAAGTGACCAATCAGAAGCTGAGATTTTCTTTAAATATGTATGAGGCTGGGTAAGCTCTGTAATCTGCTTTTTGCACAGATTTGTACGAAAATTGATATTGATAAAAAAATGTTGATAGCGAGATGCTAAAAGCTCTTTTCGATGGTACGTAGACTGTATGAATTTAAACACAGTACAAAACTGGTGACGAGGTCTGACCAACTTACAGATGAGTCGGCTCGGTGTAACCGTAAGTTCTATGCTAACAGTTCCTTTTCTCGCACTTCTCTCTTGTGGAAGTCTCTTCAAGTCAATTTTAATCTTCAAAAATTTAAATGCAATATCAATCGTTATTTACTGTCTTCCTGATTACTCTTTTGTTCCCGCTCCTTAGTAATGTTTCTGTTTTTTGCTTAATTCTTCCACCCCCAGTAACCACTTGTGTCGTAGTAACTTTACCGCCCTGAACTCGGTTAAAAAAGAAAGAAAGAAGTAAAGAAGGAAAGAAAGAGAGTAAAAAGAAAAGTGAAAGAAAGAGAAGAGAAAGAAGTTCAAAAAAAGAAAAAAGAAATAAAGAAGGAAATAAGGAAAGAAAGAAATTCCCTGATTGTTAGCAAATATTTCAAATCGTGTGCTAGACTGGCGTCGAGATCTCATCAATTTACAAATTAGATGTAACCGTAAGTTCTATGCTAACAGTTTCTTTTCTCGCACTTCTCGCTTCCAGCTTCATGCTTTCAAGTTAATTTTAATCTTCAAAAATTTAAATGCAATGTCAATCGCTATCTGATGTCCTCCTGATTACACATCCTTTATTTTCGTTCCCTAATAATGTTTCTCTTTTCTAATTCTTCCACACCCTGTAATCGCTTGTGGCTCAGTGGCTTTATTGCCTTGCTTGGGGCGAACTCGCTTAAAAAAGTAGAACTTACACTAGCCATTTTAACAGTAAAATGGAAACTTAACTGCCAGTCTGGTATTGTGTTTAAACTTGAAGTCGAAGTATTAGGTTGATGCAAAAATAATGACGTAATAATGTCGTTTTTTGACGTATTTTTTAACGTCAAAAAACGACATTATTACGTCATTATTTTTGCACCAACCTAATATTAAAAAGGTACGCTCATCAAAACAATTACCATTAAGATGCCACACTATTTTACTGCTCTGGCAGATACAGCAAAATCCCCCATGATACATTATCATAGTCACATCAAGGCCACACAACAGATTATTTCTTTGTCTTCTGTGTGCTTGCGATAATAATTTACAACTTATTTCTATATACCCTTGTACCTTTCCGTCCGCTCACGCGTAGGTTTGTTTGACATTCTTCCGGTCTCCTTAACCCCCACGAAAAAACACGAGTACTTACATCTTTAGTTTCCGATGTTCACCCTGGCACGAGCGGTCAGAACCCAGTATAATCTTTCAGGAAGTATATGACCTGACGAAAATAATTAGTTGACGCAAAAGAGATTGAAGGGAGAATTTCTAACGTCAGCGGGCATTCTTTCTGCTTATACATCCCCATAGTGCCCTTTGACCTCATCATTATTATTTTGGAGGGGACAGGATTTAGATAACTATATTTGCTAACTATTTTTACAGCCGGAATTTTCCTTTCAGGGGTCAGATTTCCTCGAGCGACAGAAAAAAAACAAGAAAATGAAAAGAAGAAGGATAAATCTCAGACAAACAGACAGATTGACAGACAAACATAAATCTTAGATAGATAGATAGATAGATAGATAGATAGATAATGAAGAGTTATAAATAATGAAGAGTTATAGATAATGAAGAGATAGATAGAAAGAGAGGGTGATATATAGAGATAGCTAGGGAAGAGACATAGATAGATAGTGAAGTTACAGATAGATAGATAGATAGATAGATAGTGAAGAGACATAGATAGATAGATAGATAGATAGATAGATAGATAATGAAGAGTTATAAATAATGAAGAGAGAGAGATTGACAGAGAGAGGGTTATATATAGAGATAGATAGTGAAGAGTCATAGATAGATCGATAGATAGATAGATAGATAGATAGTGAAGAGTTATAAATAATAAAGAGAGATTGGCAGAGAGAGGGTGATATATAGAGATAGATAGTGAAGAGTCATAGATAGATCGATCGATCGATAGATAGATAGATAGATAGATAGTGAAGAGTCAGATAGATAGATAGATTTGAATTAGACTGGAAATAAAAAGTTATAAATAATGAAGAGAGAGAGATTGACAGAGAGAGGGTTATATATAGAGATAGATAGTGAAGAGTCATAGATAGATCGATAGATAGATAGATAGATAGATAGATAGATAGATAATGAAGAGTTATAAATAATGAAGAGAGAGAGATTGACAGAGAGAGGGTGATATATAGAGATAGATAGTGAAGAGTCATAGATAGATAGATAGATAGATAGATAGATAGTGAAGAGTCAGATAGATAGATAGATGTGAATTAGACTGAAATAGATAGATAGATAGATAGATAGATTTTCCGAATATATGTGCGTCACTGAGTAGATACGAGAGGGTTCTGAAAAGTTGTCAAACAGACCAAAGGGAAATTTATAGTTCATATATATATATATATATATATATATATATATATATATATATATATATATATATATATATATATGACAGAGCTATTAACTATATAATAATAAATATATATTTTTCCTCGTCGGTAGCAAGGCACACAATCTTCAGGTACTTAATTAAGACTGACTTATTTAACTTAGGAATTGAGACTTATTATAATTTCTGAATTATATAACGGTCAGCCTCAAATTAGTGCCTGAAGATTACTTTCGGCATGAAATTCCGAGTTGTGCTACCGGTGAGGAAAAACGAATATTCATTAATATAGAGGATGCGATGGGTAAACTGACGCCATTTTATAATTTTGATTTAGTGCATGCGCATTGGTTTTGATTTTGCCACAGAATAGAAGGATGAGTTCGGCACCGTCTATGAGAAAAGCAAATATTATGACGCAATTCATTCCGTCAGAAATTTGAAAACTGCATGCTGTACTGCTTGGCATTCGCGCCAGAAGATCCAAAACGAATATTTCAGTGTGTTTGGGTGTCATTCTGAGGACAGTGCAGAGAAGATTTCCAAGTCGTCAGGAGGCTGTGATTGAATCCAATGGCGATTTTATTGAATAAATTTACTCTTTAGTATTTCAAGATATCTTCGTGTAAATTGGTAAATATATTTGCCAAAATATGTTATTTTAATTTTTGCATAATTTAGATAACAATTTATCCATCGCACCTCATATAAATATATATATATATATATATATATATATATATATATATATATATATATATATAAAATTTCAAATTTCAAAATTCAAAATGAAGCAGATATTTCTTTATAGTGCTCAATATTGTAAAAATAGAACAACGATAATATTGTTTATATATATATATATATATATATATATATATATATACTCGACTCTCCCGTCGAATTCGACGTATGAGGGTCAAGTAGATCATTCGCACTGAAACCGACAGCCCGACAAGCGCACATGAGATTTGATTGTATAATGGTGAAGGTTTCGTGCAGGACCATCCACACTTTTTCGAAGGGTCGAATACAGAGACAACAGGACAACGAAAGAATAGATGTAATCCGAAATATGTTTTTAGAAATGTGTTATTGTTAATTGTAAGAAATTTTTTGGGGAGCGTGCGGTCGCAACGCTGAGGATGAATTTTTAAATTTTAAGATTGGGCGTTTTTGTACTAATATGGTCAGAGGAGAATTCATTTGTACTGTTATTATTACCAAGAAGTAAAAAACAAAAACAAATTTATTTCCACACCTGATGATGTCAGTATTAACAGATGAAAGCTTGTAAAAAAATTAAAAAAAGACCTTATGCAACTGGAATTTATAAACAGGGATCATAACATTCATCTACAGGTTCGGGGTTAATGTAATTTATTAAATTTGTTTGCGAAGATGTATTCTCACCATTTATATCATTAACTTCTATATCAGTTTTTGTATGAATGATTCATGTAATGTAAATTGAACTGCACCCCATACTTGATATATATATATATATATATATATATATATATATATATATATATATATATATATATATATAAGAGCCGCGACAGAGGCGCTACTACCCAAGCGTGTGCGCTTCTCTATCACGCAGAGTTGTCCACCAAAATCAAATTCAACTTAAAAGTGTCCTTAATGAAAGTAGAATCTACAAATCAATTCAAATTTCGTCTCAGATATAATCAGAAAAAAACAGTTTTTGATCATACTGCGATATCACTAAATGAATCATCAGACAATAGTGTATATATATATATATATATATATATATATATATATATATTATTATTATTATTATTATTATTATTTATTTATTTAAAAATATGATTCCAACACGCTACATAAGAGTTCTCATGTTTCAAAACAAGAGCCGAAAACTTCAATATAATTATTTGAATTAAATTGAATTAAAGTACTAAGCTCTGTTCCATCTTCAAGCGAAATTTTTTTGGAATAACTTATTTCTGAAATTTACGTGTTTTATAAGCATATTCATTATTGAAATCAAAATTTCTATGGTAACGGCTAGAGCAATTGTCTAAAGAAAAAGGGGCGTAAGCTATTAATAATTTGTATCAATATCTTAGTTACATTCATAGATGTCAAGTCAGGGTAAGGTTGGGGTGTCTAAATTTAAAGCGGAAGATGACAATGCTAGTCTGGTTAAGTGTCTATGGAGATTTATTTATTTTTTATTTTTTTCTGAAAGGGTTTTGTGTATATAAAAACTGACGACTTCATAAAGGGTTATCTTTTTTTGTAGGGCATTTAAAATATTTATTAGGATTATGGATTTTTAAAAATTATTTTATTGTTTGTTAGTTTTTTATGCTAATTATTCAATGCAAAAATTTGATGATGTCGTCAAAAAAACCGTTAACTCATGTCTATTGTTTAATAGATTTTTATTATTTAGAAACTTAATAATGTGTAGTTTTTCATGTAGGCATAAAGGGCATGGGTCATCCCAAGTTTTACAAGTTCTAGTTTTGTCTATAATTTTCCATTTAACTTTTGGTGTTTTATTCATTTCCTTCAAATGCCAAAAATATTTAGATAGAGATGTCTGATTTCTTTTATTTATATTGTTGAAAGAGCACTTATGCTGCCTCTATCTGGCTTTAAATTCATTCTTCGTAGACCCAATGTGTATCATATTAGTATTAGGACTCTCAATGGATGAGATAGTACATTGGTATACCACAGATTTGACGCAGCATTTATTTTCCAATGGGCAGTCTTCTGGGTTTCTACAATCACATAATTTTTCACTATTTATGTCTAATTTAAGTGTAGGCTTTTTATTAATACTATTCAGGCATGGGTTTTTTTTCAGGATTTTATTATTGTGTTTTTTTATTATGCTTTCTAGATTTTCAGTGCAGCTTTAACTTAATTTTAGGGTGTTTTTATTAAATATTTTACTAAATCTACTATTGGTAGGAAAGTGTTTTTCAATTAAAGCTAGGAATTTCTGTCCTCGTTTAATATTAACCATTTGGTTGAACGGAGGGGTATACCAAATGATTTTTCTTTTCCTGTTTTTTTTCGGATTAGTACAATTGTTTCTATAATTTATGTTAGCATTTTTGTATCCAAATATATATATATATATATATATATATATATATATATATATATATATATATATATATATGTGTGTGTGTGTGTGTGTGTGCGCCAGGTCTAACAGTAACATTGTCCAAATCGTGTAACAACTAAACTGTCCAATTGTTAGATTAAGTTTTGAACTGTTGTATCTTAGAAATGATTAAAGATATTTTCCTGTAATTTTCCCAAGTTTTTATAACACTATTGGTCTCTACTTGTAGCAATAAGAATATATTCTGCTCAAAGATGAAATGATGTTCCCTCTTGCTGTTGTGACCTCCTGATCCATTTTCCTTTCTACTGTCCGCTCTTTTCAAAACATATTCCCCTTTCTCTTAATGGTTCTTGAATGGACTTTGAAGATGGAGGCCAGAGTATGAATTTTGATACCATTGCTAAAGGCATCAAATTGTTTTTCAGTGATTCTTACAACAAATGGTGTCAAGATGGCGAAACGTCTTATCTCTTTAGATATTAAACATTTTGTGGGATGGTCAATTATCCATGTTTGAATGATTTGAACTTTTTTGCTGTTACACACGGGATATATATATATATATATATATATATATATATATATATATATATATATATATATATATATATATAAGGATTAAACACTAATATTCCATGGTCATAATTTATACCACTGGAATCGTAAATACGATCCAATTCATCAGACCTACATATTCAAAAAGAAAACAGAAAAACAACTCCGGGAATAAAAAATAAAATTTAGTGAGAGTGCATGTATGAGAGTGTGGGACGAATGTGAGAAGTAAATGAAAGCTATAGGGAGGGGGGTAACAGACGAGAGAAGAACAGGAAGATCTAAAGACGAAGTGGGGGATTAAAATTTAACAGAGAGAAGTTTTAAAGAGGGGAGTCAAAGACGGTTTAAGTGAGAGAAATATGAATATTCTCGGATGTCTAATACATTATATATATATATACAGAAGGTATATAACATTACTAACCATTAAAATCTTGCTAACCATTACGCCACCATGAGGTGGTGTAATGGTTAGCAAGCTTGTCTCGCTAGAACAGTTATGACTGAGTAGTGAGTTCAATCCTCACTGGGTGCCCCTTACTTTCGGCCTTGTGCCACATCCACGCTACAGTTGGAAAATCACTATATAAAGAATAAGAAGACGAAAAGAAAGAAGTCATAGAAGAATAAAAAGAAAAATGCTAAAGGGAAAGGTTTAGGCGGGAGAGAAATAGAAACATTAGACAAAATGGAGATCACGTAATATTTCTACGTTAGTATTTAATGACCTACCTGACTGTGAGGTAAATAAGTATCATTTCAGATACATTTTCTATTGACAATCAAGTGACAGCGCCCAAGATCATAACAAGTAAACCAATATATATATATGTGTGTGTGTATAGGGTGATTAAAAATTAACTCTCTATTTTATGCATGAGTCGTCAGCCAGGTGTTTTGACTTAGTACCCTGTCACTTTTTTCTTTGGGGTTGGTTAAAGGAACATGTCTACTATGACAAACTAAGACTTTGGAAGAACTTGAAGGGAGAATAAAAGAAGTTATGTATTCCATACCAGAAGAGTTTCTGGTGAAATCAGTTGACACGATTCCTGGAAGGTTCGAGAAGCTGGTAGCGAAATTTGGTGCTCATATCGAATTTTAAATAAAACGTCATGTTAAATTGCTTTCCTCTCATATCTATTTCTTGCAAAAATTATTATTAATAAATAAATTATAAATATTTTTAAATGGGGAGTTACTTTTCTTTCAATCACCATGTATGTTTATATATATATATATATATATATATATATGGTCATTATATCTATCTATCTATCTATCTATCTATCTATCTATATATATATATATATATATATATATATATATATAAAAGAAAGAGGTTGTAGTGGTTCCAACGAGAGAAAAGTATGTATATTAAAAAGAAATTCACATGTTTTTGATGGACCTCATCAAGCATATGTAAAATTAATGAGGTCCATCAAAAACGTGTGAATTTCTTTTCATTTTTCATTTCAACCTTTGGAAGTAAAGTCTGATGATCCAGAGCCCTGTTAAAGGGGTTGTGCTGAAATAACTTATTACATGGAACCTTAAAGTGCTCTGTTTTTATTGAAACATATCTGCTCTGAATTTTACATTGAGCTCTCTGGATATCATCCTCCTTGGGTTTACCCATGCGGATTACCTGATTTTCCATAAACTACATAAATTTATATATATATATATATATATATATATATATATATATATATATATATATATAGAGAGAGAGAGAGAGAGAGAGATTACTACCCATATATATATATATATATATACCTGGCCGTGCGTCTCGAGAAACCCCTCCAATCGGTTGTGAAATGGGGCAAGAATTTGCTGGTCAAATTTAATGCCTCAAAACCAAAACTGTTCTCTATTAATCACCACAGAGATCCTTCCCTGCCATCCATTAGAATGTCTGACGCCCAACTTCTCGGGAGCACCTCTCTGCGTCTGCTCGGTCTCACGCTGACTGCTGACCTGAGATGGAACAAATACATTGAATCAATTGCTTCTTCAACCGCAAGGAAAGTTGACTCCCTGTGCCGCGCCAGGAAATTTTTCTCCCCTGAATCGAACCTCCAGATCTACAAATCAACAATTCGCCCTTGCATGGAGTATTGCTGCCATATATGGTCTGGAGCCCCTTCTGTTTGCCTCGGGGTTCTTGATAGGTTCTAGAGGCGGATATGCAATATAATTGGCCCTGATCTGGCATCTCGTCTGCAGTCGCTCTCTCACAGACGCGCCGTCTCCTCTCTCTGTCTGTTTTACAAATAATTTCATGACAATTGCTCCGAGGAGCTGCATTCACTGGTTTCCAGACTTCATGAGTTCAAGCGCCCTACGAGGCTGGCATCCCCCTCTCGCCCTTTCACTGTCGAAACTCCTAAATGTAGCCGTCTCTTCTACTCCAATGGCTTCATGTCTCGCACCTCTCGTGTGTGGAACTCCCTTCCCTATTCCAGTTTCCCTGAGAGCTATAATCTCCAGCTATTCAAATGTAATGTCAATCGACATCTCCAGTTGCCTTGATCTATCCACCATCCTTCTTCTCATCCTTTCCTCTATGACTCCTATCTGATCTTGCTCCAAATTTTCTGTAACCCCTTGTGTCCTAGTGGCTTCTCGCCTTGCTTGGGGTGAAACGCTAAAAAAACAAAAACAAAAACAAAAACAAAAAACAACATGAATGGTATATCAATAAATAGTTTTGTATAATTTTATAAGTCAACAAACAGTATTTAGAAAAATAGTATGAAAAACTGAAAAAAGTTTTTGTGGCGCGTTCCAACCCTGACTATCCCACATAGTAACAACAAAAAATCTACAAAGTATGGTGATGTATTACAAGAACAATAAATGCGAGGTAGTCAGGGACAAAGGTGAGGGAGAAAAAAGACAAAGAATACAGATGAATTTGGCTAAACTCAAAAAATATTCTTGCAAAAAATTTTGAAACTACCAGCGTCTCTCGTTCCGTGCGCACGTGAAGACATGGCAACATCAACAAAACCCAGTCCGATGAAATCTTAACGGATGAAACGCGTTACATTTTTCTTTTTACAATTTGTCATATTATATATATATATGAGGTCACACATTATGAAATAGACAAAGTCCGACAATTATTTTTAGACATTTTTTTTTTATGTTTATACGTTCTTTTTATAGATACAAATATTTAAGAAAATGCTCTGTTTACAATAAACAGTATTAACAACATTTACCGGCCTGAATGTTAGTGAAATTTTCATAGAAAATATGCGTCCTCCGACTGGAATCGAACCTGTATCCTATACGGAAGCCGTCATATAGCCTGGCGTGCTTTTACCGATTTCGCCACAGAGGAGCGTTTCGATCAGCAAGGTCGATTTTACTGTTTTTAAACTATAATTCTCCATGATTTTCAGGCCTGTAAATGTTGTTAAGACTGTTTATTATAAACAGAGCATTTACTTAAATATTTGTATCTATAAAAAGAACGTATGAACATAAAAAAAAAATTATTTCTGCATAATCTTGACACTTTGTTAAGATCTATGTTCGATTTTAAATAACTTGTGCAGTCAATAGGAATCCAATACAGAAGTTAATTTCGAACTTATCATGGGTTCGACATTTGATTGGTTTATCTAGGTCGCCCCCTAGCATGTTGGAAATTTATTTTTTTCCTCTTTCCCCTTCCTGTGAGTATATTGCTGCTTTTAAACCAAAAAATGATCGTTTATTCTCCAACTAACCACCACCGCATGACGAAGCACCTATAGTGCTGAAACACGATTGCATTTATGTAGCGGTTTGTACGATGTTTTTGTCATAATCGTTAATAAATATTATGCACACACACACACACATATATATATGTATATATATATATATATATATAGTTTTAAGGTGTGCTATATTTATAGGATAAAGTACTCAATATCAGAGATAGAGAATATGTAAATATAAATATAAAAAGGAACATTAAATATTAAATTTAACACTCAAAGGTAACAAGCTGTTTCTTGCTAGATGCAATCGTTGGCCTAATTTATATTAAATAATACGATATAATTAATATTTATTAGTTAGAATAAATTCTGTTTTAGTCTAACACCAACATTAAAGTATTAAATAATTATAACCTTAGTTCGCTGTCAAGTTTTTTGAATTCTCGTATACTTGTATTTTGATTGGTCATTCCAGCTTATGTAAAAGCGTTTTCACTTGCAAGGGGTGGTTAATTGATTTGAACCTTTTCAAACTCTTCATTCTACATTCAATATCATCACTTGATAAGACACCAGAAGTGTTGAAACAGAATAATGTTATAATTTTTGAATAAATAATTATATATATATATATATATATATATATATATATATATATATATATATATATATAATTGATAAATAAATCAATCCAAATTTGCCCATTTTGGCAGACAAAGATATCATCCGTCTGTCTTATCAACTCCTGGATTGATAAAACAGACGGCCGATATATTCCTTTGCTGAAATAGTCTATTCCCCATATGGGGTAATTTGGGATTTCTTTATTTATCAATTATATTATATATTTATATTAATAAATACATTGAGCTCTTTTTGTGGATCAGTTTTAGTATTTTATATTACTAGCATCCACTAGGATACCAACGAATTTGTTACTATATTACTACATATATATATATATATATATATATATATATATATATATTAGAAAGATTTTAGAGTCGCATGAAAATAAGTGGATACAACGTCTAAAAACAAAATATCCAGCCGGGCTAAATCACAAATTTAACAATATATAGATATAACTCAACAAATAAAAAAAGCTACCCACATTTCTCACCCACACAAGACAGACAGGCTTACGGAGGTGTGGAGGCCTCACACTTATACACTCACCCACACGAATATACACACTTACACACATCATACGCACTCACTCCCTAATGAGCCAAATGTTAACACACACCAACAGCAATACACACGCTTGCACATATCATACTCACTCACACCCTAAGAACCAAATAACACACACACAAACACTAAACAGAGACACATCCCCTCACCAAGTCCAATAAAACTGTCAAACTGACCAGAGAATGCATAGCAGCATGTATCTATCCAGCTCTTATCTCAAATAACAACTTAAAAGAGACTGTTTGACCAAAACAAGGAATGTTAAAAGATTCATGTTAAAAAGATAAAAAAAAAAAAAAAAAAAAAAAATGAAAACTACAGACAAAAGTTCATTTTCTCAATCAAGACATTCATTTCTGTAGTTTAGTGCTAGCAGCAAGCAGAAATATTTCTCCTCCCGATGATGGCCATTTCGGCCGAAACTAGTCGAGGAATCTAAATGGAATAATAATAAAAAAACGAAAGAATATTAATCTACAACCCAGTGTGTCTGAAGATTTTAAGTTTTTAATTTTTTTTATTGTTCAATATATATATATATATATATATATATATATATATATATATATATTCAGTGTGGGTGGGAAGAAACCCCCTATTTAATTTGTTAATAACTTTATTAATTATTGGTCAATTTTCATAAAAGTTGTTTTATTTTGAACAGTACAATGGTACAAATAGATTATAGTAGTAAAATTCTCCAGTATAGTGATAACTATAGACTTTGCACATTTTCTTTCAATCTGGATGTCGAAAGAGGGCCGCTGTGTGGATATCTACCACAGATCCGGTACTCATCAACTTGCTATGATACTTCCTGATGGTTTTGACATCTACTGAAGCACGGCATCCATAAGCACTGGGCCACCATCTCTGCATTTGTACCACGGACTGTCAAACTTCGTAACAATGCTGAGAGCTGAGCACGCTCATGTAATGTCAGGTGTTGGGCCATTCTGGCTTACACTTGTCCTTCTGAAATAAAAACAGAATTTAGCAATGAAATTCTACCGCTTTCGAAATCACAATATATTTTGTTTCATGCAAATGCGGTGATATTAACGAAAGATGTAAGTAATTTTCAATAGGGACTTTCTTTTCACACACACACACACACACACACACACACACATATATATATATATATATATATATAATGGTGTTTTCATGATATGATCTTGGGCGCTGTCACTTGATTGGCAGTTGTAATTGTATCCAGAATGTTACTCACTCACCTTTCAGTCAGGTATGTCATTAAATGCTTACATGGAAATATTACGTGATCTTTTTTCTTCTTCTTCTTCTTCTTCTTCTTCTTCTTCTTCTTTTTCTTCTTCTTCTTCTTCTTCTTCTTCTTGCTTTTATTTCTCTTTTAAAATTCTTCTTTGACTATCTTCCATTTTCTCTAATTTTTCCCTTTCTCTCCCTTTTTTGCCTTTTACTTTAGCCTTTCTTTTTTTTATTCGTTTCTTCTATGACTTCTCTCTTTATTTCTTCTTCTTCTTCTTCTTCTTCTGTTTTAATTCTTTTTTAAATTTCTTTTCTTTCTCTTAGATTTTCTCTTTTTTTATTTTCTGTCTCCACCTCCTCTTCTTTTTTGTTTTTCCTCTTTTCTTTTATAGCTTCTATCTTAATTTCTTCTTTTAATTCCTTTTCTTTTCCTATCTTCCATTTTATTTTTTTATTTTCTTTCTCCATCTCTCCTTCCTTTTTCTTCTTCAGTCTTTTCAATCTTTTTTATGCCTTCTTCTTCTTCTTCTTGCTTTTATTTCTCTTTTAAAAATTCTTTTCTTTCACTATCTTCCATTTTCTCTAATTTTTCTCTTTCTCTCACTCCCTTGCCTTTTACTTTATATTTCTCTTTTTATTTGTTTCTTCTATGGCTTCTTTCTTTACTTCTTCTTCTTCTTTATCACTTTTTCTTTTTCCTCTTTTCTTTTTCTATCTTCCATTTTCTTTTTTGTTTTCTTTCTCCATCTCCTTTCTTTTATGCCTTCTTCTTCTTCTTCTTCTTCTTCTTCTTCTTCTTCTTCTTCTTCTTCTTCTTCAACAATATACTATCAAATATCAGAGTATGACACTAACGACTGCCATTCCATCTTCGTGACGCAAAGTTCAATATGACAGCAGTCAACATAAACTGATCCCACTGACTGTAACGTGATGCCTTCTTCTGACAGATTTTCAAGAGGAGATAAGTGGAAAAAAAGATTATTTTAATACTACGAAGAGTTTAAAATCGACCTGAGTTTCAGAAAGAATGTGTCTCAAGTTATAAGTCTATCGCAATGACATCTGTTAGTACAATGGAACTCGGTTTAAGTTATTTTCCATTACTTTGATGGATACTGTGATTAGCGACCTTAGTTATAGAAAGAATTTAAAGACATACGCGATTGTCTCCCCATAGCATGGATGGTATAAATGGTAACGTAATACGACTGCATTTATTAACTACTAAAATATACACGTGATAAAGAGATCTTTTAAAAAGTATCAAAAGTCAATACAATAAACGCTACCTGTATAGAAATACAGGTAAATCAGTTATTTACTTAAAATGAATACCTGTATTTGATTAGACGTTCATTTTTAATTGTATTTATTTCGTATACTGGCCAGTGTACCACCTTCATTCCCTTCGTTTAGTAAAAAGTAAGTTCCACTCTGATAGCTTTTTTCTCAAGAAATGTTGCTTCGTGAAACAGAATCTCAGGAGGATGTTTGCCACAACTATCTCAGCCTCTTCAAGTCTAAGGTTAGCCCATATCTTTCCTGCATATCACTGTAAGCTGCACTTTTTATTTCCTTCTCTTACGTCCATAAAACAACTTCATTCAATAACGCCTCCCTTTGAGTGGCTTTTAATCTTCTAGAGTAGGCATAGGAAACCTTCTCCGACCAGTAGGCTGCATCAGATATGGCTCATCGTAAGGAGGGACGCACTACTAAAAAGATTCAAGGTATTTTTTCGTTGAAGCTGTCTCAGACATTTTTATCACAGAAGACCATACGCGTCAGCATCAGCCATAGAAATGGTGAAAGGTTGATTGTTTTTGGAGAAAAGATTTCTCAAGAATTAAAAAAAAAAAAAAAATGAAGCCCCGATATAATTTTATCAGCCCACCTTTGTACAATAATAATAATAATAAGAAAAACACAAAGCGTGATTAAAATGAATCCTGATACACGCATTAAGAAAATCCTAGAGAAGCGGTCACTATCAGAGATACGAATGACTGTGCAAATGAGCGCCGTTCACATACTCAGAGGTTCATCGACCTCCCGCTTCATGGTCCTCTCCGCTCTTTTGAATAGGGGTAGCGGTTTATTGTTTGTTTCCTGTTTAGGATAAGGTTTTTGGTTTCTTCTAAAGTAAACTTCTATTCTTCTAATGTCTCTACTTAAACTTTGAATTTTTAGCCGCTATTTATGCACTTTACTTCTTCCTCAATAGGAGTAGATAAGTTTGTCTATCGTCCGGTTCACACTCCTCTCTCTCTTCACCAGGAAGACGTTGCCGTGTGTTGGCTTAAAAGCATCGTGAGCACGAAGCAGGTGAAAGTACAGAAGTACCAACATGGAAAAAACAGAGAAATATACCGAGTAGCAAATCTATTTTTCTCTATTTTCAGCAATCTTTTGACATCACAAGTCTCCTTGGGATACCTGAGATTATTGAGAGTGAGCAGGTAGTAGCCCTGCTTGGTAGATTGATTTGTTTTTGTTTTTTTGCGGTTTATCAACCTTTTGCAAGTTATTTAAAGCCAGAAAATATTTTTTTCATTGTGAGAATTTTTTGTCGATAATAACGATTTAATGATATAAGCCCTACTAATTAACTCACAGCTGGGGGGAGATGAGGTGGACTCATACTTTTTCCGAGGATATATAAGTGAATATAACGAACCAAACTGGAATTGAAAACCGACTTTACGATTACAAATTGCCAGTCTGTATCCATTACACCACCAGTAGATCCATGCTTACAGTACCTGGTCTCCCCAGGCGGCCACCTATCTAGCTACTGACCAGACTCGACGTTCCTTAACTTTGGTGAGCCTACAAGAACCGGTGTTTCAACGTGGCGTGACTGTAAGCCACAATGCAGATGATGCTATGTAACTACAATTGTTTAGTCATAATCTTAGTGTGAATTACAAGCTTTCTTCTTTATTTCTTTTTATGCGCCGTGTCTTTTCAGGACGTTGGCGATCATGGATCTCCATCTCCCTCCATCCCTTGCAGCTCTCAAAAAGTTCCTTCCCTCTGCTACCTCCCTCATACCACATTCTGTCATCCACTTGCTTAAGTCCGCCAGGAATGTCACGCGTTGTTTTCCCTTGTTTCTCGTTCCCTCTATTCGACCCGTTAGTATCAAATTCTCCAGACCCTCCTTCCTCATTAAGCGTTCCAGAAACTTCAGCTTCCTTTTCCTGATATTAAGTATAAACCTCCTCCTTGTTTGCAATCTCTCTAAGACCTCATCGCTTCTCACACGCTCGGTGCGTGATATCCTTAGCATCCTTCTGTAGAATCACATCTCTGTCGCATCGGGTCTCTTCTTCATCTTTGAGGAAATCGTCCAACATTTGCTGCCTTAAAGAAGGACAAATATCACCTGGCAGTTCAGTATTCTTTTCTTTGTTACCAAAGATATCAGATGACTGTAAGGTAAAGTCTTTTGTCATTGTAGTAGAAAATTATTTTTAAAAAAATCACAGTCGCCTTATTGCACCTTGCTTGGAATATGAAAGCAAAATCAGTTGAAAATGAGTCAAATTGCATAGGTGATCGGTTGTCTACAACTGTCAGTTCAGATATTTCAAAATAAGTTTGGTCCCATGCATGGCATCCATATGAAAGTCTCGTTCTGAGTGAATCTATTTAAGAACATAACTCGAACCCTTGCCACCTTAAGCAAGCTTGTCTAGCAAGATCAATTTCAACTGAATAGCGAGTAAGATTCTCACTGGGTGCTCCATGCTTTCGGCCTTGTGCCATATCTAAGCTTTGCTTAGAAAATTATCATAACTCGAAATCTTTTCAAGGACACATGGCACAGTGGATAAAGGCGTTAGTTAGATACAGCGACATGACCCAAAGAGTGTGAGTTCAATACCCGGTTAAGGCAGTGGAGAACTTGGAGAGGGGAATTAACAGGAGATAACTGATAACTGACATCCATTAGAGATGGCACGTGGAACTAGAACAGTCTGTCCCAGTGAGCGAAATAAAGTTCAGTTCGACATTCCAACCACCTAAAGAAGGCCGGAGCGTACAACGGCCGAAACGTTGTGATAAACATAGCGACAAAGATGAGGACAATAGTCCGAATAATGTAAAGAGTGTAAATATTTTGTAGTTACATGTTTTTCCTTAAGAGTGTTTTTCATCCAAAGTCAGATAGACTAACCACTTCTGCCATTTTAACCATAGGTGGAGAGGAAAGAAACAGATTAATGCTTTTCATGAGGACAATTATTCAAAAGGGACATAAAAGCTCTCGGCCGGATTTTGAACTCGGCTCGCCGATTAAGCTTTGCAGAGTTATTAATTGCACGGCAAAAGCGCATCTGCCAGTTTATCTTACGTGCGTAAAAAAATGGCCGAATATATTTCAAGCTATTTTTCTTTTTTTGCTTTCTTTTTTTTTTTTTTTTTTTTTTTTTTTTTGAAACACTTTTTTTTTTTTTCAAGAAGTTGGCTGAAAAATGTTTACGTATTTTCCTGAAGGATATTTTTTCTGTATCAAATTTAAGCCTTGTGATTTTTTTTCTTTTGCCCGGAAATATTGTATTCACTTCTATCAAATCCGCATGGACACACGACAAAAAAATTAACAACAACAATACTAATGATATTGTTAAAAGGATGAGCGCGCGCACTTTCATTCTTTCTTTCTTTCTTTCTTTCTTTCTTTCATTCTTTCTTTCTTTCTTTATATATTTCTTTCTTTCTTCCTTTCTTTCTTTCTTTTTTTCTTTCTTTCTTTCTGTATATATTTCTTTCTTTCTTTCTTTATATATTTCTTTATTTATTTATTTATTTAGATATTTATTTCTTTTTTCTTTATTTCTTTTTTATATATTTCTTTTTTTCTTTCTTTCTTTCTTCCTTTCTTTCTTTCTTTATTTATATATTTCTTTCTTCCTTCTTTTCTTTCGTTCTTTATCTATCTATCTATTTATCTATCTATCTATCTATCTATCTATCTATCTATCTATCTATCTATTTCATCCAAGGCACAGTGGAGAGTTATAGATGACGCGTCGGGATGAGAAATCGGAGTGTAGAGTTCGAATTCCAATCGGGTTCGTTAAATTCACTTACGCGCAAATTTCCTTGGGAAAGGTCCGAATCTATCTCTTTTCCTCCCAATAGCAGGACAGACTGAGACCTATAGCCTTGGTTAGTAACTAGTCTAGCTCAGAAACAAACGGAAGCTACACTTCAAATTCTAACATACGTGTATCGTATAAGTGACGTCATGCATAGAAGCTAATACTATACTAAAGGAATAAAAACACATTAAATAAAATATCTTTCACGACAGAAGGGGGAAAATGTGTATAAAATATTTAAAATTTAAGCTAATTTGGTCCAAAGGATTCTTAAGCTCTTGGAAGGTAGTTATACAAGGTGGTCCGAAAGTCTTGTCACCTGTACATAATATAATTCTCTATTTCAGTTGGTTGACACGAAAATGTATATACAGACCTTCTCGATGTGTGACAGCGTCAATGAAAGTGAATCAACTAAATCCAGTACACGTGCTTTGTATTACTGTATTACTTGTTCTATTGTTCTCCTTACTTTTTTGGTAGGGGGTGACAAGATTTCCAGACCACCCTGTAGATTATAATGAAAAATATTCAAACAAAAGATATATCGACTGCAATGAAGGTGTGGGGGGGGCGACAAGACTTTCGGATCACCTCATAGAAAGAGTATTAACCACATTTGGACTTCAGATATCTATTTTCCTTAAAAATTAAGACAGATTTTTTTTTTAAATAAATATCAGGGTGGTCCGAAGGTCTTGTCACCCATACATAATCTAATTTTCTATTTCAAATGGTTGCCACGAAAATGATGGTGTTTATACAGACCTTCTTGATGTGTGACAGCGTCAATGAAATTGAATAAACTGAATCCAGTACACGGGCTTTGTATTAAATGGATTACGTGTTCTTCTATTGTTCTCATTACTTTTTCGTAGTGGGTGACAAGACTTTAGGACCATCCTGTAGTTTAAAATACACCCCTTAAAAAGGAGCTCCATTTTAAATACTGATTGAAGACCGTAAGAAAGAATAGATCGTCTGAAACGTGGTCCACAGAAGGAAACATATAAAATATTTATAAAATATATATTATATATAAAATATAATATTTAAAAAAAAAAGGGCTTTCGCTTGGGTACTAAAAACGTCCCCTTGGCAAGGAAACGAGACTGGCCTTGCCGTTACCACATTCTATATGTAAGAGAGAATCCCCGCAAAAAAAAAAAAGAAAAAAAAAGAAAGAAAGAGACAGTAAGAGTCAGCGTTTTTCTTTTATACAGGGTGGTCTGAAAGTCTTGTCACCCATACATAATCTAATTTTCTATTTCAAATGGCTGACATGAAAATGATGCTGTTTATACAGACCTTCTCTGCGTGTGAAAGCGTCAAGGAAAATGAATAAACTGAATCCAGTACATGGGCTTTGTATTAAATGGATTACATGTTCTATTGTTCTCATTACTTTTTTTTTTTTGCTAGTGGTTAGCAAGACTTTCGGATCACCCTGTACTTTGCAATTTGTGATGTAACATTTTTTTTAAAACTTTTTTTAATTTTTTTATTTACACACCCGGTATTTTCGGCTTGCCTGACGGATTTTTTTTTTACCCTTGGAATTACGACCTCGAACATTATTATGAATTTTGATATCGAAAGCTCCTTGCTATTTAACCCACATAGCATCCATACAGCCCATTAACCATTACTTCACAACGAGGAGATCAATCCGATTTTAGTAAATGTCTATTTCGTTATTGTTATGGGGTCCATCCCTTTTTCATACAAGTGAACTCGACCAGTGTGTACTTGTACTGATGCCGTTAAATACCCAGAGTGAGAGTAGTCAGTCAGAGTAGACAGAGTGATTGAGTCGGAAACAGAGTAATAGTGTGAGGTAACCGCTTGTAGAAGTCACAATTGCAAGCACGTAGACTCTAAGGAAGTCCTACTTCGAGACTGAATTTACCAGACTGTATATATATATATTATTATTGCTACTAACTACATTTCTGGATTTACTAACCTTATTACCAATTGTATTATTATGTAAATACATTTATTTGCTATATTTAATTCCAACGTTTGTCATTCATTGGAGACCGGATTTCATCTCGGAATCCACAACAGTTATATAATACGTTTCGTAAGTATTCACTTGTAATTTAGGCGCAAGTTGCGTCCTGGGTATGACGGTAAACCGCATCTGCGTCCTGGGTATGACGGTAAACTGCATCCGCGTCCTGGGTATGGCGATAAACTGCATCCAACAGCAAGGTCTCAGATAATGTTTTCAGAAAAATAATGTTGCCAGCTCTAAGTTTTTTTGTAAAAGAAGTAATGTTGCCAGCTCTAAGTTTTTTTTGTAAAAGATATTGCCAGCTATACGTTTTTTTTGCAAAAGAAGTAATGTTGCCAGCTATACGTTTTTTTTGTAAAAGAAATAATGTTGCCAGCTATACGTTTTTTGTAAAAGAAATAATGTTGCCAGCTATACGTTTTTTTTTTGCAGAAAGAAGTAATGTTGTCAGCTATACGTTTTTTTGTAAAAGAAATGATGTTGCCAGCTATACGTTTTTTTGTAAAAGAAATAATGTTGCCAGCTATACGTTTTTTTGTAAAAGAAATAATGTTGCCAGCTATACGTTTTTTTGTAAAAGAAATAATGTTGCCAGCTATACGTTTTTTTGTAAAAGAAATAATGTTGCCAGCTATACGTTTTTTTGTAAAAGAAATAATGTTGCCAGCTATACGTTTTTTTTTTGTAGAAAGAAGTAATGTTGCCAGCTATACGTTTTTTTTTGTAGAAAGAAGTAATGTTGTCAGCTATACGTTTTTTTTTTAAACAATAATGTTGCCAGCTATACGTTTTTTTTGAAACAATAATGTTGCCAGCTATACATTTTTTATTCCATACAAAATAGGGATTTAAAATCCATATAAACTGGATTTGGCATTAAATAACCCACAGTGGTTGATATGCCATAAAACCCAAACAAACAAACAAACATAGGCGCAAGTTATTTAGTAACTAATAAAACTTGACAGGGCATGGCATGTTACCCGTCTGTTTTGAAACACATAATAATAAAAAAAAAAAAAACAGTAACGAATTTCGTTTGATCCTTTGCAGATATTTGAGACGAGGTATTCTCGCATATTTGGTGACACTGAAGACTGACACTGAATTAAACGGTGTTTACAAGAAAATTAACAACTCGCTGTGAAGGTTAAGGTCTTAATATCACCAGTAGGGTCTACTAAACAAACGCAACAAAACCTTTCATACACTGTCAATATTCTCCTGCAGTCGGAGATTCGTCTCCAGCAGCGCTGGTCAGGTTTTCTGCCTCCGGACAGGGAGGATCCCCAGACGTGGCTATGTCGAAGGGCAGAGTCTCATCTCGGGAAACAGCGACCCAACCCCGTTTTATGCGGTGTATACTCGCGAATTTTTGGCCGAACTTCCAGCCTCGGATACCCCACATTAAATTCGGCCTTGTGCCACATGTGACCCCGTGCGGCGGTTGGTAGATATTGTGCAGTTGGAGATTCGTCTCCAGTTGTGCTGGTCAAACTCTATCTCCGGGCAGAGAGGATCCCCAGACGAGGCTATGTCGAATGGCCGAGTCTCATCTCTGGCAACAGCTACCCGACCCCGTTTTATACGGTGTATACGGGGAATATTTAGCTCGAATACCCCACATTAAATTCGGCCTTGTGCCACATTTGACCGCGTGGGGCGGTTGGTAGATATCCTGTCAATATTCTCTTCGGATGTGAAATATCTTCCCTGAGTGCTTAGTAGTTGATATTCACTGAGTATATGATGACAGGGAAAATAATATATGGAGAGAATTTCAGTGAAAATTATTTTGTACTAGAAATATTTGGCAAATTATTTGTATATTAGTTGGTATCTGGGAGAATTTAATTCATGGCCTTTTATAAATGCATTGAAAATTTAAAGAGGAAAGAATTTTTTAAAATTTACTAATAGTCCCCACCGTACTAAATCAGGACCGGTGCAATGGTCTGGCTTCCCCTCCCGAATTTATGATACCCACCCCCAATCTATGATATGGTGACCCCGCACTCGACTACATCTTAATTTTCATAAGGTACTATTCATATAAAATACAAATTTTATTCTAACCTAATTATATACAATAATGGCTTCTATGCAGTATAGGTGAAAAATTCAACTAGAAAAATTGAAAATAAATAAAATGTATCTAAATACAAATTAGAGACATGTCATAATAGATCATTCCATCTTAAATAAATCAACAATTTTTTGTGACAATTTTTAACATCAGCTTGAGATTTTCTTGTTAAAAAGTTGAATAATTTTAACACAATCGACATTATGGATAAAAAAAATAGTGAATTTTGTATTGTGTTTTTTTTTTTTTCGGGTCTTAGCAAAACAAAATTCACGGATTTGGACTGAAAAAAAATGACATCAAAATGCGCGAAAATTTACCATCTTTTAATAATAGCTTCACCACCAAAGGACGGAATTTTGACCAAAAAGAACGCTAACTTTATCTCGCGATAAAAACGGATGTCTGCTAAAGGTGATGCCATCAGCAAAGGCCAAACGGAAAGGCATGTATCGAGCTCTACACTCTACTACATCTCAATATTCATAAGGTTGTATTCATATAAAATACAAATTTTATTGCAACCTAATTATGTACAATAATGGATCATATCAATATAGGTGAACAATTCAACTAGAAAAACTAAAAATAAATACAATGTATCTAAATACAAATCAGAGACATTTCATAATAGATCATTCCATCATAAGAGACATGTCATAATAGATCATTCCATCTTAAATAAATCAACAATGTTTTGCAGTAATTATTTTTAACATCAACTTGAGATTCTTCTCGTTAAAAGTTGAAGAATTTTGGTTAAAAAATTAGAAACGATTATACAATATTTCAAGTTCAGTTTAGGTTTATAGTTCATAACCATGCAATGAGATGATATAGATTTGTCTGCGGAACATCATTACATTATTGTTACATAATTATAGTGAAATCATTAAAGTTTTTGTTAAAAGCATTTTATTTTTGGCCGTAAATTTAAAATGTTCCTTTTTACAGGCTTTATTTTTGAAATGGAATAAGAAAGATCATTCTAAATTTCAGAATTTCGCTATTTCCCATCAAAATGACTGGAAGAAAGCGATCTAAAAACAACAATGGAAAAGAGAAGTAACAAAGCGTAAACGAAATAGCTTCAGTTTTTTTGTTCAACTTAGGAAACTTAACATTGCAACCAAAGTATTTTAAAATGCTGCAATAACAAAGGATAAAATTGAAAAAATACCTAACAACAAATCGAATATAGTACAAAAATTTATATTATTTTTTATTTATTTGTTATGTAACTAAATACATAATTGTCAACAATGTTTTCGTAAAATTTGATTTTTCTTGTAATAAATTCTTAATAAATATTATTATTGTTATTATTTTACTTAAGTGTAAAGTAGTCCTAGATTTACAATTGCTTACGGCTAATCATGAAAATAAATGTTGATCCAAACTGCCTAAAACCTTTAAGCGACGTATTGCCGCAAAATTATCAAATGTTGAATAATCCCCCCGTCCCCACCCCGCCGAATGCGTTATATAACTATTGTATTTTCGGCGAAATATTAACGTGGGAGTCTGTTATTACAAAGTAGCGATTCCTCGAAGGGAACTTTCGGAATGTTACGTCCTTGTTACCAAAGGAATGCGTAGAGGGTGTGGGGCTGATTGAAACCTGTAGACGTAGCAAGGCGGGGCTGAGCTGTAAAGGTTTGAGCTGTTGGCACTAAAAACGCAGGTCGTCAGAACATTTGCCATGAGATCAGAAATAGAGTTGCGACAGACTGTTCGCCTTATCAAGTCTAGATTGCCTAGTTCACCTTACTACTTCCCACAGAGATGAGATTAGAAAAATAGGATGTAACCTTTTCCTAAGCACATTAGTGAGAATGAAACCTCCAACCTCAGGGGGAATTATATGCGCCAGTAACCGTCAGGTGATTGGGATACCCTTGTACCAGGAGAGTACACGAGATAAGTTCTTTGGAGCATACAGTAGTTCGATAGTTTGGAATAGCGAAGATGCTTTTCACATGCTAAGGACAAGTAAAAGGGGGATGAACAGTTATGCATATATCAATCCTCTGATATGGTAGCCAATGTTGGACAATCTCCGCACATATGAAGACCATACTTGAATGGATATTAATGTGGTTCTACTGATGAATGTCCTTTGGAAACAAAGAAAAGAGTGCTGGAATGCTATGTCATATCGAATCACCTATGTGGCAGTGAATGCTGACCAATCTTTTCACAGATGAAGATACTTGAAGCGACAGAGATATGGTTCTACTGATGAATTTCCTTAGAAACAAAGAAAAGAGTGATGAACTGCTATGTAATATCTAATCTCCTATATGGCAATGACTACTAGACAATCTCTTCATAGATGAAGAAGAAACTTGAAATGATATTAACTTGATTCTACTGAGGAATGTCCTTAGAAACAAAGAATAAAAGTGCTGGACTGCTATGTAATATGCAGTCTCCTATATAGCAGTGAATGCTGGATAATCTCTTCAGAGACTTGAAGCGACAGAGATATGGTTCTACTAAAGAATATCCCTACAAACCAAAACTACATTGATAGACTGATATGAAATATCTAATTTCCTATATGGCAGTGAATGCTGACCAATCTTTTCATAGATGAAGAAGAGACTTGCAGCGACAGAAATGTGGTTCTACATAGGAATGCTGATAATAATATGGACGGTGCATGTGAGTAACGAATATGTTTTAAGGAATATGGAAACAAAAAAGACACATCGACCTAAGAGTACGAAAAGACACGTGAAATCTATGAGACAGAGAATGAGAAAAGAAGGCTTGAAGAATTTAACACTTACATGACGTATTGGCAGCAAGAGAAGCAGTGGCAATGAAATGCAGGTGATGAACTGGAAAGGATGGGTCTACAAGGAATAGGAAATTGTGGAGAGCACTGATCCCCCACTGAAAGAATAGGGTACAGTAAGGGAAAAACACCTTTGCAAGCTCGCGTTCTGGATCACAAAAGTCTACTTCGAGTAAAACGGTAGGAATAAATTCTTTAAAAAAATGGTTTATTTATTGCTACACTTGCGCATTTTTTCAATTTATTCTCATCTGCCATAAACAACGAAAAACATTCCTGTTTTTCCATATGAACGCAGCCTCACCTTCTTTTTTTATAACACCCAATACTACTGTCATGATCCCCGATCATTATTTCCAAGTATTTGCGAAACCCGCCCTTATTGATTTTCAGGGATAGAACCGGATAGAGCCTGCCATCAACCATGCGTGAAGTTGAAAAATTTACACGTTTGTCGCATTTTATAAGGCCAATTTGAAGATACACAAAAACAAAGAGATATTTCTGAAAAATGATCTCACAATATCGATGGCTGTTTTGTTTATGTGCTGATCCTATGTAAAAATACATTCCTGGTTTGTATTGGTTTGTGATCATTTGACATATGGAGACATTATAGCATCTGTCAAGTGTCACCACGTGTGGTTGACATCGAAGGAGTCGACGGGGAAAAAAACTCACGGTGGACAAAATTGTTAAGATTTCCAACCAGTGACATCGCCCCGACATTTTCATCTCTTTTTACTGCTTCTTGAAATATATATCTATTATATTTTACGAGCCTTTCGTTTCACGTTGAATTTGAAATAATTACGGTATTCGAGGATTTTGAAAGTATTTTCAGTGTATTTCTTTCCTTCGTGTAAATACGAGGAGCAGCAAATTGTGCAAATTGGATTCTATTTAAGAGTGCTCAGAATTGATGGTCTTGAATATGCAGAACAGTAGACCATTCCGAGAACCTCAACAAAATATATGATATTATTAAAAACATTAAAATTATATTATTATTATTTTTATTTTTATTTTCTTTGCTTTCTGGCGTTTACACATTTCTTTCCGGGTCCCACCCAGGGACCTAAGGTTAGAAATGGCATCATGACCCTTTTCACTGACAAAAAAAAAAAAAAAAAAATTACATAGATAGAGCCCTTCGTAAAGTGTGGGCTGTACTTGTCAGAACAATTTTTTGTATCTCCTTGAGGCATGGGCTTCCAGGAATCCCTGCAATTAGTCTACTGCAATCTTTTCCAACCAGTCCTAGGGCTCCAACTACAACAGGGATTGTTGATGTTCCCATATGCCACATTTTCGAGACCTCTATTTCAAGGTCCTTGTATTTTGACAGCTTTTTGAATATCTTCAAAGATACATTGCAGTCAGCAGGGACTGCCATATCAATAAGGAGGCACCGTTTTTGTTTGTGGTCTTTAATAACAATATCTGGTCGGTTGGCCTTGATTGTTCTGTCAGTGTGAATTGTGTAGTCCCATAGAATTGTAACAGGTCCTATCTCCGTAACTGGGTCTGGGTGGTGTTGGTACCAGTTTCTTTCAGTTTCCTTCCCGTAGAAGTTGCAGATTTTCCAGTGCAGATATTGGCCCACTCTGTCATGCCGGGTTTTATATTCAGTGGGTGCCAATATCGTGCAACCTGATACAAGATGATCAATCGTTTCTGGATATTTATCACAGAATCTGCATTTTGGGCTGACACAATATTTTAGTATATGTGCTTGATAATTCCTAGTTAGCAAGCATTGGTCCTGTGCAGCAAGGATAAAACCTTCAGTTTGAGCTTTCAACCATGCACTACGTAACCACTGATGGGTACGGGTTTTGTCTACATCAGCTTGTTTGGTACGGACAGAGTATTGGCCAGGAAGCGGTTTATCTTGCCATTGTTTCTGTATCTGGTCGGTTGCATTTGTCTTCTTCTTCTTCTTCTTCTTCTTCTTCTTCTTCTTCTTCTTCTTCTTCTTATTATTATTATTATTATTATTATTGCTTTATTTCCTCTGGTTTCTAGTGTATACTCATTTCTTTCCGGGTCCCGACCAGAAACCTAAGTTCAGAAATGATATCATGACATTTTCCACTGAACAGTTTTGGAAAAAAAAAAATCTCACATATTTTACGTAGCTAAAGCCCTTCGTAAGGTGTGAGCTGCACTTGTGAGCACATTTTTTTGTATTTTTTTAAGGCATGGGTTACCAGTGCTTCCTTCAATGAATCTATTGAAGTCTTTTTCAATCAATCCGAGGGCTCCAAATACAACTGGAATTGTTAATGGCCTCATGCGCTACATTTTCGAATTTTCAATTTCAAGGTCCTTGTATTTTGATAGTTTTTTGAAGATCTTCAAAGATACATTGCAGTCAATATTATTATTATTGTTATTATTATTATTATTATTATTATTATTATTATTGTTGTTGTTGTTATTATTATTGTTATTATTATTATTATTATTATTATTGTTATTATTATTGTTATTATTATTGTTATTATTATTGTTATTATTATTATTATTATTATTGTTATTATTATTATTTTCTATTTTCTTTGATTTCTGGCGTTTACACATTTCTTTCCCGGTCCCGCCCAGGGACCTAAAGTCAGAAATGACTTCATGACATTTACCACTGATCATTAATGGTAAATGATTATATGGTAAATCACATGATTAAACAAAACGCATTTTACGTAGAGAAAGTTCTTCATAATGTGACTATGACTATGATCGTTACATTGACTATGATCTTCGAAGCATGTGGGCAGGAGTGGTGTGTATAACTTTTTGAATTTCTTTCAGGCAAATTTTACTTGGTAACTGACATGATGATTATTATGAAACAAAGAAAATGATTGGACTAACTCTTTCAATATTTTGCAAGATCGCCATTTAAGAATAGAAAAGACACAATGCTTAACAATGTTTAAAAATATTTCGAGAAAATGTCTGTCTTACTTGCATACAAGAAAAAAAATAAAAATAAATAAAAGTATTTTTGCAAACGTTGTTTGTCTTGAGAAAAATGGTAGTAATGTTAATCAACGCGACAAAGCCAATAAAACGCAGCGTGAATGGAATGCAAGAGAAACGTGAGTAACATGATGGGGTAAGCTCTCATCTTGAAATTTCTCGTTAGGGGATTAGTTAGTAAGTGCAATAAATCAAAAAGTTTTGTATAAAACTTATGGAAGGCTTCTGTCATTTTAATCATTGCTCTCGGAGCGGGACTTTAATAGTTTGCATATGTAATTGTTTTCATGCTTAAAAATTACATATTGCTGAATATATATCATTTAATAAAATGTGGTCGGTCTGATGAAGCAGGTATATATATATATATATATATATATATATATATATTCTTTTCCTTATTATTTGTTTATTTATATTGCTCTGTATATAAATTTATACATTGAGCTGTCATCATAAGTTACTTTTTAATATTTTTATATTAAAATAAAAACACCTCATTGAAATAATCGCTACCACCTACAAATTTGGTATTATATATATATATATATATATATATATATATATATATATATATATATATATATATATATACAATGATTGATATATATATATATATATATAATGTGTATGTATTTTAAATATAAATATATATATATGAAATTTGTATACATATATATATATATATATATATATATATATATATATATATATATATATATATGCAATTAAATATGAGTGGCGTTCAGCCGACAATTTTTCCTCCAACTTCCATAAAATCACCGATATATGCATCCATATATAAATCCAAAAATTAAAACTTAATCACTTTGTCCAACGATCGCATATAGCGTGAAATCCAGGGTCACAAACTCATATCAATCCAATCAATACAACTATATATATATATATATATATATATATATATATATATATATATATATATATATATATATATATATATATATATATGCAACATTTTATATATATTATTTATATATATATCCACGGAAACTTATTGGAAAGCGGTCAATATCTGTAATAGATCTAACATATTTAGTTGTATTGATATGAGTTTGTCATCCTGGGTTTCAAGCTATTTGCAATCGTCAGAAAAACTCATTAATTTACGTCAATGAGTCAACATGCGTGTATGTATGTTTGCGTAAGTATGAATAGTGTTCCGAGGACAATTTTTCCTCCCAATTCCATAAACACCGATATACACAACCATATATATATATATATATATATATATATATATATATATATATATATATATATATATATAATTGTGTAATTGTGCAGCAATCTCTATTTTATAAAATTTTCATTAAAAATGTCTGACAAGGTACTGCGGTTACATTCCTTGTTGCCACTCGTTTATTAAAGACGGATTGATGCCCCCAAACACCAATTATTACATGACACGACCCGGCAGATAACAAGGAAAAATACCGCAGTATCTTGTCAATCGCTCATGAGGAAACTTATATATATATATATATATATATATATATATATATATATATATACGCACACACAAAGAGTTAGCACTTCAATGAAGGTATCTTAATCAAGACATTCCCATAAAAAGTTTTAATCAGCTGGCGGTATTTCAAAGAATTTGTTGCCAGAAAGGAGGAACAGGTGAAAACTACTTGAAATCATGCTATCAGTCCTACATATCTACTAAAGATACTCCCATAGGTGTGTTCAAATATATATATATATATATATATATATATGTGTGTGTGTGTGTGTGTGTGTGTGTGTATTTGTGTGTGTGTTCAGGCAGTATCAATATATGTAATTATATTCAGGCAGTATCTCTTCATTCAACCAAGTTTCGTTAAATAATATAGACGTATTATGTCTATTTATTTTTATTATAATTTTTATAATAATCCTTTTCTAGTTCTCAAATTATCTTCTTGATTTTAAGTTGAAATTCATCAAAGAACGCACCGTATTTTTTGTTAACCCAAGTACTTTCGATCTCCCCTGAAATCATCCCCAGGGGTGAAGTGCAAAGAAAAACTTAATGTAACTGTAATCGTTGTGATGGTGGTGTTTTTTGCAAACACGCGCGAACGCAGTCTGTTATAATTATTTTAAAATTAACCGCTGAGGTTGCGATGTTTTGTAAACAATCGTTCCCAATGCAAGGGGGATTACAAGAGATGGTAAGTTGCAAAATGGTGTTAAATGTCAGTGAAATCAAATGCATTTTAAAATATTGTTACTATACTCATAATAAATTTGTTCAGTGTTGGGTGGTCTTTTTATATAGAGGACCTCGAGAATTTGAAGTTTTTGTTCAGTATTTTCATGGTGTAGTATATTGGCGTTGTCAACGAGTATTTTCCGCTATGTAAAGATGGACAGGAATGTGTTTTTAAAATGTTGTTCGATAGATGCAGTGCGAGACGTCTTGATAATGTTGTTGTTGTCATACCAACATATGTACTTTTTGTCATACCAACATATGTACTTTTTGTCATACCAACATATGTACTTTTTGTCATACTAACATATGTACTTTTTGTCAGCGATACAATCTCCCAAGATCATTTAAACTGATATATAATGTTGGTCTTTCTCCAAACACTAGTTGACTAAGAAGAATTATTGCGTATGATTATGTTGGTTGTGTATAGTATATAATGAGTATTTATTTTTTTTACAGATTTTTAGCATTTTTTCATTTTGTTTATAGTTAGAATAGCTATTTTGTAATAGGGCATTCACTTTTATGGTTGAGAGTGTACGTGTTAATGCTAGCTGCCTTTTATATGGGGAGGTAGTAAATGTATTATTATTAGTGTCTATCAGTACATCAAGAAAAGGAATTTTATTGTTAATGTTAAGTTTATAGGTGAAGTTAAGAACGGAAATTTTGGAAATTTTTTGCAGTTTGTGTATTTGATCTGTTTTAACTGTCATGAGAATATCATCTACATATTTTAGGTAGATGGACGTTTTTTAGTGGTGTTAAATATCTTATTATCAAGATTAGCCATTGAGAAGTTGCTAAATGTTGGTCCCAGAAGTGAACCCATGGAAACGCCATCACTTTGTACATAGTTGTTATTTTGATGGCCATAGAAAGGAACCTCACAGGTAAAAGTCAAAAGTAGTTTTCATTATATATATGGTTTAATTTTTAGTGGGCGGAGAGATGGACTGTTGCAAGTATTCTTGATAATTATATCAATTGTTTCTCTAACTGGGACATTGACTAATACATTTTCATCATCAAATTAGGGTTCATTATTAGGCTTCTGTGTTTTTAAGATTTGGATTAGTTCATAAATTGATTTATTAGGTACGTATGGTATAATGAGTTGCTTGATGATGTTGGTTAATGGCTAAATTGATACGGGGATTCATGGATATAATGAGATGGAGAGGAAATTTAGGCTTGTATATTTTTATAGTTCCATACATGTATCCAGGTTTGTAGTGTCTGATTATTTTGGGGAGTTTTAAGTTGTTCTGTTCTGTGTTGTTGGCGGTGATCAGTTTATTAATTTTTAATCTCAGTTGGTTAGTAGGATTTTTGTTGACTTTTTAAAACTTGTTATGATCGTTGAGTATTTTCAGTAATTTTGAATTATAATCAGATTTAAATACAACAAAAAATGTTGCTTTTATCCGCTATTTTATAGTTATATGATTACACACACACACACACACACATATATATATATATATATATATATATGTGTGAATAAAGATTTTTAATTCAGTGGAGAAAATTTTTTTCATGGAAGAATTAACTTGTGCACAGTTTATTTAATTTGTTTTTATAATAGCTGTTTTGTAATAACCATCACATTTTACATAGATATTATTTTGACGATCAAAGAAGGGAACCTCAATGATACAAAACAAAAGTAGTTTTCATAATATATTAGGTTTAATTTTTAGTGGACGGAGTGATTATTATAAATATTCTTTATAATTATATTCAATCATTTTCTTTTAATGCGGCATTGGCAAATAAACTTTCATCAAGTAAGGCTATGGTTTCATTATTAGGCTTTTATGTTTTTAAGATTTGGATTAGTTCATGAGTTGATTTAATGCTCTATTTACTAGGTATGTATGGTGTAATGAGTTGGTTAATGATTTTGGTTAATTAGTAAACGGGAGTGGGGATTTGCGACATGATGAGACGAAGAAGGAAGTTGATTTATGTATTTTTATACTTCCATACACGTATCCTGGTTTGTAGTGTCTGATTATTTAAGGAAGTTTTAAGTTAAGCATTGTTCTGCGTTGTTGGCTGTGATCAGTTTGTTGATTTTTAATTTCAGTTGGTTAGTAGGATTTTTGTTGACTTTCTATGATCGTCGAGTATTTTCTGTGATTTCGAATTATAATCGGATTTATTTATTACAACAACTAGCTCATAAGTCGGACTATCAGGAGGCATTTAATAGAGCTGCTGCGGAGGGTTTTTGATTGGGCCTTCATCACAATATGTAAGGAAGAGTAGATGTGATAGGCAACAATGAACTACAGAAGAACTCAAAATTGTTCGCTGCATTTAAGTATTGCATTAATATTTAAGTTTACCTTTTAAAAATTCATGATAAATTCAAAGCCATCACTTAATTTAAAAACAATCTTATGCACGTAGATCCTTACTTTCCGTACAAACAATTAGTTTTATTTCATGGGTGACTTTTGCTGGATTTTGCAATTATTTTCGATTATTCCCAAATTTATTCCTAAGTTACAAAAATTGTTATACAAAAAAATTGTCGCAAAAAAATGGCGTAAAAAATCGCCGAAAACAATCGCAGTAATGAAAACTTGAGAATCCAAAATTTCAGAATTTTGGGCCCTGAACCGGCCCGAATTTTTTTTAATTTACTTTTGGAATCGGCATGATTCCAAAATGGTATGATATAATGGGCTACGGCCTCTGGGAGTAAAGTTGAAATGGTGCGACACACGGACATCCGCATTTATTATGTAGAAGGTATTAGTTTTATCCGCTTTCTTTTTATAGTTATGTGTCTGGTTACGTAGATCCTTGGCAACGATTTTTAATTGTTTTGTCAGGAGTTTAGAAGAGTTTTTTCCGTTGGTCGTGTCTGTCTTTTATTGCTTCGGATTTAAGCAGATCGCGAATTTCTGGATCTGTTTTAATTAGTTGTTGTTCTTTAAGTTTTTGTTTATTTTTATATATTTCTATATCAGTCTTTTTTTTTCCCAATTGAATATATATATATATATATATATATATATATATATATATATATATATATATATATATATGCGAAATTTCAGATAGAGTATATCTCTAAAAGAACAATATGAATAAAGACAAAAGAAAGAATTATCTTAGCCGGCGCATTTCGTTCTCTGGGGGACTTTATCAAGTCCACTCAGGGGACAAAACACGTCGACTAAGATACGATTCCCTTTTGTTTCTATTCACACACACACACACACACACACACACACACACACACACACACACATATATATATATATATATATATATATATTAAAAAGAAGAGAAGAGAGGTACCGCAAACGTTTTTGGTTGTAATGTGGATTTATTTAGAAAAAAATATTATGCTTTGTTTTCCATAATTTTACTACACGGGTTTCTGGTCTCGCGATCGTCTTCAGGTAAAAGCGGAGATTTCCACATATTAAAAATAATTAATTTTTTCCTTATGTTTTTCAGTGTTAAATATTAGGTTGGACGTAGACGATCATGGCTCTCCACAACTTCCTGCCTCTTGATACTACAAAATCAATTTATTGACCTGAAAACTAAATCTTAAATAGCTAGGCTTTCATAGGAATATAAAGTATGGTATCCAGATTCATTCAGAAATGTTTAAACTATGATCTATATATAATTTTTTTTTTCTCGGAACAATGATTAAAAATTGTTTCAAAGAAACCCAACAAAACAATCCTTCACCAGATCCTATGGACTGGCGCTATAAAATCATAAACGTAAAGCTGAGCTAACTAAGAAAAATCACATTCCTTCAAAACATCCAACAGTGACAACAACGAAGATGTGCTCAGCGTATAACGTGTAGAGAAGATATAATGAAGATTTTAAGTTTCCACACTACCGAAAAAAAATATTTGGTAGGGAATTCTCACCATTACTACAAAGAGCTATTAGGTTGGTGCAAAAATGATGACGTAATAATGTCGTTTTTTGACGTATTTTTTAACGTCAAAAAACGACATTATTACGTCATTATTTTTGCACCAACCTAACATAACAGTTAATGGGATTGAGAAGTTTCTGAAAACTATTCTGATAAAATTTCAACCTAAACGAGTTTGGCGCCATGCATGGCATCCATATTAAAGTCTCGTGAGTGATGAATCTATTTAAGAACATAACTCGAATCCTTTTTTTCTTTTTCCCTTGTTTCTCTTTCCCTCTATTCGACCTGTGAGTATCAGATTCTCCAAGCCCTTCTTCCTCATTATATGTCCCAGAAACTTCAGCTGCCTCTTCCTGATATTAAGTATAAGCCTCCTCCTTCTTTGTCTCTCTTTCCCTCTATTCGACCTGTGAGTATCAGATTCTCCAAGCCCTTCTTCCTCATTATATGTCCTAGAAACTTCAGCTGCCTCTTCCTGATATTAAGTATAAGCCTCCTCCTTCTTTGTCTCTCTTTCCCTCTATTCGACCTGTGAGTATCAGATTCTCCAAGCCCTTCTTCCTCATTATATGTCCCAGAAACTTCAGCTGCCTCTTCCTGATATTAAGTATAAGCCTCCTCCTTCTTTGTCTCTCTTTCCCTCTATTCGACATATGAGTATCAGATTCTCCAAGCCCTTCTTCCTCATTATATTTCCTAGAAACTTCAGCTGCCTCTTCCTGATATTAAGTATAAGCCTCCTCCTTCTTTGTCTCTCTTTCCCTCTATTCGACATGTGAGTATCAGATTCTCCAAGCCCTTCTTCCTCATTATATTTCCTAGAAACTTCAGCTGCCTCTTCCTGATATTAAGTATAAGCCTCCTCCTTCTTTGTCTCTCTTTCCCTCTATTCGACCTGTGAGTATCAGATTCTCCAAGCCCTTCTTCCTCATTATATGTCCTAGAAACTTCAGCTGCCTCTTCCTGATATTAAGTATAAGCCTCCTCCTTCTTTGTCTCTCTTTCCCTCTATTCGACCTGTGAGTATCAGATTCTCCAAGCCCTTCTTCCTCATTCTATGTCCCAGAAACTTCAGCTGCCTCTTCCTGATATTAAGTATAAGCCTCCTCCTTGTAACCAACTCCCTAAGATCGTATCGTTGCTCACACGCCCGGTCCATGATATCCTTAGCATCCTTCTGTAGAACCACGTCTCAGTCGCATCGAATCTCTTCTTCATCTTTGAGGATATCGCCCAATATCACCTGGCAGTTCAGTATTCTTTTCTTTGTTACCAAAGATATCAGATGACTGTAAGGTAAAGTCTTTTGTCATTGCAGTAGAAAATTATTTTAAAAAAAATCACAGTCGCCTTATTGCACCTTGCTTGGAATATGAAAGCAAAATCAGTTGAAAATGAGTCAAATTGCATAGGTGATCGGTTGTCTACAACTGTCAGTTCAGATATTTCAAAATAAGTTTGGTCCCATGCATGGCATCCATATGAAAGTCTCGTTCTGAGTGAATCTATTTAAGAACATAACTCGAACCCTTGCCACCTTAAGCAAGCTTGTCTAGCGAGATCAATTTCAACTGAATAGCGAGTAAGATTCTCACTCGGTGCTCCATGCTTTCGGCCTTGTGCCATATCTAAGCTTTGCTTAGAAAATTATCATAACTCGAAATCTTTTCAAGGACACATGGCACAGTGGATAAAGGCGTTAGTTAGATACAGCGACATGACCCAAAGAGTGTGAGTTCAATACCCGGTTAAGGCAGTGGAGAACTTGGAGAGGGGAATTAACAGGAGATAACTGATAACTGACATCCATTAGAGATGGCACGTGGAACTAGAACAGTCTGTCCCAGTGAGCGAAATAAAGGGTTCAGTTCGGCATTCCAACTACCTGAAGAAGGCCGGAGCGTACAACGGCCGAAACGTTGTGATAAATATAGCGACAAAAATGAGGACAATAGTCCGAATAATGTAAAGAGTGTAAATATTTTGTAGTTACATGTTTTTCCTTAAGAGTGTTTTTCATCCAAAGTCAGATAGACTAACCACTTCTGCCATTTTAACCATAGGTGGAGAGGAAAGAAACAGATTAATGCTTTCGGCCTTGTGCCGCACCTAAGTTTTGCTTAGAAAATCATCATAACTGGAAATCTTTAGTAAATACTAGCAGCATGACCTGGCGTTGCCCGGCCTTGATTAAAAAATCGTACGACTCATACAGCAATCGCTATCACTCGACTTAAAATATTTTTGCCCTTTCTTGCCTTTAAAGGAGTGCCCTTTGTCGTGCTGATGTTGCTACATGCCTTACTTCTTGCCTATCTTACACTACGAATTACTACCCCAAAATTACCCGACCGTTGTGGGCAAGCTTTAGTGGGAACCCCGGCAGTGCTTTTGATTCTCAATATCTTATCAACATTTGCTCTTTTTTTCTACCTACATTTATATACGATACACATAAATTAAGTACATCTGACTATTAAAGGATGAAATATTTTCGCGGATTTTGATCTCATTCTGAGTTTCTTTTCGTCCAAATCCGTGAATTTGTCTTGAAAGAACTCTCGAAAAAAAAAAAAAAAATATATATATATATATATATATAAAATTCCCTATTTTTCATCTATGATGTTGAATATTTCAAAATTATTTAATTTTATAGCATGAAAAATTTCAAGTTGATGTTAAGAATTGCCACAAAGCATTTAAGTTGCAATTATATATTATGACATGTCTCTAATTTGTATTTAGGTACATTGGACTTATTTTCAATTTTTCTAGTTGAATTGTTCTCCTATATTGCATATCATCCATTATTGTACATAATTAGGTTGCAATAAAATTTGTAATTTATATGAATACAACCTTATGAAAAATTGAGATGTAGTAAAGTATTGGGGCCCCGTATTATAGATTCGGTTGGGGGACACGAAACCCTTACACCGGCCCTGATCCCGTGAATTAGACACATTGTCATTCACATACATGATTTTTTTTTTACTATTTAGGCTTAGGACACACAGACAAAATTTAGCCGTACGTCAATTTATAAGAAATGCAACTCAAGAGTAATTACACAATATAAAAAACATTACTTTCTTATCCATCAAGTGTTAAAATTCTTCAACATTTTAACAAGAAAATCTGAAGTTAATGTTAAAAATTATCGCAAAACATTGATGATTTACTTAAGATGGAATGATCTATTATGACATGTCTCTAATTATTTAAGATGGAATGATCTATTATGACATGTCTCTAATTTGTATTTAGGTACATTGTATTTATTTTCTATTTTTCTAGTTAAATTGTTCTCCTATATTGCATATAATCCATTATTGTACATAATTAGGTTACAAGAAAATTTATATTTAATATGAATACTACCTTATGAAAATTGAAATGTAGTACAGTTGGGGAGTCCCGTATCATAGATTCGTGGTGGCGATCATTGCACCCTCCTTGAGGTGGATCATAGTCAAATGAAGAAATGATTGCATTTTGGGGTGTTTCTAGAATTTTTACGATTTTGTTAACTGTGAGAGATAGATCACGATCTTGATATTTATTTAAAACTAAAACCTAAGAAACAGCCGCGTGAAAAAACAAAATGATTGTATAGAGTGATATTAAAGTGCTCGTCACAGAATAGACTAGGATCTGTAACCTCATTATTCAGCGGCACTTCGGAGTTGAGTAATAGTTTGTTAGGCTATTCTGATTGACCATGATTACGGAGTAGTGAGTTCGATCCTCACACGAGCAAAATTCGATATTAAACAACGCAAAAAGCGTTGATATGTCGTAAAATAAACCAATCAACAGTCGGTATGAGATAATGTTTATCGGTGTTAGTTTGGTTAACAATTACTACTGAATAGTGAGTTCGATCTCCACTGAGTGCACCATACAAAAATTCGGCATAAAATAAGCCAAGAAGGTTTTACACGTCGTAATAATCCTGCCATCCAATTAACTGTGCAACATTTAGTGAAAATGGTGTTGGCAGAAGTGTATATTCTTCGTGTCCTTTTTTTAATACTAAAGTACACAGAAAGTATAAAGTACACATAAAGTATAAAGTACACGGGAAGTATAAAGTACACGGGAAGTACACACCTCTGCTAACACTGTTTTCGCCTGACCTTAAAACAACCGATTATGACGTTTTTTTGATCGCTGCAAAAAAACTTGCATGGAGAAAACATATCCTAATGTAAACGAGATTCGAAACCTATGGAAATTTACGATATCGAAGAGCTGCCTGATAACGGGCAACAAGTCATCGCAAATAATGGTGTATATAACTGGGTAACATGTAACTGTATTTCAATTTTTGAAGAATATAGTTGATAGACGAAAATCAAAATTATAATTCTACCCTAATAAAGTTAGGCTCTATAAAGAAGATATAACATCTGAGAAGATGGAAATATTTCATCTAGGAAAATAAACCCCACAAGTCATTTCCTTAATTTTCTTATTCTTCGAATTTCATTGCCTTTGATTACAATTCATTCCAGTTATTGCAGAACCATCTTGGCAGGTTAGTTCTTAAAATAGATGAAGATAAAATTCTTATCATCCATTTTCCTCTAAATGAAACTTGTGAATCATTAGCATAGGATTAATGGTAAAGGAAAAAACGTATCTTAATAAGTATATTTTGATTAGACGGGAATTTTAATGGTTCTTTTTCTGTCTCAAATTGGGATGGGTTTCCTTGTCTGGTATTCATAAATTCGACCTCTATCTATCTATCTATCTATCTATCTATCTATCTATCTATCTATCTATCTATCTATCTATCTATCTATGTCAGTCTGGTCATTATCTATCTATCTATCTATCTATCTATCTATCTATGTCAGTCTGGTCATTATCTATCTATCTATCTATCTATCTATCTATGTCAGTCTGTTCATTATCTATCTATCTATCTATCTATCTATCTATCTATCTATCTATCTATCTATCTATCTATCTATCTATGTCAGTCTGGTCATTATCTATCTATCTATCTATCTATCTATCTATCTATCTATCTATCTATCTATCTATCTATGTCAGTCTGTTCATTATCTATCTATCTATCTATCTATCTATCTATTTTAAACTGGAGGACTGTGTAGTAAATTAAAAAAAGCAAAGATGAAAAACAGACTGTTTATTCTCTAGTGTTAACCGGTAAATACGAACCTCTGGTCACGAATAAAAGAGTCGTTTTAAATAAAGTCTTTGTTCTTCTCGATGGACCATGATATTTCAAATATCTCGGACAACCTAACACCGTCTTGAAGACAAATACAAGTTAACGCCCACAATTCTGTTTTCCTACTCGTATGTGACTATAGACAGACATAAAGAAATATTATCAGAGAGATAGGTGTGTTGATAGATAATGAACACTGTCAGATAAACGAAAACAACTTTCACATATAGAGATAAGGATGACTTCCCGAATTATAGATATAAAGATAAATAACGAAAACATGATATATATATTTATATATATATATATATATATGTGTGTGTGTGTGTGTGTGCGTGCGTGCGTGTGTCTAAGCAAAAATTTTGTACTGCAGAATTTATATATGGCTTTGAAAATGATGGAACGCCCTCTTTTAAAAGGATCTTTTCGTCCAAGATTTCTTCAGAAAGATTCTTTGGAAGAACAATAATCAAAACGTTGAAAAAGATAAACACAGTGGCTGGATAAATGTGGAGCCATGACTAAAATAAATTTATTACTAAATTATTTTTTATTATTGTTGTTCCAATGAATCTCTATAAAACGTGTTGGATGAAAAAGATTCCCTTTAAAAAATGGTGTTCCATCATTTTCTACACAAACACACACACATTTTATATATATATGTGAGCTTGTTTTATTTTACACACACATTTTATATATATATATGTGAGATTGTGACCCTGGGTTTCACGCTTTAGCGATCTGACGATCGCTAAAGCGTGAAACCCAGGGTCACAAGCTCACATCTATCCAACCATATATGTTAGCTCTATCTCTGATATTGAGCGCTTTCTAATAAGTACCGCGCATATAATATATAAATAATTATACATATATATATATATTTATTTATATTTATATATATACACACACACACACACACACACACACACACACACACACACACACACACACACACACACATATATATTTTCTGTAGTTTAGTGCTAGCAGCAAGCAGAAATATTTCTCCTCCCGATGATGGCCATTTCGGCCGAAACAAGTCGAGGAATCTAAATGGAATAATAATAAAAAAAAACGAAAGAATATTAATCTACAACACAGTGTGTCTGAAGATTTTAATTTTTTAATTTTTTTTATTGTTCAATATATATATATATATATATATATATATATATATATATATATATATATATATATATATAAACCTAAAGAGCCAAGTAAACCTACCTAGGTTTCACCTACGCGGATCATGAAGGTGAAACCTAGGTAGGTTTACCTGGCTCTTAGTTAGATTTGCTCTAATTAGTCTATTGAGCACGTTACTTAGTTACTTTTGCTTTACTCGTTTTGGAGGTTTTTTTTTCTTTGGACTCTGAGCTTGGATTCCAGTCGATTGTTTTCATCTGAATTACATGTACTTAGTTCTTTCTTTTTTATCCCTTATTTTTCCTTGGACATTGGTTTGTTCAGTTACAAGCCAAAACACCTAAGGTTTTTCCAGACGAGTATAACTATATATATATATATATATATATATATATGTATATATATATATATATATATATATATATATATATAGAGAGAGAGAGAGAGAGAGAGAGAGAAATAGATAGATAGATAATCGACAACATATATATATATAATAAATAACATAGACACATAAATAATGAACAACATAGATAGATAGATAGATAGATAGATAGATAGATTATAAAAAACATATAGATAGATAGGTAATTAACAACATAGATAGATAGATAGATTATAAAAACATATATAGACAGATAGGTAATGAACAACATAGATAGATAGATAGATAGATAGATAGATAGATTATAAAAAACATATAGATAGATAGGTAATTAACAACATAGATAGATAGATAGATTATAAAAACATATATAGACAGATAGGTAATGAACAACATAGATAGATAGATAGATAGATAGATAGATAGATAGATAGATTATAAAAAACATATAGATAGATAGGTAATTAACAACATAGATAGATAGATAGATTATAAAAACATATATAGACAGATAGGTAATGAACAACATAGATAGATAGATAGATAGATAGATAGATAGATAGATAGATAGATAGATTATAAAAAACATATAGATAGATAGGTAATTAACAACATAGATAGATAGATAGATTATAAAAACATATATAGACAGATAGGTAATGAACAACATAGATAGATAGATAGATAGATAGATAGATAGATAGATAGATAGATTATAAAAAACATATAGATAGATAGGTAATTAACAACATAGATAGATAGATAGATTATAAAAACATATATAGACAGATAGGTAATGAACAACATAGATAGATAGATAGATAGATAGATAGATAGATAGATAGATAGATAGATAGATTATAAAAAACATATAGATAGATAGGTAATTAACAACATAGATAGATAGATAGATTATAAAAACATATATAGACAGATAGGTAATGAACAACATAGATAGATAGATAGATAGATAGATAGATAGATAGATTATAAAAAACATATAGATAGATAGGTAATTAACAACATAGATAGATAGATAGATTATAAAAACATATATAGACAGATAGGTAATGAACAACATAGATAGATAGATAGATAGATAGATAGATAGATAGATAGATAGATTATAAAAAACATATAGATAGATAGGTAATTAACAACATAGATAGATAGATAGATTATAAAAACATATATAGACAGATAGGTAATGAACAACATAGATAGATAGATAGATAGATAGATAGATAGATAGATAGATTATAAAAAACATATAGATAGATAGGTAATTAACAACATAGATAGATAGATAGATTATAAAAACATATATAGACAGATAGGTAATGAACAACATAGATAGATAGATAGATAGATAGATAGATTATAAAAAACATATAGATAGATAGGTAATTAACAACATAGATAGATAGATAGATTATAAAAACATATATAGATAGATAGGTAATGAACAACATAGATAGATAGATAGATAGATAGATAGATAGATAGATAGATAGATAGATAGATATAATAAACTGACTGAAATAGATAGGTTATGAACAACATCGGTAGATAGATTATGAAACACACACACACACACACACATATATATATATATATATATATATATATATGAACAGACTGTAATAGATTGTGAACAGCATTGTGTAGATAGATAGATAGATAGATAGATAGATAGATAGATAGATAGATAGATAGATAGAAAGAAAATCACATTCATGGAGATATTGATCGATTAATTTGTTTTATATTACTATGTAAATCTCGATAAACTATACCAAGCGTAAAGATCATTCAAGATGTGCATGTTCGAGTTCGAAGGTGGCTACGTCTGGGTGGCTGGCAAAATTTCATTAGCCCTGTGCCCCCAAAATGTCATCATCTAACCATAATTAACACTTGTACGATAACACAGTCCTTAAACACACGGGGAAGAACAACGAGAAAATGGTGAAGTGTAGGTGCTACATGGTAAACTTTCTTGACACCATTTCGTACCTTGATGTGTTTTGAAAGTAAAGCCAGAAACATTAACAGATAGTTCCGAGTCCTTATGAAACTACTGGATGATATCTACAAAACATCGTGGACAACCTAAGCATCTTATGATTTTCGACATTAGTGTTTATTGTGTCGAAAGCCTTAGTATAATCCACGTTCTTGTTCGCATGACTTGGATTTGAAAATCATATACACCGTGCCTCTTTTAAGCCGGAAGACACATTGTGACCCTGGAAGTATCATGCTATAATACGAGCATTCAGTCGTGAGAAGCAAAATCACCATTAGAAGTTTACCAGTTGGCAAAGCTATACCATTATAATTTCCACAAAGCTTTTTTACACGTTTGTACAATGGCATCGTGATCACATCTCTTCAGTTCTTTGAAACCCTCCCAGCATTTCAAGTGTTCAATAGGATTCTATGCTTGATAGGAGTCAAGTAATCGCCGCGATACCAGAGAATTTTAGTAGGGATACCATCCTTTCCGACAGCCTGTTCAACTTACTGAAAGGTGCTTTTAGTTACTTAAAGGTAGAAGGGTCGCGTTCACGGACACGAATCCCGTAACTCTTTCGAGTAGTCCGGGCACCACATGCACAGCCACCGCAGTAGAAATGGTAAGATAGCCTGATGGAATCCAGTCTACTCCAGGCTGATTTGAATTCAGAGTTTTCCTCCTCCTAGGCAGGTTTCCACCCAAGGCTATAGAACCCAGTCTGTCCTGCTAGAGAAGATATGGATTCATACTTTTCTCAGTATCAGTATTAGCACGGGTGTGAATGTAACGAACTCGACTGGAATTCGAACTCGGCTCTCCGATTCATCAGTTCGAGTTGAAAACCATTACTCGTAAATAATACGCCACCCACAAGAACACAGAGACGCTTTTGGATCCTATCGAGAGTGAAATGTGAAGACTGTGTAGCTCCCGCCTATATGGCAGCAGTACTCCATTTTCGGCCTGATCTGACTCTTGTAGAGGTAGGGGATAGCGGAAGAAGTCAGGTACTTACTGGAGCAGTACAGGGAACCGACCATTTTTCCAGCATCTTTAGTGATGAATCGTATGTAAAAGCTCAACTTGAGGCCTGGGTTGTGTTTAAGCCCCAATAGGCGCTCAAGAGCCAGATCAGGCCGAAAATGGACTACTGCTGCCATATAGGCGGGAGCTACCCAGTCTTCACATTTCACTCTCGATAGGATCCAAAAGCGTCTCCGTGTTCTTGTCAGTGGCGTATTAGGTTGGTGCAAAAATAATGACGGTTTTTGACGTATTTTTTAACGTCAAAAACCGTCATTATTTTTGCACCAACCTAATATTATTCCCCCCCTCTCCTTTCCCCACAGACGAAATGTCACAAGCCTATCGCTGCTCTATCGCTATTTCCATGGAAAGTATTCAGACGAACTACATTCTTTAGTTCCACCAGTTCTAAACTTCACGGCTAAGACCCGCCATGTATCGTACATTATAGAGAACCACCCTCATTCCCTTCGTATACCATTGGTGAGAAATGTTTCATTCAAGTAGCTTCTTTCACTGATCCGTTGCTTTGCTGAACCAACTCCCAAGAGGATGCTTCCCCGATCACTACAACCATAACCTCCTTAAAGTTAGTCTCAATCGTTATCTTCCCCGCCTATCCTCATAAGCTGTTCCTCTTACATTGGAACTCTCTGCCTTGAGTGGCTCTTTGGCCTTGTACAGGGTGAACATCATTATAAAAAAAATAAAACAAATAATCCCTACAACCCCTTTCTTACAGGTAAAAAATAGAGCCATTTATGGGCACGAGCTGCCCAGTCTTCATTTTCCAGTCCCACAGCGTCCCTGCATCCTTGTCGGTGACGAATTATATTCCACCCTACAACCCCTGTCCCTACAAATGAAACGTCGCAAGCCTCTCGCTGCACTATCGCTATTTCCATGGAAAATGTTCAGACAAATTGCATTCTTTATTTCCACCAGTTTTAACCGTCACGGCTAAGACCTGCCATGCCACCCACATTGGAGCGAACCACCCTCATTCCCTTCGTATTCCTTTGATTAAATGTAAGTTCCACACTAACTTTTTATCTGCATCTTAATGTTGTGATTTTTATCTATTCCTATGTTGGATACCTTCCTATCGCGATGAAAGGATGTTCCGTAAGAGAATATAACTATAAAAGCATATTCTGCAAAACCTTTCCCACAGGCGAGATGTTGCCAGCCTAATATTCTCCTGGTCAGATATAAGATTGACTCAAACAGCTTTGACTCCTAAGAGGTTGCTTCCCCTGTCACAACAATCTAACCTGTTCAATTCTAATGTTAACCGTTATCTTCCCTACATATCCGTATATGCTATACCCCTTATTCTGTGACCCGTTAACTCGAGTTCCCACTCCTCATTTCTACAGGTTGAACCCCAGTGTAAAAAAAAAAAAAATATTCGTGCTATCCGGATCAGAATTGATATGAGTGTTATATCTGAGTTTTTATTCTCCTAGACGGGTACCTATCAAAAGGCTTGGGTTCCATCACAACTAGTGGGCTAACCGCATGCCTGGACTACAACCCAAGGATTTCTACGTTCCTCTGCATACACACATAAAAATAGATACATATAGTACGCAGGTGTAGTCTTTAAGGAAGCTTTATTTAACTGAGAATACAACGTTCACGTATAGTGTCCTTTTACAATCCCAGTAAACAGAAATAGCTCTCTCAAAGAGGAGAGTAACGAAACAAGGATAGACCACTCTTGATTATTCATCACATATGTATAAACAGCCGACCGCTGCGTTATCGCGGTTCGACATTCACGGCCCCGGCTATTCGTGGATTTTTCCATAGAACCTAACTAATAATTATTTGTGGAAAGAAACCCCCGCGTATTCGCGGAACTGTGAATACTTCTGCAATTTTTTAATGACTTTTTTCGTGGCAATATTTTTTTTTTCACGCTTTTTATCGCTAAATTATTTATAACTAATTTTGTAATATAAACACTAACGTAGATTAAGCAAAATATGAATATAAAATAAACGCTATTAGCGGGAGGTTTGAAAGTAGCCAATCTGGGAGCGTTATTCATTTACCGCGTGTAGCCATCTTGATTGTTTCGATTGAGTATTTCTCAGAGAGTTGTGGTTTTCACGACGTGTTTCGTAAGGCCCTAAGATGCCGACGAAACGCCCTGCACATTTTAAGGCTTCTGCCAATGAATCTATATACCAGAAAAATGTTATGACGCTCCAAGATTAAATTATTATTATATATTTACTTATATTATTTTTAATTATATTTTACGTTATAAGTTGACGTTTATATGCATTTCTATGGACCACGGCCCATATTCGCGTTTTATTCACTCTTCACAGGTGCTGTAGGAACGTAAACCCCGGGAATACCTGTGGACATCTGTATATGTATACACATATTTTACAGTGGTCATCGGAGCAAACAGTTCGTCCAGAAATATACTACATATTGTTATTACTATTGCCATATCATCCGTCTAAATGTTAAACAGGGACGATAAATTAATAAAAAAAAAACTGTATTTATAATGGTGGTTTGCTAAGCGTAGGATAGATGTGGCAAAAGGTCGAACGTATGGGACACCGAGTGTGGAACAAATATTACTATTTGGTCGTAACTGATCTAGCGAGACAACTTTGCTAACCATTACAGGACGTCGAAGATCCCAAACTATATATATATAATGAATAGCAGAAAATAACCGTGACAAAAAAAAAAAAAAAAAATCATTATTGCTGCGATTAAAACTTTGATAAATAATCGACAAATTCGACTATACTGAATGAATAGTCAAAATACACAATACAAAATAAACGAAACGCATTTTCTACAAATTCGAAAATATATCCACTTCCATGAAACGATTTGGTCATTCATGCCAATGTATGAAAAATTTTTTTATCAAATACTATGCAATAAACATTCATAATAATTCATAATAATAATATACTAAATATTTTTCAAGAAAGCGAAGTGATTATATATATATATATATATATATATATATATATATATATATATATATATATATATATATATGTATAATTAGGTTTTTAATATTTTTATATTAAAAAGGCCTCATTGGAATAATCTCTACCACCTACGGATTTGATATATATATCTATAGCCAAATGAAATAAGAACGAATGGAATATACATTCCAACCTTCGTAACAATATTTTAAAACAGGCTCAATACAAAAAGTAGTGCAAAATACTTTATTTTGAGATATTACATCAAAAACATGTGAATAACACGTTATTAACATGTTTTTGGTTTAATATCCTAAAATAATATATATATATATATATATATATATATATATATATATATATAATATAAATTCATCAGACCTACAAAAACCTCTTTTACAATTTGTAGGTCTGATGAATTGGATCGTGATTAAGATTCCAATGTAATAAATTATAACCATGGAATATTAGTGTTTGAGCCTTTTATATTATATTCTTACTCTGTCCTGGACATTGAGTTCTACCTGGATTCTAACCTCTTGGAAATTTGTCTATATATATATATATATATATATATATATATATATATATATATATATATATATATATATTAGGTTGGTGCAAAAATAATGTCGTTTTCTCACACACATATATATATATAAGGCTTCTTTTTGAATTTGTAGGTCTGATGAATTGGATCGTGATTACGATTCCAATGTAATAAATTATAACCATGGAATATTATTGTTTGAGCCTTTTAGATTATATGCTTACTCTGTTCTGGACATTGATTTCTACCTGGATTCTATCCTCTTGGAAATTTATATATATATATATATATATATATATATATATAATTGTGTATTTGGACAGAAATCCCTCTTTTATACAAATTTAATTAAAAATGAATAACAGGCTACTGCGGTTACCTTCCTTGTTGTCAATCAGTTAAAAAAGAATGATTGCTGCTCAAATACAGAATTATTAAAGGAACATCACCCTGCAGCCAACAAGGAATGATACTGCCGTATCTTGTCAATCGCTCTTAATGAACGTTGTGTATATATATATATATATATATATATATATAATATATATATATATATATATATATATATACCGGGTGTAACAGCAAAAGCATATACATTATTACAGTAAGGTTCACTCTTTACAAGGCCCGGGAGCCACTAGAGGTAGTGGCTTATGTTAGTAGGCCATTTGTGTGTATATGAATGGAAGATAGCGGTTAACCCTACCTTTGAACAGGTTAAGATTGTAGTGATCAGTGGAACATCCTGTTGGTAATCAATTCCACAGGGCATCAGTTCGCGGGAAGAAGCTGCTCGAGGGGAACTCCGAGCACTTTCTATGGAAATAGCGGTAGAGAGACTAACCACATCCCTCTTGTGGGAGAGAGTTTGAAGGGAGGAGAATTATTCGTCACTGACAAAGGCTCGGAGATGCTTTTGTACTCTATCAAAGCTGGAGGAGAGTGGGGTCTGGGAAGCTTCATTTCTGGACTCATCTGGCTCTTGGAAATATAGTTGACCATTTTACCAGCATCCTTAGCAGTGGATCGTATGTAAGAGTTTCACTTGATGTCAGGTATGTATATATATATATATATATATATATATATATATATATATATGGATAGATAGATAGATAGAGAGAGAGAGAGAGAGAGAGAGAGAAAGTTGCAAATTAAAAAAATAATAATTTTTTTCATGAAAGTATTTATTTATTTATATATATATTTGATATTTCAGATTGACCTCAATCTTTCTTCAGAAACAACCTTGAGCATTATTATTATTTATTATTAATAATATAAGTAAATATATAATAATAACTTTTAATTATTTTCTGAAGAAAGATTGAGGTCAATCTGAAATATCAAATATATATAAATAAATACTTTCATAAAAAGACATTATTATTTTTTTAATTTGAAATTTTTTTTACATATACATATTAAGAAAGTATACGTGGCTTCTCATTATGCTATATATATATATATATATATATATATATATATATATATATATATATATATATATATAATGTTGTGTTTATAATAGCTCTTTTATATAAGTTTGGGGTTTGGATTTCGGTCTTCTTTGTGAGGAGGTCAAATTTAGGTTAGAGATGGTCCTAGAATTAAGAATTCTGAATGATAAAGTATTATTTTTCTTGTAATTTAATAAGTGTGTATTTGGGCAGCAAAGTTATTGGCCTGAGTTGAATTAGACCAGGAAACAAAAAGTGCTCAATACACATATAAATAAAATAAAATAAAAAAAATTTAACATGTAGATTTAAATGTTCACTAGTTGGAGTTTGCAAAACTGAAGGAGTAATTTACAAAGCAGAAGTAAAAGATACAAATGGTCAGAGAAAAACATATGTTGGGTGTACTGAAGGCAGCTTCAAGAAGAGATGGTATAATCATAAGTCATCATTCAAACATGAAAGCCTTAGGAATTCTCCAAGACTAGTCAGCCGTGTGTGGGAATTAAAAGAAAAAATAACAAAGATCCGATTGTAATGTGGAAAATATTAAAAAAAAGCCAAACCTTTAGAACAACCACAATGATATCTGCAATCTTGCCAGGGAGAAAAATTAAAAATAATTATATTTTCAGACCAGGAAAACCTTATGAATGAAATAATGACACGATGCATATGCACAAAAAAGTTCCTTTTGAGTTCATATGAACCAGGATGAAAGTATGTACATTTTATATAACCGCCACGCTTATACAATTTTCTCCATTTCCTTTTATTACACATCGCGTTGCGCGTTTATTTATTTTTAAATAACAAAGCGTTAGGAAAATATTTAGACCGGATCGAATGTGTGAAACCAAGGAAGCGTGCTCGGTTGATCTCTTAATTTTTTAAAATTATATATATATATATATATATATATATATATATATATATAATATGCATATTGTCCCTCACCCATACCATTGCTCGAAGTTCCATGTGCAACGCAATCTTCAGGTGCTTAGTATAGACTAACCTTTTTTATGCCTCCTGATTCCTTGGGGAACAGAGGGCCGCAACAACATCCCTCCAACGGACGTGGTTCTGGGCGATCCTCTTCAGTTCGGCCCATGTCGTGTCGGCTGCTTTCACCGATGCGTCAACATTTCTGCGCCAAGTCTGTTTTGGTGGACCCACTTTTTGCTTCCCTTGTGGATTCCAGCCAAGAAGCTGCCTGGTAACACCAGAAGCAGGCTGGCGGAGTGTGTGGCCGATTTATCCCCATTTCTGTTTCTTGATACCAATCTTGATTTTTTTTTTTGGTCCTATCCCACAGTTGGTCGTTGGACTAGCGTTTACCTAATTTAACTAGTAATAGTAATAACGCAGTAATATATTATACTCGGATTACAGTTTTTAATTTTAAAAATTACATATGGCATTTAAAATAAACGGGATTATATATATATATATATATATATATATATATATATATATATATATATATATATATATATATGGTATAAAATGACAATTGGAAAAAATCTTAGATTTTGTCGACGCGTTTCGCCTTCCGACTTTGTTTTTGTAGTTACATTAAAATCCAAATTTAAAAAGATAGACGCTACTGTCTAAGCCTTTTTTCTGGTTAATGTAAATTACCTTTATACCAATCTTCTGCACAGAATTGATCTGGGAATTTAACTATATATATATATATATATATATATATATATATATATACGTTGAATACATCGAGCACTGTTTCATTAACACCAGGATTATATGTCTGATATATTATCCCTTAACGCATCCACCTGTATCCGAGGATGTCAGTCTACTAGCGTTGGCTAGCTAATCCCCATTGCAGACGCCTGCTCGTGAACATTTCTGTTTGTTCAACACTCACGGATCCCACTATTCATTATTGTGGTTAACATGCCCTTTTCTATTCATCTATCGAATGATTCACTCTTCTTCACACCTACTCACTCATAACGTGGTCAGTGTAGGAAATACCAAACAAACGTCTTGAGTATCTCATCAAAATTCTATTTCTAACGTCTCCGCCTAAACCCTGAAAGTCTTTTACATCTCTTTCACTTCCAGTATTCACATGCATCTTAGTGACGTTATATATATATATATATATATATATATATATATATATATATATATATACATGGAATAAAATTCCGATAAATAAAATAACTATTTTCAAAAAAGTGGTCAATACAAAGTACAGTGAATGATATGTGATTGCAATCAGGACCATTACTTGACAAGACACCGTGTTGAAACAAAATGGCTATTTTTGTAGTGATCTTAAAACATGCTTATGTTATAATATATATATATATATATATATATATATATATATATATATATATATATATTTTGAACAATAAAAAAAATTAAAAAATTAAAATCTTCAGACACACTGTGTTGTAGATTAATATTCTTTCGTTTTTTTTATTATTATTCCATTTAGATTCCTCGACTAGTTTCGGCCGAAATGGCCATCATCGCGAGGAGAAATATTTCTGCTTGCTGCTAGCACTAAACTACAGAAAAAAAAAAAATATATATATATATATATATATATATTTATATATATATGAATTAGGCTATCAGTCGATTCTCCTACCTTTGTTTCAAACTTTCCGTATTCGGTTTGAATCAAAGGTCCGAAATTATGAAACGTTGCATTTATACAAAAAAAAATCCTCTTGATTTCATATGAGTCTGGATAAAAAAAATATGACATTTCAATTACCCCCCTCCACCGGTACATTTACAATACCCTTTCTTTCTTTCTTTCTTTCTTTCTTTCTTTCTTTCTTTCTTTCTTCTTCCTCCTCCTCCACCTCCTCTTCTTCTTCGCATCTCGCTCCTCCCTTCCTATCATACCTAACGGTGTGTTCGTTTACTTATTTTTTAGAATAATAAAGCGTTCATTAATATATGTTTTTTTTTGTTTTTTTAGTTTTTTTTTTTTTTTTAGATAAAGCTTTGAGAAATCAATAGATACAAACCGCCGGACGATACCGAACGCTTGAAACCAAAGCAGCGGAATCGACTGATCTAATATTTAAAACCTAAAATTTCTACATGTTAAGTTTTTTTTTTTTTCACACTTGTATTGGGCACTTTTAAAACTACTGTTTCCTCGTCTAATCAAAGTTTCATTTGTAACCTTTCCAGTATTATAATTATTTATTCGAAAACTATAACATAAAAATGTTATAAAATCACTACAAAAATAAACATTTTGATTCAACACTTCTGATGACTTCTCAAGTGATGGTGTTGAATGTCTTAACAAAATCAACTCCATCACTTGAGAACACACCAGAAGTGTTAAAACAAAATGGCTATTTTCGTAGTGAATTTATAACAATTTTGTTATAATTTTCGGATAAATGATTATATTTGCTCTACTCTGTATTGACCACTCTTTTAAGAATAGTATTTGTTGGTCATTGGAATTTATTCCGTATACACCAATCCTATACTTATATATATATATATATATATATATATATATATATATATATATATATATATATATATATAAGGGAGAGATTATAGTGCTTCCAAAGGGAGAAAAGTGTATATTTTGAAAAGAAAAGGGAATCCGCAAACATTTTTGGTTATGAAAATGGATTTGGGGGTATATGTAGTATATTTATTTTACATGTATATAATTGGACTCTGTGTACAACACCATATCTAATTCATGTTTGAGCTCAGTTTTCAGGCCACGTGTTGAGTTTTGGATCGTTTATTAATATATAATGCTCAATGGCGCATTATTGCGTAGGAGATAACGATTATCATTCATATGTAAATATATCAGCATATATATAATTAGTCGAGCCAAAAACAACGCATTGGGCCTGGAAATTGTATTCAATCATAAAACGTAAATCCTAGACATTATGCTTGGTGCTGACCGCACTTTTACATACGCCCTGTCTCTGATATTGAGCACCTTTGCCCATAAATATTGCATCCCCTAAAACTTTATTATTTCATATATATATATATATATATATATATATATATATATATATATATATAACAAAAGCCTAACTATCATACAGAGACCACATCGGTTCTTGATATTAACTGCAAGGAAAGATCAATAACAGCTACTGGACTCGAGAATTCTATTTTCCTGAAAATTGTTTTAAGGGAAACGTTTTATAAATTTCAACCGATGATGGTATTTGATGCTCGGTAAATGTATGCGAAATGTTTCCTTCTGAGTTAACGTACAATAGTACCATTATTATGGCCTTAACTTAAGAAGTACTACAGACAGTTCTTAAGACACGTCCACCTTTAGGAGTGTCAGATGACTAACTCAGTGAAATACTTCGTATTGATAATGACGTAACTTATTCGTTTAAAATTGCACGTTCCGTTATGACATGGTGTAAACTCGGCATTTTGAAGAATAAAATAGTTCAGATTATCTATACCAGAAAGCGGACATTACTAATTTGATGGGCGGATTTACATTGGTTATCACAATAATAATGGACTATTCTGTATTTTAATCACATGGGAAGAGGGGAAAAGATTTTACTTGATTTCAGTGATAAAATGAAAGAAAGAACAATGTAGGAAGAGAAGATAGAATTAGTTCAAGTTGAGAACAGATACTACACTTTGATCTCACCCCGAAGGCCAAGAAGTGGGTATAATTATTTGCCCGCTGCCCCACGCAGCAAGATGTGGCACAAGGCCGAGTTTTAAAGTGGGATGTCCGAGCCAGTAGGCTCGGGCAAAAATTCCATATAGGCCACGTAAAAACGGAGTCAGTTTCTCGAGTAATTTTTTAACAATGCACACACACGGACTCATATATATATATATATATATATATATATATATATATATATATATATATATATATACATACATACATACATACACACACACACACACACACACACATATATATATATATATATATATATATAGCGTCCTCTGAGGGACTTTATTGAGCTGCACTATATTTAGCCGAAACAAGTCGGCTTAGTATAGTTTTACTTCTTGTCTCTTTTACACAGACACTCCATCTGTGAATATTTGCACACACACACACACACACACACACACACACATATATATATATATATATATATATATATATATATATATATATATATGAATGACATAAAAATTAAACTCTTAAAAAAATTCCCCGTATACACCGTATAAAACGGAGTCGGGTAGCTGTTTTCTGAGACGAGACTCTGCCCTTCGACAAAGCTTCGTCTGGGGATCCTCTCTACCCGGAGGCAGAGAGTTTGACCATCTTAGCTGGAGACGAATCTCCAACTGCAGGATATCTACCAACCGCCCCACGCGGTCAAATGTAGCACAAGGCCGAATTTAATGTGGGGTATCCAAGCCCGTAGGTTCGGCGAAAAATTTCCCGTAGACAGCGAATAAAACGGAGTCTGATAGCTGTTTCCTGAGACGAAACTCTGCTCTTCGACAAAGCTTCGTCTGGAGATCCTCTCTGCCCGAAGGCAGAGAGTTTGACCAGCTTAGCTGTAGACGAATCTCCGACTGCAGATAGAGTATTTACTACTGTATTTATGTGAATGTTGACATACCCATTATTACGTAAATATGCTACAACAGTATTCTATAGGCCTACAAACAAAAATGAGCATACCCAAGAGACATTGAGAAGTTTGTTTCTCTACAGTTTCCCTAAAAAAATTACAATTGTCTGTAGAAAAATCCAAGTTTTCATAGTTGCTTCTTTAATTGTTGAAAGAACACTGCACGCAAAAGAAGATATCACAATTGATTTCTGTTCAACAGATAACACTATCCGTTTTTTTTTTTTATTCCAATTCGATGCCATCCCAATTTCAATGCGTAAGATGTTGAAAACTTACAAGGCGAGTTTCTTGTTGTAAGGTAAAAAAACGACAGAATGAGTTGTCTTGTCATTCAGGATGTGTCACTATCGATTCACGCCGGGATGATCGAATACCGGAAAATTGAAGTCCGGAAAATCGAATTTCAGAAAATCGTTGTACAGATAATCAAGAAAGAACTGTATTGTCATTATAACCTGTCCTCTAACCCAGTTTAGACTAATACTTCAGGCACTATATATATATATATATATATATATATATATATATATATATATATATGTAATTATTTATTTAAAAATATGATTCCAACACGCTACATAAGAGTTCTCATGTTACCTAACCAGTTCTTTTCTATTTTCTATATATTTTCACACACACACACACACACACACACATATATATATATATTTATATAATATTATATAAAATGATTCAATAATTTTTTTGAGGAAGAATTATTACCAACAATACATTATTACCAGCATTACAAGTTTGAAGAAAAAAAATATTACCAGCAATACATTTTTGAAGAAAAGAATATTACCAGCAATACATTTTTGAAGGAAATGTATAACCAGCAATAAAAATATTGTTGGCATTAAATAACCCACTGAGGTTGATATGCCGTAAAACAAAACAATGCAAATGTAAATATTAGAAATTTATTTAAAATACTGGGGGTCGCTGAATTGTTGTAAGCCTTTCCATTTAATACAATATACCCTAACCTCTATAAAGTAATACAGAATTTTAAAAGATTTAAAACTTTATGAATTATTATAATTTTCAAAAAATGAAAACGATTCTTATAAAAAATTATCATTCATCGAAAAAGTTTTCGTAAGACAATGGTGTTCATAATATATCTTTATTCATAAAAGCCATTAAAAGGTTTATGTGTACAGTTTTGTATTATAGCCTGACGTTTTTTTTATAGATACAAATATTTAAGTAAATGCACTGTTTATAATAAACAGTATTAACAACATTTACCGACTTGAATGTCCGAGAAATGGTGATAGAAAATATGCGTCCTCCGACAAGAATAAAAAGAATGTATAAACATAAAAATGTCTTAAAATAATTGTCGGACTTTGTCCATTTCATGTGTGTCGTCATTTGTTTACATTTGGCTACGCATCGAGCAGATATGAATGTCCGTGAGAAAATCATGGAAAATTGTAGTTTAAAAACAGTAAAATCAACCTTACTAACCGAACGCTCCTCTGTGGCGAAATCGGTAAAAGCACATCTGGCTATATGATTGTTCCGCATAGCATACAGGTTCGATTCCTGTCGGAGGACGAATAATTTCTATGAAAATTTCTCGGACATTCAGGCCGGTAAATGTTGTTAATACTGTTTATTACAAAAATCGAACGTAAGCAAAGAGAATTTTAGAATGGATTTTTCTTTTATTAATCGGACATATTTCTTTTCGCTGTGAACGTTGTTTTTAGTGGATACTCATATTTGAGTAGACTCCCCGATTATTTATTAAACAGTATATTTATCTATTTTCCTCTACCGGCCTGAATATTCAAGAAATCTTATTAAAGGAAAAAATTGCTCTCTCTGCATGAATCGAATCTGAATCCATCAGGGCTCTAGTTTTCCGTAAATTTCCGCAACGGTCTTGCGTCTGATTGAATAATTACACGCGAAATACAGGAAACGGTTTCGTTTTCAAAGTCGAAGTAGCTGGATTTCACATTCATTAAAGTAGCGGAAACGATAACGAGGCTTGACTGGATTGTCGTCGCCTCTTTGCCGAGAACGGCTTTCTTTCAAAATAACCCATCCATGAAAAGATGCACAAAGGCATTACACACTTTATTACAAGCAAACAGGTTTTTATTTTTATTTTGTTTAATCCTGTGTCTTCTTCATTATTACACTCAATCGTTTGTTCGTCCGTCTTTCTTGAAAGAGTACATGACTCATTTAGTTGAGGTCTCGTCACAAATGTCATTGCTTAAAACGTCATCCATTTTTTTTAAACTTTTTCTCAGGTAACTCGTTACTCTACCTGTTTACACAGACTGACATACACACTCTCTCTTTCTCTATCGTAAGAGCAGAGCACAAAAGGACTCAGTTCAACGTAGATGAGTCAACTTCCCAAAGTTGGTAGCCCCCGTTGGCAGAAAGAGTTCTTTCTGTTATACGTAACAGAGGTCAAACGAAAACGAGGGCGTAAGGAAGCGGTGAAATACACAATAAAATTCAACCGATAGGTGAATCTAATACAAATAAAAAATAACTCCCTAACGAAAAAGCATATGTAAATAAAAAGAAAATAGAAAAGATATTACAAATAAAAAAAAAAAAATTTAACATGGCCCTCTATCTAATCACTGTGAACATTCCAATGAGTATCTGTCTATATTTCTGAGATGAGGTATTATGTACATTATTTACATTATTCGGACTATTGTCCTCATCTTTGTCGCCCTATTTATTACGTTTCGGTCGTTGCACGCTCCGGCCTTCTTCAGGTGGTTGAAATGTCGATCAAGCATAGAAATGAATACAATATGGGAACCAGTAATAAGGAGTGCCAGAGAAAAGCAATAACAACAACAAAATGTCGGAATATGAGCTCTGGTTAAAAAAAAAAAAAAACATGCAAGTATAGCCGCAAAAAATTGCAATATGAGCGCACTGGTAAAAATGGTTGCTGAGAGATTAGATTTATAATACCCAGAAATTGATGCAAATATGTCTTCAAGGACACATGGGACAGTGGATAAAGGCGTTGGTTAGATCCAGTGACAGACCCAAAGAGTGTAAGTTTAGTGGAGAACTTTCAGAGGGAAATTAATAGAAGATAACTGATATCCATTAGACATGGCACGTGGAACTAGAACAGTCTACCCCAGTGAGCGAAATAAAGGGTTCAGTTCGACATTCCAACCACCGAAACGTTGTAATAAATATGGCGACAAAGATGAGCTCGAATAATGTAAATAATCCCAATGAGTAGTTTATATTTTATTGTACTCACAATCCTTTCTCTTCGTATTTTAGGCAGGCCAGACCCCACTTATACTTTTTTTTATTTTTACAGGGAGGTTCTGTCCAACGACACGGGACATCACTGATCTAAAGCAAACGAGAACTGATGCCATTGCTACCATTGATGAGGCTATGCTATTAGGTTGATGCAAAAATAATGACGTAATAATGTCGTTTTTTGACGTTAAAAAATACGTCAAAAAACGACATTATTACGTCATTATTTTTGCATCAACCTAATATATGGCAAGAAATCGAGTAGCGTCTTGATTGGCTTCGTGCGACTAAAATACCATCTTGATGGGCTTCGTGCGACTAAAATACCATCTTGATTGTCTTCGTGCAACTAATGGTGCCCATCTTACTTCTTTCTATGTGCCAGGACGTAGGCGATCACGGCTCTCCACCTCCCTCTATCCCTTGCAGCTCTCAACAAGTAACTTTTCTCTGCTTCCACATTCTGCCATCCACTTGCTAAAGTCCACCAGGTATGTCACCCGTTGTTTTCCCTTGTCTCTAGTTCCCTTTATTTGACCTGTGAGTATCAGATTCTCCAGGCCCTCCTTTCTCATTATGTGTCCCAGAAACTTCAGCTGCCTCCTCCTGATATTAAGTATAAGCCTTCTCTTTGTTTGCAACCTCTCCAAGACCTCATCGTGGCTCACACTCTCTTCTTTTATCTTTGAGGAAATCGTCTAACATTCGCTGCCGGAAAGAAAAAACAGATGTAACTGAACAGTTTAGTATAGAGGTTGTATTAAATTAGTCTAAAAAAACTTCAGTATCTACGCCTCATTTTGTAATGTAAAAATTTCCATGAATTTGTCTGTTTGTCTGCTTTTACAATATATTTTTAAATTGTAAAGATTCTTGATGAACTCCCTGTATATTTATGTAATACTTTTTAAAAGAATGCTGCCTACAAGTTTATATTTATGTAATACTTTTTAAAAGAATGCTGCCTACAAGTTTTTATCAGAACGATGTCGAGGCTGAAAACTTAAAAAAAAAAATTGAATTAAACATTTTCAAAAGGAATAAATTTCAATATATGGAGGAAATACATAGAAAACACTATCCTATCAACGTTTGCATTAATTCCTAACCAACGGAAACTCTTCCTTTCTTTCTAATTTTAATGCCTTACTATAATAAAATAATTAACAATACATTTCTATAATAAAATAATTAACAATACGTTACTATAATAAAATAATTAACAATGCATTCCTATAATAAAATAATTAACAATACATTCCTATAATAAAATAATTAACAATGCGTTTCTATAATAAAATAATTAACAATGCATTCCTATAATAAAATAATTAACAATACATATCTATAATAAAATAATTAACAATGCATTCCTATAATAAAATAATTAACAATACATTTCTTTAATAAAATAATTAACAATGCATTCCTATAATAAAATAATTAACAATGCATTCCTATAATAAAATAATTAACAATACATTTCTATAATAAAATGATTAGCAATACATTTCTATAATAAAATAATTAATAGTACATTTCTGTTGTAAATATCATTGTCAATGTATTTACCTTATTCATTTAATTCGCTTATATTTTTAGTAAAACTTGCATCAATTCCTAAACATTAACTATGCGTTTCTTTCCGATTTCAATGTCTTTCTGTAATAAATGCCGTGCAATACATTTCTATTATGCGTCCAATACACCGATACTATCAATAATACTTTAATTCCTGGCCATTGATCATCGCCTTCTTCCTGAATTTAGTACAGTTCTATAATAAAATAATTTAATCTACAATGAAACAGCAATGTATTAACAGTATGCATATAATATCCCTGTTGTGTACACTAAGTAGTACATTACACATATAAAAAACCTTTCTTATTAATAGTAATTACCGTATATTTCCGCGTATAAGAACACCTTTAAATCCTAAAAGTCATCCGTAAACATTAAGGGTCGTCTTATAATACAATTCTACAAAAGAAACCTTAAATTCTGAGTGATGTTGTCAGTAGGCTAACCGCGACCTCAGTGAGATAACCAATGACGTATATGAAAAGATTCACATTATCAAATAAACTGATAATAAAAGTAATAAAACTCTTTCTATCTTATATATTACTGGCTTAACTTCATAATAAATTGCCTATTCGAAGAATAATTCCATATCAATGAAATCAACCATGCAAACTCAGCAGAACTATTATTGTACTGTTATTAGCGGTATTTTGTGATTGTCGATGAAGTATAAGTAAATGGTCATTAGTGCACCAGGCTGTTTGTAACTGTTATCGGGAAAGAAGAAGAAGAAGAAGTATTAGTATTCACAAGAAATGAAACGAAAACAATGGTTTCCCTTTTAGGGGACGTGTCTAGGAAAATCACGATATAGAATCGGATGTGTTAATTCGTTTATTTTGAATTTTTAAGGATACAGTTAGTCTCAGGATTCTAAGTGATTTTCGAAATATATTTTTTTTTTACTATTTTTCAAACAATACAAGGCACAAGCGACACTCAAGGTAGAGCTTTACTAAATTATATTATTGTGAAAGCATACGGAGGCGGAAGTGAATATTATCAAGATATGAAGATAACGGTTAACTATTGACTTAAAGAGAAAATTGTAGAGATCCTGGAAGCATTCTCTCAGGAGTTCCTTCAATGCAACAGTTCTAGGGAAGAAGCTGTCTGAATGGAAATTCTTCCTGACCAATGGAATGTGAAGATAATCAAAATGAGTCGACCCAGTGTATACGGCATGTCACAGCTCTGAAGATCTAACCTGGTAGAACAAAGAAATGTTTGCTTGGACATCTGTCATAAAAATAACGATATAAGAGAAAAGTGAGCAATATTTCGTCTGCAGAAAAGGGGATGTAGGGTGTAAAACAATTCATCACCCACAAGGCCGCGTAAACGCTTTCAAAATTAGCCGAGACTGGAAAGTAGAAGTTGGACAGCTTCATCCCAGGTTTGGCAGCATTAGCCCATTTTTGGCTCTTTTTGAATGCCGGGTGATGTAAGCTTGGGTGTGCAGGTGGTGTAACGGATAACTCGTAATTTTTAATCGGAGAGCGGAGTTCCAATTCCAGTCGGGTTCGTTATATTCACTAACGCGCAAAAATACCCTTGGGGAAGATATGAATCTACCTCTTCTCTCTCAGCTATGGGTTAAATAGTAAGCCTTGTATCACTAAATCATTATTATCTCCAAAAATTCTTACAACCTAAAAAAATATTTTTCTGGCTTTAAATAACCTAAAAGGGTTGATAAGCCGTAGAAAACCGATCACTCGAATCAAAAGCGACTTTCTGGAGCGGTAGCATTTTTACAGCGTTTTCAGCGATGGTTCGGATATGGGAGTTCCGCTTGAGGTCTTGGGGTGATTGTGTCGCAATAGCTTCTCAAAGAACTTCATTGAGTTCGTCATGACTGGAAAAAAAACGCATGTTCTGTTGTGTGGTGATGAAACAGTGCTAGCTTCATTTTGGAGGTATTTGATGTTACAAGCCACTTCCTCCATTGAGCTGTGCAAGATAGATCAGAGGAGAGATCCGTTACCAGTGAATGGTCATCTAGATTTTTCCTGTTGCTTCCATAAAGTGTGGTACTATCTGAAACATATTTACTTGATAAATCGCAAGTATAATGAATTATATTTATTAGTCATTTTCTAACATTTCCTCTGAAAGCGTCGCAAATAAAACTATAAAGCCAAAGTACCTAAAATATAATCATTTTTACAGTTATGTCTCCGCAGGAAAAAATCCCAAACACAAGTCTATGGAGAAAGTTTCCAATAACTCATAAACACGCCTACTTCCGTGTTTAAAATATGCTTTTTAGTGATATTTTAATCTAAAAGTTAGTAATATTTCTTTCATATCAGATTAATTAAACTTTAAAACTAATCTAATTCTATGGAATATTAATGTTTAAGCCTTTTTATTATATCCTTACTCTGTCCTGGACATTGAGTTCTACCTGGATTCTATCCTCTCGGAATTTTTTATTCAAAAAATATACATGTATGTGTATGCACCTATGTATATATATATTTATATATTTAGCATATGTATGTGTATATTTACCACTAATATTATCATTATCTATCTATCTATCTATCTATCTATATATATATATATATATATATATATATATATATATATATATATATATTTATATATATATATAATATAATATAAAAGGCTCAAACACTAATATTCCATGGTTATAATTTATTACATTGGAATCGTAATCACGATCCAATCCATTAGACCTTCAAATTCAAAAAGCTTTTTGAATTTGTAGGTCTGATGAATTGGATCGTGATTACGATTCCAATGTAAGAATTTATAACCATGGAATATTAGTGTTTGAGAATTTTATATTATATTCTTACTCTGTCTCGTACATTGAGTTCTACCTAGATTCTATACTTTTAGGAATTATATATATATATATATATATATATATATATATATATATATATATATATATATATATATATATATATGTAAGCAAATATATGGATATAGATCCGACAGTATGAAGAAAAATATACGGAAAAAACAAACAAAAATCCTTATATGCAATTATGCTGTTTTAATGTTAATATAATGTCCGACGTTGACATTATATTAACATTAAAACAACATAATTGCATATAAGGATTTTTGTTTGTTTTTTCTGTATATTTTTCTTCATATATATATATATATATATATATATATATATATATATATATACTGACCACTAATATTATCAATATATATATATATATATATATATATATATTGGGATAAGAGTTTGAGATTTTGTTAGCTGCTTTTTGTCCAGTGTGCTGACATTGCCCTGTGTCTTTTTTTCTGTGATTTTTTATCCTTTGAATTTTTACCAAGACTTTTTTTTATCTGTAATTTTTTTTAAATCTGTATTCGTTATTCATTCTTTGAGCTGTGCGATCAAGGTCAGTGGAGAGATCCCTTCCCAGTTTCTGGTCATTTAGATTTTTGGTGGTGCTCCCATAAACCCGTGACACCGTCTGCATATATATTTACTAGTATAAGAATCGCAAAGAACGTTCGGGTAAAATCTCTAAATAATCATAGGCCTGGTGTCACTTGATCCCCAGGGAAAGCACCCAGTGATGTAAAAATCCAGCGACCCAAGAATAATGATCTACATGAATACCGATGTAGATTAACATCCTGTGTCACACCTTTGGTCAAACCCGACATTTTTTCGCGATGGGTCACGTGAGTAATGATATTATTTCGAAGGTGGGGCGCCAGTCATATTTGTGGCATTAGTTTCTAGAATCTGACAAGAATTATCTGGGTAGGTGGCGCATACACAATTAGCTTGAAATTTACTTGAATCGACAATAACCTCTGTAAGATATACGGTTGTTCGTCATATAGACTTAAACATAATGAAAATGGCATAAACTTATATCATTCCTAGTTTTAACTCATCGTTATATTCACTAAGGTGAAAATACCGTTATAAATGTACTTCTTGTTTCCCAGCTATGGGTTAAATAGTAAGACTTGTATCATTAAATTATTATTATCTCCAAAAATTTCCACAGCCTAAAAAAAAAAAAAATTAAAAAAATGGAGTCATTAAACCTTAGAACACCAATCAATCAAGTCGAAATCTACTTTTTGGAGCGGTAGCAATTTGACAGCTTTTTTTTTTTTTTTTATTGATGATTCGATTATGGGGGTTTCACAAGTGTGATTGAGCCCCAATAGCTCCGATATTCCTAGTTTTATCCCGTCGAAATTTCATGGTTATCCTATTTTACATTATTTACATTATTCGGACTATTGTCCTCATCTTTGTCGACATATTACAACGTTTCGGCCGTTGTACGCTCCGGCCTTCTTCAGTTGGTTGGAAGGTCGAACTGAACCCTTTATTTCGCTCACTGGGGTAGACTGTTCTAGTTCCAGGTGCCATGTTTAACTGATGTCAGTTATCAGTTATCTCCTGTTAATTTCCCTCTGAAAGTTCTCCACTGCCTTAGCCGGGTATTGAACTCACACTCTTTGGGTCCTGTCACTGGATCTAACTAACGTCTATTATAATATTCTAATGAATCATTTGTTTGTTTGTTTAACAGCACAACTACTTATGGGTCATTTAATGATTAAATTTAATTTTCCTAGGAGCATTTTACAAAAAAATATTATTATATATATTTCAGGATCATTCTTCAATTTATTCAAGATGATCTTCGCCCTCTTCAACATTCTAACTTTCTTTCATTATATAACAAAATGTCTCACAGGTTTCTCGTACGATTTCATTTTAAGTCTTTTGGTAATGTTTTATTTTGCAAAAACAATCTGTTGCTGGTAATTTATATTTTATTTTATTTTTTTAATCTATACTTTCATTTTTTTTTTTTTTGTCCATGTTTGAGAGTTCACTATTTGCTCATAGCCGGGACCCTAACAGGTGCTACCACCACAGTTCAAAGTACACCTGGGAACAGTAGCAAATAAGATGTCGTTCCACGCTTCTCAAAACCTCCCGATCAGATCTCTTGCTACTGGATGTAGGTTTACTAACATTCGCAGAATTTTTTTATATTAGTTTTAGTTTCAAGTTAATATATTAAATTAGATATTTCCAATAAGTAAAATACTTTGCCGTATTTCAAAACGAATTTAAATTAATTAGAAGAGGTTCTTTTTTTTTTGAAAATCGCTAAAAATCACTGATTTTAGCACCATTTACGCCATCTATCAGCACAACGTAATATTTTTCATAAAAAAATCTTTCAAAAATAATACATATTTTTCTGCAAATTTCTTTGAGGGTTTATGAGCTGATTTAAAGTTTAATGAAGCGGATTTGAAACAAATGTTACTTTTAGTTTAAAATATCACAGAAATGCATTTTTTAACACGGAGTTACGTGTTTTTATGTTGCGTTGATAACTTTAATGACATCTTTTGGGCTTTTCTCTTAATAATTTGAATGATAAAAATTTGTTTTTTTAAGTTTGGGGTTTGCGTCTCTTTCTTTCTCTCACTCTCTGTCTGTCTGTCTGTCTCTCTTTCTCTCTCTCTCTCTCTCTCTCTCTCTATATATATATATATATATATATATATATATATATATATATACCAGGTGTAACAGCACAATTGTCCAATTGTTGTATTAAGCGCTGAACCGTAGTATTTAGGAAATGATTAAATATACATTACTGGATTTCTCCGATGTTTTTATAACTCTATAGGACTCTAGCTTGAGCAATAAGAATGTATACTTACTCTCTAAGCTTAGCAAAAGTATCGTGATGAAATCGATCATAAACGAGAATTATATGTTCATCATTAATTTAAGGATCGGAAGCTCATGGATGATTGAAATTAAGTTCATATATATATATATATATATATATATATATATATTCCAGGATCATTCTTCAACTTATTCAAGATGATCTTCGCCCTCTTTAACATTCTAAATTTCTGTCCTGGTATAACTAGGTGTCTCACAGGTTGCACGTACGTTTTCATTTTTAAGTCTTTATTCACTGCTCATTGGACTGTCATCGATGAAATTCCTCTCTCACGTACCAAACGACTTATGAATTGAGTTGGATCTTTTCTAATTGATCTCTTTAGTCCTAAGTTGAAATGATGATCCCTCTTGCTGTTGTGATCACCTGATCCAGTTTTTTTCTCTACTGTTCCCTCTTTTTTAAACTTATTCACCGTTCTATTGGTGGTTCTAGAATGGGCTTTGAAGATGGAAGTCAGGGTATGAATGTTAGTATCATAAGTGAAGGACTGAATGATCTTTTTCGTCTCATCATTACTCAGTTGGGAAAACTGTGGAGGTGATAAAAACAATTTTAACCTGTTTTCTTTCCAGCTGAATAACGAATTTTGAATGATGAATTTAGTTTTTTTTAGAGATTCTTACGACAAATGACGTCAAGATAGTTCAACATTTTATTTGAATTCCTGGAAAAAAATAATACTCAATCAATTTAGAGTGTTTTTCTTTTAGATAGTAAACATTTCGTGGGATGGTTAATTATGCTGTTACACGATTTATATATATATATATATATATATATATATATATATATATATATATATATATATATATATATAAAGGTATTCAGAAAATAATTACCTATTTAACTGATATCAATTTTGTGTCCAAGATACCAAAGCAGAATGGTCGATTCCTCGTTTAGCTACAGAAAATATCTAACATTTGCTCCCCTGCTCTATCTGTAATCAGGAGTATTGCTGCAATATTTGGACTGGTGCCACCCAACTCTCACTCTCCAACATCGACAGAGTTCAAACATTTATTTGGCTTTTTGGGTGATAAACTATTCTCTACCTTACAGCTGTATCTCGCTGAAGAAACATCGCTAGGCTTTCACAACGAATTCCCTTGGACACAAAAGGACGTTAATCTATCTCTTTTCCTCTCAATAATGGGTTAAATAGTAGAGTTGGCTTGGCTTTTTAACCTTTGGAAGCGGCCAGTCTAGGATAACGACTACTCTAACTCAAAGAAAGAAACAGTGGCGAAAGCAACGAGAAAACGCTCTATCATGGCAGATTAAAGATAATTAATATAGAGGACGACTATCGCTTACGTCCTATTTCAATTGTACTAATATTTAGAGAGAAAATAGATGTTATTCAATTGTTAAACATGATATGATTTTCAAAAAAACATACACATTTTAATTTTAAGTCAAATTAATATTAACAACCGGCTTAGGACGATAAATCTTATTAAAAATATATATACCTCCACATGTTCGTATTGAAGCTGTTAATATCAACTTGAAATGAAAGACAAGCCTGTTTGTAAGGAAAATATGTTGAAAATTTGAAGTAAATGGTAACAAATAAACACATTGTACTTAACGATCAGAAAGTGCTTTTTTCTTTGCATTGAATTCATTAATATCAGGACAGAATGAAAGACAATCCTTTTTGTATGGAACGTGTGTTAGAGTATTTGAGTAAAGGGTAAGCACATTGTACCTAAAGATCAGAAGGTGCTTTTGAAGCTGTTAACATCTGCTGGATTTGAAATTAGCTCATTCTCTCAGTAGCTTCTGTCACAGTAACCAGATAGGTAAAATTAATAAGTAATACTTTTCCTCGCCCTATGAAGAAGTAGGTAAGAAATTATTGGACATGGTTGAAAAACATTGGAAAATTGAAAGGCAAATACATATTTGGGCAGAGGGCACAGAGATAATATTAATTATAAGCAGAGACCCGGTGAGCAAAAGTTTATTTTTCTGTCTATTTTCAGAGCAAGGCCTGTGATCAGGAGGTTTTGAGGAGCGTGAAACCATCTCTTAATTGCTGCTGTTCCCAGATCCACCCTGATATGGCGAGGTGGCACCTGTTAATAGAATGATCAACAATATATTTTATAGTAGAATGACCAACAATACATTTTATAGTAGAATGACCAATAATACATTTTTAGTAGAAAGACCAGAAATACATTTTATATTAGAATGAGCAACAATACATTTTATAATAGAATGACCAACAATACATTTTATAGTAGAATGACCAGAAATACATTTTATATTAGAATGAGCAACAATACATTTTATAATAGAATGACCAACAATATATTTTATAGTAGAATGACCAGAAATACTTTTTATATTAGAATGATCAACAATACATTTTATAATAGAATGACCAACAATGAATTTTATAGTAAAATGACCAGAAGTACATTTTATATTAGAATGAGCAAAAATACATTTTATAATACAATGACCAACAATACATTTTATAGTAGAATGACCAACAATACATTTTATAGTAGAATGAGCAGAAATACATTTTATATTATAATGACCAACAATACATTTTATAATAGAATGACCAACAATACATTTTATAGTAGAATGACCAGAAGTACATTTTATATTAGAATGAGCAACAATACATTTTATAATAGAATGACCAACAATACATTTATAGTAGAATGACCAACAATACATTTTATAGTAGAATGACCAGAAATACATTTTATATTAGAATGACCAACAATACATTTTATAATAGAATGACCAACAATATATTTTATAGTAGAATGACCAGTAATACATTTTATATTAGAATGAGCAACAATACATTTTATAATAGAATGACCAAGAATATATTTTATAGTAGAATGACCAGAAATACATTTTATATTCAAATGACCAACAATACATTTCATAATAGAAAGACCAACAATATATTTTATAGTAGAATGACCAGAAATACATTTTATATTAGAATGAGCAATAATACATTTTATAATACAATGACCAACAATACATTTTATAGTAGAATGACCAACAATACATATTATAATAGAATGGCCAACCGTACATTTTATAGTAAAATGACCAGAAATACATTTTATATTAGAGCAACAATATATTTTATAATATAATGACCAACAATATATTTTATAGTAGAATGAGCAACAATACATTTTATAATTGAATGACCAACAATACATTTTATAATAGAATGACCAACAATATTTTCATATTAAAATGACCGGAAATACATTTTTTATTAGAATGAGCAACAATAGATTTTATAATAGAATGACCAACAATACTTTTTATACTAGAATGACCAACAATGCATTTTATAATAGAATGACCAATAATACATTTTATAATAGAACGACCAACAATGCATTTTATAATGGAATGACCAACAATGCATTTTATAATAGAATGAGCCACAATACACTTTATAACAGAATGACCTACAATACATTTTATAGTAGAATGACCAGAAATACATTTTATATTAGAATGAGCAACAATACATTTTATCATAGAATGACCAACAATACATTTTATAATAGAATAACCAACAATGCATTTTTAATAGAATGACCAACAATGCATTTTATAATAGAATGACCAACAATACATTTTATAGTAGAATGACCAGAAATACATTTTATATTAGAATGAGCCACAATACATTTTATAATAGAATGACCCACAATACATATTATAGTAGAATGATCAACAATACATTTTATAGTAGATTGACAAGAAATACATTTTATTATAGAATGACCAAAAATACATTTTATAATAGAATGACCTCCAATACATTTTATAGTAGAATGATCAGAAATACATTTTATATTAGAATGAGCAACAATACATTTTATAGTAGAATGACCAACAATATATTTTATAGTAGAATGACCAGAAGTACATTTTATATTAGAATGAGCAAAAATATATTTTTCAATAGAATGACCAACAATACATTTTATAGTAGAATGACCAACAATACATTTTATAATAGAATAACCAACAATACATTTCATAGTAGAATGACCAGAAATACATTTTATATCAGAATGGGCAACAATACATTTTATAGTAAAATGACCAGAAATACATTTTATATTAGAATGAGCAACAATACTTTTTATAATAGAATGACACACAATACCTTTTATAGTAGAAGGACCAACAATACTTTTTATAGTAGAATGACCAGAAATACATATTATAATAGAATGAGCAACAATGTATTTTTTAATAGAATGACCAACAATACATTTTATAGTAGAATGACCAACAATACATTTTATAGTAAAATGACCAGAAATACATTTTATAATAGAATGACCAACAATACATTTTATTGTAGAATGACCAAAAATATATTTTATAGTAGAATAACCAGAAATACATTTTATATTAGAATGACCAACAATACATTTTATAGTAGAATGACCGACAATACATTTTATAGTAGAATGACCGGAAAATACATTTTATATTAGAATGAGCAACAATACATTTTATAATAGAATGACCAACAATACATTTTATAATAGAACGACCAACAATACATTTGACAGTAAAATGAACAACAATACATTTTTAAATTGCGAAATAACCAACAATACATTTTATAATAGATTGACCAACAATACATTTTATAATAGAATGACCAACAATACATTTTATAATAGAATGACCAATAATGCATTTTTTCTGTAACCGAATGCATACCATTGCGTTCAAAATATATTTAGTTGAAATCATGAAATTGTGTTAAAAATATTTAGATTTCGGCATTACTTAATGTACAGATGCTGATATGTCGCTAAACTAAGTCCACGTTCCAAACAGCCAACATGTAAGAACTCTTGCATAACATTAACCTATATAATATCCTACAGATTCTTAAAGATATCAAGCTATATCCCAAAATATAACTTCAAAAAACTGCAACATAAAACATCCTATTTATGGTAACACTTAACTGTTGGTATGATTACTTTTCTGAAATTTAACAGTAATACGTAATTTTGGCATAACTTTAAATCCAGATATTTTTTTGAATTATTGTCTTTACCTTTGTTATGTTAAATGAAATATTTCTGTTAATTCTTCACTCTTTGTCAGAAGTTAAAACAATAGTAAAAAATATTTGGAATTTCAGATAACCATAAATAATACATCCCTGAATATTAAATTTGAATTATGGTGAATAAATAAAATTTTTTATTATACCTGATGACTTTGACGGAGCTCAGATTCAGAACGATGTTGTTCCATTCATGTGTGGTGTCTTCAGTCATTTCAAGAAAGTTCCTGAGTCTGAGGTGTCCTAATTTAACATACATATAGGTCTGTGGACTTGGAATGTTTGGAGATCAGTAGAATTGGAGCAGACGCATCAAAATTGAATCAATCATATATTGGCACAAAAGTTGGGTATCATCTACCATGTATTCAACTGTGAAAGTAGAATAACAAAATCTTATTTTTATTACTTAAACCCTAGAACACTAACCATGAGTATATAGTACCCTGCGCAAATTTACCTATCTTTAATTACAATTTTCAGTATCTGATTTTCTTACGTAAATATGTTTTTCAGTTCCAATTAATGTTAACTCAAAGTACAAAGTTTGAAGTGCCTGCATGTAATTTTTTTTTTTTGTTGATATTTTCAAAATCGGGTATGATATACCTATGATTAGTAGTGGTGTAGTTTTAATTGATGATTAGTGTTCTAGGGTTAAAGCTCCCAAGAAAATTAAATGACCCATAAGGAATTGATGTGCCGTTAAGCAAATCAATTCAATCAAACCTCAAGAGAGAAATCGAATCTGTATCCCCCTTTTTTGTGGGGAAACCACTCCTCTATAGCCGCAGAGTGCTGTTATAAATTTAGAAAAAGTAGGAAGTTGTGTTGCTTTATTGTGACGGCCTACCGTAGCCCAATTGGTCCCAGCTTAATGATTTCACTGATGAAAAAATGTTTACATGTTCGGGACATTAATGTTTTCCTAAGAGATCTAGGCCGGTTGATATTAATTTAACTGTTAAAGAAAATGCCAAGCGTGTTAACTCAAAATACAGTTTATAGTAATAAGAAAGACCATCAAAATCAGGATGCTGCAAAACTCGGTATATAGTAAGTATTCTTTCTTTCTTTCTTTTTATGTGCCATGTCCTTTCAGGACGTAGGCGATCATGGCTCTCCACTTCCCTCTATCCCTTGCAACTCTCAACAAGTCCCTTCCCTCTGCTTTCTCTCCCAGACCACGTTCTGTCATCCATCCACCTGCTCAAGCTCGCAAGGTATGTCACGCACTGCTTTGTCTCTTTATTCCCTGATTTCGACTCGTAAGTATCAGATTCTCAAGGCCTTCCTTCCTCATTATGTATCCCAGAAACTTCAGTTGCCTCTTTCTGATGTTAAGTATAAGTCTTCTTCTTGTCTGGAACCTCTGTAAGACCTCATCGTTGCTCACATGCTGGGTCCATGATATCCTTAGCATCCAGCTATAGAACCACATCTGTGTTGCCTTGAGTCTCTTCTTCATCTTTGAGGAAATCGTCCAACATTCGCTGCCGTAAAGAAGAACAGATATCACGTAACAGCTCAGTATTCGTTTCTTTGTTGCCAAAGAAATCCTCCTGTCTCGTAATACTCTGCCTAGCTTTTGGAATGTGTCTTTGGCTATCCCAATACGTCTACGGATCTCAGCGTCGCACTTGCCGTCCTCTGTCAAGACGCTTCTCAAATATTTAAACTTCTGCGTCTGCTTGAATCTTGTGTACCCGACCTGCAAATCGCATTTCGAGTTCTTCCTCTTATTGATGACCATCACCAGTATTATAATAGTGGTTGTACGTTACATTTAATACTAGAATTCGTTTACCGTGGTCCCCCCCACCACCAAAAAAAAAAAGTACCCCGCGTCCAATACCATGTATGAGGGAAACATGAAGATCAAAAAGAAAAATGGGATTCAGTCGAAATAAGCGCACGTATAGAACTGAACTCCGAAACTAGGGACTCATGGAAGCGAACAAACCTGACATCAATAAAAAATAACCCCCAAAAAATTCACCTATTGAAAAAAAAAAAAAAAAATTTTGGAATTGCCCAATATTTTGCTGTTGGTTTTGTAGAAAAAACAGATTTTTACAGAAATATTTATTTTGATTGGTATATTGCTGCTTGCTTTGTGTGTGTTTTTGTTCATATACAGGGATTGGAATTTGCTTTTCTGCATGTATAGTATGGGACTTCATTTACCAAAAAGTACCATATTTCTGGGGGTTTTGCTTATTACCATATGTACCAGTGTTCACTGATGCCTGTAGATTTCGTTGTAGTTATTATAAATTTACTGTATGTGCAGATGTTGCTTCCTGAAAAACGACTAAAACAATTTTCAATAAATGCATCATGAAATGTACTAAAATTCCTATTTTCCGAAAAAAACACCTGATATTAGGTTGGTGCAAAAATAATGACGTAATAATGTCGTTTTTTGACGTTAAAAAACACGTCAAGAAAAGACATTATTACGTCATTATTTTTGCACCAACCTAATAATTAAAACCTACCTTACTTCTATTTAAAAAAAAAAGTACTAGTAGTATAATTTGTGCTAAGTGTTTCTTCAGGGTTAATGAGAATGTCACATAAAGATAAGGTTATAATTTTGATTTTTTGGGTTGTGGTGTGCACTTTTTTTTTTTTTTTTAAATATTCCATTCCAAACCTGGGTGTGTCCAATGCGTGGATACGACCAATATTCCGCTAAATACGGCAATTCATTAAAATCATTTTTAATATTTTTATTTTTATAATTTTTATTATAATACATTTATTATCATTTTAATTTTTTAATAAATAATAATTATAAATATTTTGAAGGTAAAAATGAGGGTGGGAATGACGGGGCCAAACAGTGTGAACATTTGAGGGACTGATGTGTTTTGTGCACATGTTTTGGAACTAGCAAGAGAGAATTGTAACAGTCAATTCTCCAAGCACATGATGAGCAAACACAAGCCGGTTTCTTTCTTTTACTGTACAACTGGTAGACTATTAGAAATTTGCTGCACGGACCAAGCCAACCAAATACTAGGAGGATATAGGCGGATGGTCAGCAAAAGTAGGTATACAGTAAGTATTATACCAGTATTATAATAGTAGTTCTAGGGTGCATTTTATATTAGAATTAATTTAAGTCACTTTCATAATTTTTATTTTTTTTATTCTTTAATAAATAATAATAATGTTTTACAGGTAAAGAGGGGTGTGGGAATGACGGGGGCCAAATATTATGAACATTTTATACTAGAATATATATATTTGTATATATTTATTATAATTTTTCATTTTTTAATAATAATAATAATAATAATAATTATAATAATAATAATAATGATAATAATAATCAAAGCTAACCGCCCAGACATTGTTATTAAAGACCGCAAACAAAACAAATGCATCCTTATTGATATGGCAGTCCCTGCAGATTGCAATGTATCTTTGAAGATATTCAAAAAGCTGTCAAATATCGTAGCTGTATAGCTGTATGTATTGTCGGTAATTTTAATTTGTATATGTATTGTTGGTAATTTCATTATCCATATGTATTGTTGTCAGGACCTTGAAATCGAAATCTCAAAAATGTGGCATATGGGAACATGAACAATCCCTGTTTTATTTGGAGACCTGGGAGTGGTTGGAAAAGATTGCAGTAGACTAATTGAAGGGATTCCTGGAAGTCCATGCCTCAAGGAGATACAAAAAATTGTTCTCACAAGTGCAGCCCACACTTTACTTAGAGCTTTATCGATGTAAAATATTTTTTGTCGTCAGTGGAAAGTGTCATGATGCGATTTTTAACGTTAGGTCTCTCGGCTCGACCCGGAAAGAAATGTGTGCACGCCAGAAATCAAATAAAATAAAAACAATAATAATAATAAAAATGGTTTGCAGGTAAAGAGGAGGGTGTGAATGTCGGGGACAAACACTGAACATTTGAGGGATCATTATGTTTATTATCGATATGCTATTATTAATGTGTTTGTATAATCAATATAATCCTACTTGTGTTTATGTCTTTTTTCATTACTTAATGTCTACTTTTGCAGCCACCTGTATATAATGAATTCTATGAGATTTTTTCTGTATGTTTCTTTGTCTGTTCGGAGATCATGTCACCCTAAAGTAAACATATAGCAAATTTAAAAAGTTAAAAGTACCCGGATGTGAATGTCAAACTAAGAAAAAAGTAGACAACAATTATGTCCAATGCACCAATTTTAAAAATACAGTAAAATAACAGGCATACACAAAGCGCACAGATACTGCACTGATCCTGAGTTAAAGAGTCGGGGATTGAAAATTCGATCATTGACAGTGCATTGAAATAACCGGATCTGTGCCAAATGTATTGATCGACTCGTAAATAACCGCGATATTTTTGTTATTATCTGTACAATGGTGGTATTATAAATGAATGTCAACACCAACGTCACAATTTTTATTATAATCTGATCTGACAGCAGGCCGATAATGCTTACGTGATTTTTGTCACGGATAAAAATGATTCAACCGACAAAAGGGTTCAAGTTGAAATAGAAAGATAAGATATATTCTTATAGAAGACTTATCAATAATTGTCCCGACGCTTATCAAAAGAAAATGAAAAAAAAAATACATAAATTCATAGCTTCATTACTGAGTCATCAATGAATTATTGCCTAAAATTTTATGAATTTACACTACTTTTCAGGCTTTAGATTGATGTAAAAAACAGAGTCCGGGTTGATCCTTTTAGGTTATAGAATATAATAGTTTTAAAACTTTGTGAACGACAACAGTATTTGCCTTGAATAACGTAGGTTTTGAAATACACAAGAATTAGTTTGAATTTGTTGAAACAACACAGAGTCTGCCTTAAGATATAGAAGTTCTCAAATACGACAGTATTAGTTCTAACTCGTCAAAAGATCGCAGTCTTTGAGCCATACCGGTTTTTAAACGCGATAGTATTAGGTTTAACTTTCAGAACGGCCGCCTCGTTTGTCTTGACCCATGGAGGCCCTCAAATACGACAGTATTAGTTCTAACTCGTCAAAAGATCGCACTCTTCCTGGAGCCATACTGGTTATTAAACACGATAGTATTAGGTTTAACTTTCAGAACGGCCGCCTCGTTTGTCTTGACCCATGGAGGCCCTCAAATACGAGAGTATTAGTTCTAAATCGTCAAAAGATCGCAGACTTTGAGCCATGCCGGTTTTTAAACGCGATAGTATTAGGTTTAACTTTCAGAACGCCCGTCTAGTCTGTCTTGACCCATGGAGGCTCTCAAATATGATAGTTATATTATTTACATGCGGACTATTGTCCTCATCTTTGTTGTTGTTATCACAACGTTTCGACCGTTCTGCCTTTATCAGGTGTCTATTGATCCAAGTAACCTTCAAAGAATTCCAAAGTGAACCCTTTATTTAATCTACGAGAGCACACTGTTCTCGTTTCACTGCCCATGTCCAGGGATATCTTGTCTAGTTCTTATTTCTGTTACTGCTGGGTTATTGTTCACCCTGTTTCCACCGAATTCAAGTACACACTGCCTAGCCCAAGGATTGAACTCGCAATCCCCAGATTCACGAACGAATGCTTCAATCCCGTAAATTATTACTTGAAACTTGTTTTAATATCTCATTGGTAGTAACAGAGATATTAAAATATCAATCGATTTGATATATTTGATTTATTTGTTTTACGGTATATCAACTTATTTTGGGTCATTCAATGCCGAAATTAAATTTTCTTGGGAGCTTGAAAATAATAAAATATGGCATACGTTATTCTGCTTTCACAATTGAATACATGGTACATGATACTCAGCTTTTGTGCATATCCATGTTTCTGTGGCATGATGTGTGTTTCACCTTTTAGGCCTGCGTTCCTGAAGAATTTGAACTCTTTCGCCTCAGCCCCTGAGTTAAAATTCGAAAATAATTGGTATGTAATGTTTCACGGTAGATATAAAAATAGTTACAAGTGGTTCTCCACCGTTCAATCGGCAGACGGGCATTTAGTCATTTTTCTTTACCATCGGTAAAGCGGTAGTCAGGGATCAAAGGATTAATGTTGTAGTTTTGTCGAGGTTATATTTTCGAATACAGTTTGATTTCTTTAAGAAATTCTAGAATATTATATGGATTAATGTCATGAAAGAATTCTTTCATGTTGGTTCTTTTTTTTGGTTGATTACTAGCGGCATATCAACACCTCTATGGGTTATTTAATGTCGAAATCTAAATAGTTTGTACATAATTTATACTTTCAGATTAAAAGTATATTTTTTTAGTTATATAGTCTGAAGATCATAAAATGTATTGTTGGGAATTTTACTATTAGGTTGGTGCAAAAATAATGACGTAACAATGTCGTTTTTTGACGTTAAAAATACGCCAAAAAAAACGACATTATTACGTCATTATTTTTGCACCAACCTAATATAAAAACGTATTTTTATATTTTATTATTGTCCTTTTATTATAAAAATGGAATGGAATGAAAGTAACTATCAGTAAAAAAAATATTAAAAATGATGGATCTAACAAAAATATAAATGAAAATAAATACTATTCAAAAATTAATATTAATGGCTGACAATTCTTGATCTTATAAGAAAATGAAAGTAAACAGCAGACAAAAATGAATCATAATAGTTAATGTTTCATTTAATAAAAAATAAAAATGGAAGTAAATTCCAGGCAAAAATATATAATAATGGCGGGCTATTTTTCATTATAAAAAGAAAATTGAAAATAAAAGTAAATTCTAGTTAAAAATGAATAATAATGGCCGACAATCTTTCATCGAATAAAAAAATGAACATTGAAGTAAATCTATCTATTTTGTAGATCATAAAATGTATTGTTGGTAATTTTACTATAAAAATGTAAGGGAATAAAAGTAAATATCAATAAAAAATATAAATAACTAATATTAATGGCTGACAATTTTTGATCTTATAAGAAAATAAAAGTAAACAGCAGACTAAAATGAATCATAATGATTAACAATATTTTATCTAATAATAAAATAAATATGGAAGTAAATGTCAGTCAAAAATATATAATAATGGCGGGTTATTCTTCATTATAAAAAAATGAAATAAAAAGGAAATTCTAGTTAAAAATGAATAATAATGGCCGACAATCTTTCATCGAATAAAAAATGAAGTAAGTCTATATAGTTTGTAGATCATAAAATGTATTATTGATAATTTTAACATAAAAATATATTCTTAACTATGAATAGCTAAAATAAAAACATAAATAAATCCTGAGATATAGAAATGATGAAATTTCCTGAAAGATATCAGACGATAGTGGAACAAAATCTATATTTAGTGGCACTTGAGCCTTGTATTGGTTAGATATAAGTTGTTGGATTGATTGATTTTGATATCAACCTGTATAGGTTATTTAATGCCGAAATCTAAATAGTTTGTATATAATTTTATACTTTGAGATTAAAGGTATTTTTTTTAGTTATAGAGTCAGAACATCATAAAATCTATTGTTGGTAATTTTACTATAAAAATGTATTTTTATGTTTTCTAATTGTTATTTTGCTATAAAAATATATATTGCTGCTCATTTTGCTAGAAAAATAGTCATTTTATTATAAGAATGTACTGTTGATTTTTGATTGGGTGTTCCCTATTTGCCCATAGTTTAGACCTTGATAGGTGCTATTACCCCGGGTCAGGGTGGACCTGGGAATGAAAGCAATTAAGAGGTAGTTCCACGCTCCTCAAAACCTCAAATCTCTCGATCAGAGATATTGCTGCCGGATTTAGTTTATCATCATAACCAGGGCGAATGTCAATGGATTAACAAAGATTCGTTAACGAGTGTATGTATTCGCACACACGCTCGTTAACATGACGTCATAACAGGTACAACGTGGAACAAATTTCTTTGTAAACAAATGAAAAACTGTACCATCTCTAGATATCTGACACGGCGACATCCACCTTTTAGATAAGTTTATCATATTAAGTCAAGCACGTTAATTAGGTCTCTGGGCCGGTACGATATTTCTGACCCAAGGAGGAGTTCTGTTTATTTCCAAAGTCTACTTCAAATCTGTACTTCTAACGTCTCCATCTGAACTCTAAATTGTTTTTCATTATTTATTTGTTTATTTATTTTTCTCCTCCCTCAACGGGAGTTGATAGGTTCGACTATTGTCCGGTTCACACTCCTCCCCTATATTTTGAACATGAGTAGAGGTTCATCCCTTGTTTCCTGTTTAGGATTAGGTTTCCATTCCCTTCAGCTCTGTACCTCTGATATCTCTGACTGATTTTATTTTGTAATTATTATTTTCTTCTCCCAACAATTGTTGATAGGTCCGCTTACGGTTCATCTCGGTATTTACTCTCCCACTAGAACGAGATGTGACACAAGGGCGGTTTAATGTGGGGACCCGATCGCGTACACACGGGCAGGGACAAAATTCACCTCAGCCCCCGCAACCGTCAGTTTCGATGGCCTCGGTGCGAGCACCGATCCCTCCCTCTGGTGCAATGGAAGGGCGCAGCCTCGGGCAGATGTTCCCCAGGGCTGGGCACTTCTTCAGTATTATTTTCTCAGTTGCCCCACCGTCTTTAGACAGAGAAGCCGCTAAGCACACTCTGTCCAAGGACAGAGACGCAACTGAGAGATGATAAATGATGCGCGTACACCCCTCCAAAGAGGGGGAGCACGCCGCTTATCGTTCATCTCAAACACTCCACCCCAGTCTTTTGAACAGATATAGAAGTTTACACCTTGTTTTCTGTTTTGGATTGCGTTTCCGGTTACCTGTAATGTCCATTCCAACTCAAGACTCCTAGGGTCTCCACCTGAACTCTGACATTTTATTCGTTAATTGTTGTAGCATACTTACGGACGATAAAGGGTATGCCTCTATTCACATAAATACAGTAGAAAATACTGTATGTTGGTCTACAGTTAGAGATTCGTCTCCAGCTGCGTTGGTCAAACACCCTGCCTCCGGACAGAGAGGATCCCCAGACGCGGCTATGTCGAAGGGCAAAGTCTCGTCTCAGGAAACAGCTTCATGACCCTGTTTTATACGGTGTCTACGGGGAATTTTTCGCCGGGTCTACAGGCTCGGATAGCCAACTTTTAATTTGGCCTTTTGCCACATCTGTCCGTGTGGGGCGGTTGGTAGATATCCTACATTCATTGTGGAATTCACTTGACTTACTTTTAGCAATAGAGTACTTCTACGCGCTGCTGGCGAATCTTATATGTATTGTTCTTGTCCTAAGTATTATCGTTCATTACCAACCTTCGTGCGATTATTCTCCTCGGTATCCTTCCATAGGTTACAACACTAATTAAATCTTGACCTCTTTAAGTCTAGAATTATCTTTCTATATTTTCTGCTACCTTGTCCTTTCTTAAGTTAATACAACGCCACACAGAAACCCTGGGCCTTGTATTGTACAAACGTTAGTATTGTAACTCTCGGAGTATTCATACATGATTCTCCACCCTAAAGAACGACGACAATTATACTTAGAACCAGAAAAGAGAAAGTGGAAATTTCTAGGACACGTAATGAAGAAAGAAGGCTTGGCCTTGACAGGACATATTGAAGGAAAGATGGACAGAGGAAAACAGTTTGTGGGAATGGACGGGAGGACAGGAATTGATTGGTTTGTTTTGTTTTACGGCATATCAACCTCAATGGGTTATTTAATGCCGACACTGATTTTTATTGCTGGTAATATTTTCTATCTATCTATCTATCTATCTATCTATCTATCTATCTATCTATCTATCTATCTCATTCTGTTCATTATTTATCTATCTCATTCTGTTCATTATCTATCTCATTCTTTTCATTATCTATCTATCTATCTATCTATCTATCTATCTATTGTTTTGGTTTGTTTTGCTTTACGGCATATCAATCTTAGTGGGTTATTTAATGCCGGCAAGATTTTTATTCCTGGTAATATTTTTTCCAAAAATGTATTGCTGGCAATATTTTTTTCTTCAAAAATGTATTGCTGGTAATAATGTATTACTGGTAATAATTTTACCTTCAAAAAATTTATTGCTGTTATTAAAACCTATTTTAACACTTCCATAGTGTTTTGACCCCAGTTTTGGAGGTTAACTATTTGCCGATAGTTGGGACCCTAACAGGTGCAACCACCCCTGGTTAGGATGGAACTTGGAATGCTAGCAGTTAAGAGGTGGTTTCACGCTCCTCAAAACCTCCTGATCAGGGCCCTTGCTGTCGGACGTAGTTTATCGTCTTACCCAGGACGTCGATGTAGTTTATCATCTTAGCTAGGTTGCCAGGAATTGAGTATGATAGTAAGGAAACTGTTGTGGATTCAGGGATGAAATCCGGTACCAATAAATAACAAACGCCAAGAATGAATATAGGAAAATAATGTATTAACGTAATAATACAAATTGGTAAAGCAGGTTAGTAGTTCCAGGAATGCGGGTTAGTAGCAAAATATCGATACAGTCTTTGCTATTGAAGTATCGCTATATGACTTCTTACTGAGTCTACGTCCTCGCTCACTGTGACTCTTGCTCGCTACGTTCGTTCTATCTATCTGTTAGCTTACTCTCGCTCTTCCGGTTACCTACAATCTTCCACTCCTTCTCCTGTTTCCTCTTTGGTCTTCAGGTAGCAGTAGTATATGTATATACAGGGTGAGTCCTTTTGTGTAAAAAGAGGAGAACCCCTCAACAGAAACAAACATTGCTAACAGCGACAAAGTGTAGGAACCTGTAGAAAGCCACGATCCTTCTGGGGGAACATTCTAGAAAGTAAAAGAAACTATAATAACAATGATCTATAAGAACTGCTAAAGCACCATCACTTTATAGATAGGCGTGGAGAATCTAGTTAAAAATTAAAGAAAAAAAAACAATAGATTTATGTAGTATAAGATCTCAATTCTTTATAAAAATATGATCACGCAAATTTCCATTCAATTCTCCATATTAGCATTTATTGACAAATCAACGAGGTTGTTTCAGACGCAGATGAAACCTTTGAAAACGCTGACAAACATTTCTGTATCGTATGCTAGAAAAAAAATTCAAAGCTCAAATCCAGGAAAATGGTTGACAATCTTTTCCTTTCTAAAAATCAATATTTAAATTTGGGAATATAATTATTAAGCAACAAATGATATGAATTTAGTAAATCTAACTTTTTACTTTCATGCGATCCGATTTTTTCTATGAATAGCGTAACGTAAATTAATAAACAAGTCTTCAGTATATCTTCGACGGGGTGTAAATAATATTAATTTCTCAAATTTTCATCTTAATGAGTGCTAAAGTTCCTTTTGTAAATCATTTCTCGATTTAAAAGTATTTTCAGAAACCAGTTTACATTACGAAATTACCAAGCGACAATCCGCCCCCCACCAAAAAAAAAACAAAAACACAATATACTTAGTTGTAATTACCTGTATATGCGCTGATATTTAACTGATTACATGACCGCTAGCCTATAGCTATATTTATGCTACAAGGCGTAGATTTTGGCTTTCTCCCGTGACGATTAGTGAGAGATAACTGCAAAAATCATCAACCAGAATTCAGTTTACAAACTTTACTCTACGTATGAAGAACCGTTATACTGCTTCTGAACACGTCGTCGTAATGATAATGTTGATATTAGCCGTTTCCTTATAGGGAAACATTTCACATTCATTAGCTGAGCAGCCAGTGCTACATGAATTGTGCTTTTCTTTACTTGCTAATCTTTGGGCTGGGATCAAATTGTAGTATCTGTTCTCCTAATCTCTAATTATAACGTTAATATCACCCGTTTCCTTATATAGATACATTCGGCATTCATTGACCAAGCAGCTAGTGTTATTTGAGTTACACTTTTCTTCATTCGCTGGGCATGACACTGGGATCAAATTTTTATATCCATTCTCCTCATCTCTAATGATAATAGTAATGTTAGCCGTTTCCTTATAAGGAAACATTCGGCGTGCATTGACCAAGCAGCTAATGTTATTTAAGTTACACTTTTCTTCATTCGCTGCGCACGACACTGGGATCAAATTCTTATATCCATTCTCCTCATCTCTAATGATACTAGTAATGTTAGCCGTTTCCTTATAAGGAAACATTCGGCGTGCATTGACCAAGCAGCTAATGTTATTTGAGTTACACTTTTCTTCATTCGCTGGGCACGACACTGGGATCAAATTCTTATATCCATTCTCCTCATCTCTAATTATAATAGTAATGTTAGCCGTTTCCTTATAAGGAAACATTCGACATGCATTGACTAAGTAGCTAATGTTATTTGAGTTAAACTTTTCTTCATTCGCTGGCTATCACCTTTTCGTCTGATCATATTTGTAAAAAGGAACAAAAAAAATGCCTAAGATAACACAGATTTTATATAGATAAATCTTTTCGTAATGTGTGAGCTGTACCTATCACTGAAGAGATTTTGTACACATGGCACAGTGGATAAAGGCGTTTGTTAGATCCAGTCACAGAAACCAAAGAGTTGTGAGTTCAATACCTGGTTAAGGCGGTGGAGAACTTGGAGAGGGGAATTAACAGGAGATAATTGATAATTGACATTCATTAGACATTAGACACGGTACGTGAAACTAGAACAGTCTACACCAGCGACATTCCAACCAACTGAAGAAGACCAGTGCGTACAACGGCTGAAACCTTGTGATAAATATGGAAACAAAGATGAATTCAAATAATGTAAATTGTGTACATAATGCCTTATCTCAGATATATAGACAGATAGTAACGGTAATATCATATAAATATGAAAACATTTGGCATTCATTACTTGCTAATCATTGGGCTGGGATCAAATTGTAGTATCTGTTCACCTAATCTATAATGATAATGGTAATATCATCCGTTTCCTTATATAGATACATTCGGCGTTCATTGTGTGCTATTTGAGTTACACTTTTATTCATTCGCTGGCCATCACGCTGGGATCAGATTGTTGTATCCATTCTCCTCATCTCTAGTGATAATAGTAACGTTAGCCGTTTCCTTATAAGGAAACATTCATCATTCATTGACCGTGCAGCCAGTACTAGATGGTTGAAATGTATAAAAAAAATTCTCGTAAAACAAATTTTCAGAAAAATAGGTTTCTCAAGTACGGTAACTGTTACCACTCTATCAAGTAGAGATGTGGGTTTCCTTCCTAACCTTTTGTCTGAAGTTGTGTGGAACATCAATATCTTATAGACACTATTTTCTCTTCGATTTACATGAGCTATAGATTTTAGTTGTTGTTGCTATTGGTAGTCGTCAAGTGATGTGATTTCTGTTATTTGGAACAGTTCTTTGTGATTTTGTAGCGCCAGACTGCGAGGTTCGAAGAAATATGGTCCTCTCTATGACCTACAGACTTCCTTCGCTCGAGCCGTTTTAATCATTGATCTGAGAAATCGATTATATACAGCTGATAGTTTTGCCATCTGTGAATCTGTTTGGTGCCAGGCATAACATCCACATGAAAGTTCAATCTGACGAGGTTCTTTATGAATATGACCCGAGTTTTTATTTCTCTTAATGTATTCGTTTAGTAGCAACTTGAGTTGTAGTACGAAACTAACACTTGTATGGCATAATAGGATCCAGACATAAACAGGTCACTCGCATTGTAAATTGCACGATCAATAATTTTATCTCCTTCTGAAGCAACTGTGTTTTATGATGAACAGTAAACTTTACAAGCGAGCTCTTCAAAGCAATTTCCGCTGTCCACACGTAGAAAAAAAAAAAAAAGAAATGAATTAAATAAATGAATAAAACGAAAACTTTCGGGATCAAGTGCCACTCACCCGGAAGGTAGAGAATTCCGGTTGTGGCATTTTATGAGAAAACTCAGAAATAAGTCAGGAATAAGCCGGTCGTTTGTGGGCGATGACCCACCGGCTAGGGATGTAGAATGTCACGATTAGTGGCAGAAAGCCGAGCGTCATTGAAATGGATAGACGGATGCTAGGAGAAAACTGGAAGTCAGATTCACTGGAGAAAGTGGGTTAAAGCAAAAGAGATGTGAAGTCGGAAGCAGATGAAATTCACGCTGACCAATGGGAAAAGCTGGTCTATTAGTTTGTCGTCAGGAAAGCCGGAAGTAGACTCGAAGACGTCGCAAGTATCACCTATCTCCAGACCAGAATACGTCAATAAATAGGCCCTAACATTGGGGGGGGGGATTCGTGCTTTCTTGATTCACGGTGGAGTTATATCAGGTGATAGTTTCGACATCTCTGAACGACTTAGGTATCATGCATAGCAGACATACGAAAAGTCTAGATTTGCTGAGGTTTTTTATGAACATGACTCGATTTATGAGAAAATCTCGCAATCGGCTTTTATGGAATTCATTATTCACGTGTCCCTGTTAATATATAGGCACGTACTAAAATTGTCTTATTCTTTTAGCATTCTTTTAGAATCAGGAACCATTAGAGTGAAACAAATATGCAATTTCAGGTTCCTGAAGCATGATATTTGGTTGAAAGAAAATTCCATAACGTTTTTCTATAGGTGTCGGTTGTACACGTGATTTCGTCTCACACCTGACTAAAATTTATTACGTACTAGCAGTAGAGCCCGGCGTTGCCCGGGGATGTAACAGTAAAGACTGAAAAATAAAATTGACAAACATTATTGTTTAAGGTTGACGGACACGCATGTCTTAATTAGTTTTTTTTTGTTTTGTTTTTTTTTTGTTTTTGTTTTTTTACGAATTGGTCAAACCCAAACTCAAACAAAAAATTGTTTTTAATCGTTATGAGTCTACCGATTGAATAGAATTTTATTATAAACAATTGTCTTGTAAATGGAATTTTTAAAGCATTCTGAATGTAAAGAAAAAAGTGTGAAAGACAAGAAGAAACACTACCTGCCAAAAAAAAAGTGAAGTTTTGTTGAAATCTGTTGAAAAATGTAGGAAATCCGATCCCATATATAAACGAACACACGCACACACACAAACAATCTGGGTTTTATAAGTATAACTCGATATGAGTTGTCCCCCTTTAATTCTCGTGATGCCTCTTAATCGTGTTTTCAAATTGATTTCGTGCAAAAACAATTGTGTTTTTCCAATTTTTGACGCTGTCAGAACCACCGCAAGGTAATTTTACGTAGTCCTGTCAAGTTTTGTTGAAATCGGTTGAAAAATGTAGGAAATCCGATCCAATATATAAACGTACAGACACACACACACACAACCTGGGTTTTATAATAAGTATGATTCCGCAAGGTCACGTTTCACTTATGCTTTTATAGGTTTCAAGGGTGAATTGGGATTTTAAAATTTTGTTACCTTAAAAGTTAAAATGGAGGGAAATGAAATAGATTATCATCATTTGGTGTTCTTTTATTTCCGGAAAAGAAAAGAAAAACAAAAAAAAAAGGGAAAAAAATTAAAAGAAAACTTTTGATTGGGAAGACCTACTGAGAACGTTCCGGTAGACCGGCAGTCGTAAATGATCACGAAAAGAAAACGCTGATTAAAAAAAAAAAAAAAAAAGGAAAAAATCAAGGTCACTGACACGGTCCGTCGCAGAGGTATTCCACGTGTTTCAAGCGAACATTGTAACGTGTTTAAAATACAGTTAGATTACATGAACCGCTACGATGTTTGGGTACGTCATAATTTAACGGGATTTGTCGTGGAAACAAAAACAAAAATGAAAAGAAAAAAAAAACATGGCTGAACAAACACCAGATATCGCGAATTCCTCTTTTAGAGTGCTAAACGAGAAAAAAAAATATTTGCTGCATTTCTATCAGCAATATTTTGCTCAAAGGCAACAAAACGGCCCAATTTTGAAAAGAACGATCACAGGTAATGAAAAATAGATTGTTTACAACAATGTGGAAAGAGAAAAAAGACCTGGGAAAATCAAAATGCGCCACATTTAATCACTCCAGAAGATTGTCTACTTTGGAAGAAATTAATGTTTTGTATATGGTGAGAATGGAAAGGAAAATCAGGCGTTGAATCTAGACAAGCATTGTTCCCATTTGGACGAATTAAGGACAGCAATCAATGAAAAGTATCCTGAATTGGCCAATCTGAAGGGTATCACCTTCCATCAAGGTAACACAAGATCTCACGGCCTTACGGCCATATCACACTGAAACATCGATTTTCATACGATCACCCAATTAAGCAATATCGAGTCTGTTCAATACTTAATAATAAGAACGGTATCTGTCTATTTCTGAGATGAGGTATTATGTACACTATTTACATTATTTGGACTATTGTCCTCATCTTTGTCGCCATATTTATTACAACGTTTCGGTCGTTGTACGCTCCGGTCTTCTTCAGGTGGTTTGAATGTCGAACTGAACCCTTTATTTCGCTTGCTGGGGTAGACTGTTCTAGTTCCACGTGTCATGTTTAACGGATGTTAGTTATCAGTTATCCTATCTTAATTCCCCTCTCCAAGTTCACCACTGCCTTAACTGGGTATTGAACTAACACTCTTTGGGTCCTGTCACTGGATCTAAATAACGCCTTCATCCACTCACGGCTCAGTGGATAAAGGCGTTAGTTAGATCCAGTTACAGGACCCAAAGTAACGCCTTTATATATATGGCGTCAAAGATAAGGACAATAGTCCGAATAATGTAAATAGTGTAAGAACGGGTTTAATATAGAACTCTGGTAGCGTGTGCTTCAATTTTGAATTGATCGCGGAACAGTGCGTGTTGAATATTACAATTAAAATGATTTGGTACAGTTTTTTTTTTTTAAATAATTTTCTCATAAAATAAATTGTTGAATAAATGTTTCCTTCATTGATTCTTATCTTCTTGGGTTTACAGCCATATCCCATTGAAACAGAGGTTTCTATACGATCACCGCTGAGTCTTGGTTGCTGATGGGTGACCACTTGGTAATACCAGGTGCTGTAAACTTGGATGTGCGGGTGGTGTAACAGATAAAGGCCCGGATATTGTTAATCGGGGAGCCGAGTTCCGATTACCATTGGGTTCTTTATATTCATCTACGCGCAAAATAACCTTGTGATTTTTTTTTTTTTTTTTTTTTGTATTTTAAGCATTTCACCCCAAGCAAGGCAGGAGTGTCACTAGAACGCAGGGGGCAACTAAGAGTGAAAGTGAGAGAAAAATGTGTATAGATAAGATTGAGGAAAGGATAAAAGAAGAACGGGGATCAAAGTAACAGAAGATGGCGATTGACTTTGCATTTAAACTTTTAAAGATTGTAGTTATCAGGGAAACAAGTAAGTGGAAGTGAGTTTCACTGTCGGGAAACTGTTGGAGTAGAAGTTGCATTTAACTATTTCAGGAGTAAAAGAGTGGAACCTAGATGCCAAATTACGCTTAAATTCATGTAGTCGGGGCATCAGGGACGATAGCTCATCAGAACAGTTGCCATGAAAAGACAGAGGGAAGCCATATCACGTCTGTGAGAAAATGACTGAAGTCGTGATGCCAAATCAGGATCGATTACATTGCAGAACTTTCTTTGGATTTTGTCGGGAATATCGAGATGGATATCGGGGGCATTAGACCGGATATGGCAACATTATGCAATGCATGGACGAATGGTAGATTTGTAGATGTCTAAGATGGACTATGAAAAGAAAAAAAAACTTTTGGCACATCACAGTGAAACGACTTTCCTTGGGGAAGATGCTGCTATTTATTCACTGTAGCTGTTCCGCTTCAAGTCGTTGGAAGACGTTAGGGAGACACTTTCTTAGAGTCGACCATCAGCCATGTTGATGGGAGACAGGGAACTTACTCTGTGTCAGTTAAATGAGCGCAGTTTACTTTTGGAGTAGTTTACAAGCCATTTACTGCCCCAGTTAACCACTGATTGGGGATCCTTTTCAAGAGCAGCGGCCAGGTTAACATTGTCAGCGCTGTCGGATTTACTACTGAGACAGGAGTAAATAGCAATGACTTTTGCACAGATGCCAACTTGAGAACTGATTACATCAGGGAAATCATTGATGAAGATCAGAAATAGTGAAGGACCCAGGATAGAGAATTGGGGAACTTCTGCGTCCCTATGGAAGGAATTAGATGACACGTTCAGGATGATCTTATTTTATTAATCCACTTATTCTCTCCTAAGCTATGGATTAATTAAACCATTATTATCACAAAGAAAAAAAAATTCGTACGATCTAAAAATTATTTCTGGCTTTAAATAACCTGGAAAGGGTTGATAAACCATAAAAAAACGAATCACATCAGATCTTACATCTTTTTGCAGACTAGATATGAATTGGCACAGTTTGACCGGGATGTCCTAATACACCCGCTGTACTCATATGAACTTCCATCTTTGAATTATTACTTATTTTAATCCCTTCGAAAATTCTATAATAAAGAACTGATTGCACGAAACCTGATGAAAATTTTAAAGCAAAGTTGATTACTTTTATGGTTACGGCTTATAATATTTGTAACCATTTTTTTTTCACAATTTATATTATATATTATTTTTTTTTATGATCTATAAGTGTCAGATTTCTTATTTTTGCTCTTTCAATAGGCGATGTGAGTTTTGATAGAGTTATCAGATAAATGACAAGTTAATCTAAGAGATAATTAGTGATCATATATCCAATGTATGTGATTATAATTTTCTTTATAATAACACATGGTGGTATGATGTTTGGGACCAACGCCTAACGTAAAGCATAAATAGATTTAAAAATCTAAATATATTTTTTAACAAAAGAAATATCTTTCTTTGTGTTCATTTCGCAGTAATGACCTTGGGAAAAGGCATGAAACTACGCCTTGCAACTACAGACAAATACAATGGTAGTTATGACTGTTTAGCCCTGTAAAGCAGTTGGATGTTTTTGTTAATTCACCCCAAATAATGTAAAGTTACTTACCGCAAATATTAATTTACCCGAAGAAATTATAAATTTTAAATCAAAATTTGTTTAACATGCCTCGCAGCAACTCCAGCTCTCAGAATGAAAAATTACAAGAAAAAAATATCAGGGATTATTGTCATTTCATAAGTGCCGACGATAATCGAGTTATTTACAAGGAATTTTTTTTACAATTTAAAAAATAGAAAAGGATCTTTTTTTGGTTGGTTTATAGGGGAGACTGCAAACGTAGACCCCACATTCAGAAGTAGCAAATACATGTCGCCAACCGAGGTGCAATTCTGGGCGAACTTGGTTTGAATTTTAGTAAATATAATTTCTTTTTTGGGGGGTTGAATTAACAGAAATGATCCAAACAGATTTTTCTTTACTCAATCCCCCACGAGGTCAGGTTGTGACACAAGGTCGGTTTAATGTGGAGAGCCCGAGCGCTTACACCCGGGCAAAGAACAAAAATTCCCCACAGCCCCCGCAACCGTCGGTTGCGCTGGCTTCGGTGCGTGCGCCGACCCTTCTCTCTAGTGCAATGAGAAGGCGTGGCCTTGGGCAGCTGTTCCCCAGGGCTGGGCACGTCTCAGTATAATTTTCCTCAGTTGTGACTCTGTCCTTTGACGGAGTCGCCCCTGAACGCACTCTGCCTAAAGACAGAGATGCAACTGAAATGATCTAAACAGTTTATCTGTGACATTAGGCTCGTAACCCAGCCAAGTCGAAAAGTCAACTTTCTACTGAAATTGTGGTTTAGGTTGTATGCATCACAATTTGCAAAGAGACTTCGGGAACAAATCATAACAGAAAGAAATCTGCCATCGACAACATCGTTTTCTTAGTTTAACAGTTATTTATGCAACAAAAATATAATTTTTTTTTGTTACTGTTGCGGCAGAATAGAAATACTCTGTCATTTTGTCGTAAAAACAAGAAAAGAAAACCATGGCGGAACAATCACCAGATGTCGCGAATTCCTCTTTTAGAGTGTTAATCTTAAACAGATGCTGGCGTCATTAAAAACGGAGAGAAGGAATAAAAAGCAACAACAACAAAAAAAAAATTGTCAGAATCGCTATATTGAAAGAAAGAAAGAGAGAGGGAGGAGGAGGAGGGCCAGGAGGAAGAGGAGGGCCAGGAGGAGGAGGAGATTAATATGGCCGATTTATGAAACCGATAGAAAAGAAGAACAAAAAATATATAAATAAATAACATTTTTAGAAGCTTTTTCTGGTTAAAATCTATTAAAAAAAAGAAGAAAAGAATAGAAACAGACAGAGAAAAGGAGAATTCATTCATAGAGACAAATGCAAACAATTATATCTATAAACCAATCTACATATTTACTCCCTCGCATTCACACTCACACATATGTATGTATATATCTATATAGTTATATTTATATAGGTATGGGCTGGCAGCGGTTTTTCTCTTAAACAAATTGCCTTTGAATAAGACAGACAGATAGAGGTTTACGTTTTTTTGTTTTTTTTCTTAAATTTTCCTATTGGCTTTCTTGCAATAAATTTTATTTCTACTTCCTTTGCGAAGACGAACTGTTAATGGGATCCGGTCAATCTAAAATACATTTTGACAACAATTAGTCCTTCATAAAAGTAGTAGATTCTCCAAGAACGGTATGGAGAATCTGGTATTCACAGGGCGGATAGAAGGAAAGAGAAACAAAGGAAAGTAACGCGTGAGATATCTGGCGGGCTTAAGCAAGGGGATGGATTTAGAAGAAGTGGCAAAAGGACAAAAGATATTGAGAGCTGCAAGGGATAGAGGGAAAGTGAAGAGCCATGATCGCTTACGTGCTGACGGAAAAAGGCACAAAAAAGAAGATTAAAAGACCTCTCAGGCATGGTGGTAGAAGAAAGCCACTCTTATCCGAGGATACCAGTCTACTAGGGCGGCAATCAAATCCCCACTGCAGACGACTGCTCAACCACATTTGTGTTTGTTCAACACCCGCAGTACCCGTCTGTGGTTTATACTGCAACTATGCTGAGCGGAATTTAGTTACAGTTACTGGGTGAGAGCGCGTTATCTAGCGTGATTAGCAGTCTGAACAATGCTAGCACGCTCAAACCCTCGGTCACGATGACTTGAGGATTAAAAGACCCCCGAGGCAGGGTGGTAGAAGAAAGAAAAAGAACTAACCGAAGAAGACAGAAATTATGGTCATAATCAAGAGAAGAAAGTCCAAGATGTGAGTTACAAATTGGAGATATAAATATGAAGGAATTACAGTTCAAATATCTGGGGAACATTTTAACAGATGGAAAATGTGACACCGAGATCCGAAGACACATTGGATTAGCGAAAGAAGCAAAGTTGTGGGTTTGTGTTTATTTTCAGGTAAATGTGCGTGTTCACTGATATAAAGAGAGAAGGTAGAACGAACATACAGGAAAATTTGACTTTCTGTTACGGAAGCTTATTCCTTTTGACTGTATCGAAACAAAATTTAATGGTCTCTTGAGTATATCCGTTTTTCATTCAGAAATAATTTATAGAAAGTAATGATAAGAACGGGTAAAGATGGTCGAGCTTAAGTCTCGGGCTGAGTTGGGATGACCGAATATCTACTTCATGGATATGTAATGTAAATGGCGTAGCCGCTCTTATCCGAGGATACCAGTCTACTAGGGCGGCAATCAAATCCCCACTGCAGACGACTGCTCAGGCATATTTGTGTTTGTTCAACACCCACAGAGCCCATCTGTTTTTTATACTGCAACTATGCTGATCGGACTTTAGTTACAGTTTCTGGGAGAGAACGCATTATCTAGCGTGATTAGCAGTCTGAACAATACTAGCACGCTCAAACCCTCGGTCACGATGACTTGAGAATTCGTGCTAGCACGACCAACTTCCGCTTTTTTTTTACCATGAAACCCGGGTTCGAATCTCACTATTGTCGATTTGTCAGGAAGGTGACTTCATGCTATCGGCCGATCCCAGCGTGCGTCACCTTTGGAAAGTGCCTGAAAAACATACCACGGGTTGATCCAAGCCTTGTGAGTGAAATTGGGTAGATGGAACCCCTTGAGAGACGTCGGTGGCTGTGCTAGCAGTTTATGAGTAGGGCTACTAAAACACGTCGTTGGAAAGTGGAAAAAGTTGCGTCGACAGCGGACCGGGGAAACTAACATCACCCAAGTGAAACGTAATTATCAAATTTTTCACATCTTGAAGGAGAGAGAATATAGAGAAAAAAATCTCTCCTTTCCGGAAGTGGGGGTTATAAAATACTGCTACTCTTACTTACTACTCTACTCTCTCTACTGACAGGCTGACTACCATCGCTTGTGGTGGAACGGCCGTTTTTATAATCAGATTTTAAAATGATGAAATATCTTTCTCATTTTTCATCACTGGTAGCAAGGTTGTTTTTAGCATGATGATTTTTTTTATCTTTATTTTCTACCATCACTGATGGCAATGTTATTTTTAGAATGTTGAAATCTCATCATCATTCTGGATCATGACATTCGTTCAGAAATATCTAAACTGTCAGCTGTATACAACTCCTTTCTCAGATCAATGGTTAAAAACAACTTCGAGGGAATGAAACATTTAGATCTCAATGAGCACCATTCTTCTTCGGACCTTGTGGACTGGCGCTACACAATCACAAACAAGGAAGTGTACAAAATAGCAGAAAACACATCACTTGGGGACTTTCAACAGCAGCAACAACTAAAATGGATATTACATGTAATTCGAAGAGAAATTAATTACATAATCAAAATGGTGACATTCCACGCTAAACCAAATAAAAAGATAGGAAGGACCCCTCCAACTCTACCCATCAATAGTGAAAAGATTGATAACAGCTACTGGGATTGATAAAACTATTTTCAAGATAAATAATCTCAAGTAAAATCATTGTTTATTAACCTCCAGACTTTGTCAGTTAATATTGATGAATGGGTGTACAGATCTGGGTGTTATCTCCAAACGTGGATTCTTCTTCTAGCAAGGATGTGATATACGTTGCTCTTTCTCTATCGGATGGAGTGCTTATATATCTAACATCGGTTGTCTTACGTGTGCACATCCTAAGAGCAGCTGGTTCGAATACCTGCCTACATACAGAGGTCATACAAGGCGCCAGACCTGCTCAGAAATATCTAAACTCTCAGCTGTATACAACAGCTTTCTCAGATCAATTGTTAAAAACGGCTTCGATTGAGTGAAGCATATAGGTCTCAGTGAGGACAACTTTCTTCGAGCCGCGTGACCTGGCGCTACACTATCACAAACAATGTCTGATCCCAGAATTTAAAAAAATAAATCCCAGAAATTCAAACTGAAAAGATTATTTAGTTTTTAAATTCATTTAGGATACACGTTAATTTCAAATATTAAGCCTTCATGTGTTTTTAGAGTGTGTTTTTTTGCATATATCTTAGATTTTTCGCCTATATTTTACACTTTATGCATATATTTTACATTTTTTTTGCATATATTTTACACTTTATGCATATATTTTACATTTTTTTTGCATATATTTTACACTTTATGCATATATTTTACATTTTTTTTGCATATATTTTACACTTTATGCATATATTTTACATTTTTTTTGCATATATTTTACACTTTATGCATATATTTTACATTTTTTTTGCATATATTTTACAATTTTTGCATATATTTTACATCTCGGTGCTCATTTTTCAACCAGACAAACATATATTTAAAGAGATGCTCAGCCCTGGATAGGGGTTATTCAGACTGCGTAGGAGGGGGATGTATTATTCCAATGTCTTATTTCTAAAACAGTCAAGTTGTGTGTGCCTGTGTGTGTCCATATGCTTGTGTATACATTAAATCACACAAGCACATTTAATTCACATACACACAACACATAAATACGCATATATATATATATATATATATATATATATATATATATATATATGTGTAGATATATATATATATAGTCTTAAGATGTGCTATATTTATGGGATAAAGTGCTTAATATCAGAGATGAAGCGTGTGTAAATATCAAAGTGAACATAGAATATGTTCACTTTTATATATATATATATATATATATATATATATATATATATATGTGTGTGTGTGTGTGTGTGTGTGTGTGTGCTAGCAGTAGAGCCCAACGTTGCCCGGGGATGTAACAGTAAGAGATAGACCAAGTATCGACCATCATAAAGACTGAAAAATAAAATTGACAAAGATTATTGTTTAAGGTTGACGGACACGCATGTTTTTTTTTTTTTTACGAATTGGTCAAACCCAAACTCAAACAAAAACATTGTTTTCAATCGTCATGAGTCTACCGATTGAATAGAATTTTATTATAAACAATTGTCTTGTAAATGGAATTTTTAAAGCATTCTGAATGCAAAAATAAAGAAAAAAGTGTGCAAGACAATAAGAAACACTACCTGCCAAAAAAAAAGTGAAGTTTTGTTGAAATCAGTTGAAAAATGTAGGAAATCCGATCTAATATATAAACGAACACACACACACACACACACACACACAAACAACCTGGGTTTTAAGTATAACTCGATATGAGTTGTCCCCCTTTCTCGTGATGCCTCTTAATCGTGTTTTCAAATTGATTTCGTGCAAAAACAATTGTGTTTTTTCAATTTTGGGCGCTGTCAGAACCACCGCAAGGTAATTTCACGTAGTCCTGTGAAGTTTTGTTGAAATCGGTTGAAAAATGTAGGAAATCCGATCCAATATATAAACGTACAGACACACACACACACACACACAACCTGGGTTTTATAATAAGTATGATATATACATATATATATATATATATATATATATATATATATATATATATATATATATTCCAGATGTAACAGCAAAATTGTTCAAATCGTGTAACAGCAAAATTGTCCAATTGTTCGATTAAACTCTGAAATGTAGTATCTTAGAAATTCTTCGAGGTTTTTATAACACTACTGGGCTTTACTTTGAACTATAAGAATGTATTGCTCTTGTGACCTCTCTACTGTTGCCTCTTTTTTTTTTACACTTATTCACCGTTCGCTTGATAGTTCTTTAATAATCTAAAGATGGAAGCCAGAATATGAATATTGGTACTATGACTGAAAGCCGAAATGATCTTTTTTCCTCTCATCATTGCTCTGTTAGGATCTCTTTCTAGCTGAATTTTTTTTTAGTGATTCTTATGGCAAATAGTGACAAGATGGCTAAACGTCTTATCTGAAAACCTGAAAAAAAAAGAAACACGATTAGCTTAGTTTTTTGTTTTTTTTTATAGATATTAAACACTTTGTGTGATGAACAATTCTCCTATAATATTACACGATTTGGAAAATTTGATGTTACACCCGGTATATTGCATACACGTAGGTACAGTCATAAGCAGACAGTTTGTGATGGACAGAGAAACAGGTCTTCATTTATAATATAAATTAAATCAATTATTTTATAAAATTGTAATTTTTTTTATAAATTTGTTTTTTCTTTATTTACTATTAAGAAATTCCACGTGGGGATTGCAATTGTATGCAATCACTATTCTTTCTACAATCTAAATACTATGGTATTTAGACATGACGCAAAGAAATGTGACACAAGGTCAAGTTTAATGTAGGTCTATCAGCAATACCGTGGAAAAATTCTCCAGCCACCTCGGCAGTTTCCCATTTGGGAACGCCTCAGGCGCCTAAAAAACACCCAGCCTCCTCCCAAAGTAGAGGTACTGCTTTGGGAGATAGCCCCATTAGGGTATGAGTAATATTATCGGCCGAGGAACGAACTCCCCTATCTGCTAGTGACACAAGACATTGCTCGCACTACTGACAACGCTACATGCACCATGGTATTTACTCACCCCCACCCCCGGGTGACGATATGTGAAACAACGTCGGTTTAACGTGGCTAAATTGCCCAGCCCCGCAACCGTCGGTTACACTAGTATTGGTATTATTCTTTGCTGCAATGTGGGGATACTGTCACGAGCATATATTCCCCGAGACAGGGTACCTTTCAATAGTTTTTCCCAGCAGAGTTACACCCTACCCGAAGTCTGACACACAACTGAGAGATGCTAACAATACAAACAGTCGAAGTACCATGTATTTACTGTCTCACCGGACAAGGTGATGGTATGTGGCACAAAGTCTGTTTAATATAGGGAGCCCGTCCGCGTGCATCTGAGCCAGGGCCAAATATTGCCCAGTTCCCGCAAACGTCTTTAGTGTAATATGGACGGTACTGTCATGAGTAGCTGTTGCTCGGGACACGGTATATCTCAATATCTTTCCAAAGCTGCGCTCTGTACGTAGATAGAGACATGATTGAGTTGTGCTCTGCCTGAAACCAGAGACACGAGAGATGATATCAGTGATAATACCGTGGTATTTACTCGCATCCGCCTCACACGATGTGACACAAGGTCGGTTAAATGTGGGCACCCAAACACGTAAAAGCGGGACACGGCCTAAAACTGTCCAAGCTCGACAATTGTTGGTTGCGCTGGCATCGGTATTACTCCCGAACACCTCTTTAGTGCGAAGAGGGAGTACCCGTGGCGGCCGGCTGTTCCGCTATGATCGGGCAATATTTTTTCCCAGCTGCGCTCTGTCTGCAAACAGCGACACCAGTACATTACCACTGCCACTACTTTACGTAGAGAGACTATTACATTCCGTATACTTATACACATATGCCAAATAGAATAAAGGGTTCAGTTCGACATTCCAACCACCTGAAGAAGGCCGGAGCGTACAACGGCCGAAACGTTGTAATAAATATGGCAACAAAGATGAGGATGATAGTCCGAGCAATGTAAATAGTGTACATGATACCTCATCTCAGAAATATAGACAGATGCAAAACTTCTTCACCAATGGATGGAGGGATGAAAACTTCTTCACCAATGGTGGTGGGGGGTTAAAACTTCTTCACCAATGGGGTCCAAGGACTGCAACACCGATGGGAGGTGTGCGTAGATGGTGCTGAAAAATAGACCTCATTTGGCCACATTCTATGAGTGCATCTTGGTCAGCTTATGAACTTTTCAGCCGACCCTCATACGTCAGATATAATGTGTGATTTGAATTAATATCCCCCAAGGAGCGAGTCGCTCTTAAAAGCACCCAGACTAATCGATTATTGTTATCATATACCGAATTCAATATTGATAAGTCGTCTGACGACGTGTTACAAAGATACCAAATTCGTTTCTCGCCTTACCAGTTATTTAAAAGCTAGACGCCACGAATATGGCATTCAACTTTCAATTCCTTTTCTTCGGAATGCATTTTGAACTTTGCTTGACTTGAAGACCACGGGTTTGAAGAAAACGGTGACAACCGAAGTTGGTTCTTTGTAAATTATTAATCAGCGGCAGTGTTGGCGAATAGTAGGATAATATTTACAAGTTTTTCATTCGTTTGGTTTTAGCGGTGGAAGTACCTTCGATTAAACATTTATAGCCGTAATTTAAAAAGAAAAGAAACGATAAATCTATTAAAACATCATCTGTCCTCGTGCTTCTGCTATACATTTAGAGATTCTTGATAAAATCCGAATAAGAATCTGCAATGATATTGATCTTGACCTGACATCTCGGCTTCAGTCACTTTCCCACCACCATGATGTAGTTTCCCTGCGGCTTTTCTATAAATACTTTCATGGTAATTCTTCTGATGAACTCTCCTCTTGTTGTTTTATTTCCCTCCCCACCACAGACAATGAATTGTAAATATGGGGACTAGTTAGTATTTTCATAGAGACAATGAGGTATTATGGTGGTTGTAGTAAGAAAGGTACGTATGAATGTGCTGTTTTGGTGAAAGGAATATTGTTCGTACGATTGGGTCAGTGTTTGCGTCTAGCTAAGTTATAGTTAAGACAAAAGAAGAGCGTCCTTTCCCCAACCCCCCACTTTGGCCATGTGCCACATTTCTGTATTAAACAGAATAAATATCACTTTCCTCTGTGGTAACTTTATGAATTTAAGCGCAGTACTAGATTGGCGGCAAGGTCTCTTCATTTTACACTTGAAATGGCTAGATGTAACCGTAAGTTCTATGTTAACAGTTTCCTCTATTGCACTTCTCGCTTGTGGACTTTTTGCTTCTAAGTAAACTTTGATCTTCAAAGATGTAAATGCAATGTAAGTCTTGTGTCCTCTTAATACTTGTGCTTTTATTTTCCTTTTTCCTTACTGATAAGCTTTCTCATATTCTCTTACATTCAGTAACCTCATGCGTCCTAGTGGCTTTATTGCCTTACTTGGGGGTGAAATTATAAAAATAAAAAAACTAGTGTGGAATGTCAGGCTCTTGATTGTTGCCTCTTTGATTTACTTGTGTTGCTTCTCAAATGATGTGGTTGGTAAGACCCACAGGCTTCACTCGCTCAAAACCATTTTAATCATTGCTCTTAGTATGCGGTTCTATACAGCTGAGAGTTTAGATATTTCTGAACAGGTTTAGCGCCATGAAAGTCTCGATCTAAGAATATGCTTCGTATTTTTAGGTTAATGTTTTGGTTGCGTAGCAATGTGCGGTGATGTGTGAGATTAGTTTGAATCTTGTTTTTTTGGATAGGGTGTAACCATTGCTGGTTTCTGTTACATTATTTTTGTTAGTTAATCGCTTATAGACATTATTTATTGTCTCGGTTTTCCACCGGAAGCTAATCTAAGAGAATGTGCCTATGTGAAAGCATAAGGCGATAGAGGGATGAGAATCACGAATCAATGTCGTGAAACCATTGCGATTTTACCTTTTAGAAATGCTTTTACCGTCCCGAGGTAAAAAAAGATGACGCAGCATTGACTAAAGCAACGTCACTGTTGGATCTGATTCCGACTTGGAACTTTCTGCTTCGACTCATCATGTGGTACGTTTTTCTGTTTCAAGCGAACAAATCGTGTCAATTGTTGCAATCTTTTGATGTCCCAATCGACATTACGATTTGTTTTTAATCGAATTGCAAGGCAGTAAATCCACTAAGACAGAAGGGGCTACTTGGTGTGAAAGAATAAGAAAACAGAAACATTATTAAGGATCAAGAACAATAGAAGATAGTAGCTAACGAATGACATTCCATTTACATTTTTGAAAATCAAAGTTGGCCGGAAAGCATGGAGCTGGAGAAATATTTCACAAGCGAGAAGTGCTTGAAAAGAAACTGTTACCATAGAACTTATGGTTACATCTAACCGACTCAACTGTAAATGGATGAGATCTTTTTGCCAATCTAGTCAGTCAGTTATGTATTATGTGTGATACACGCTTTGGCGATCATTTATCTTTCGATACATGACTGACGAAGCAGATTTTTCCTGCAGTAGGTTTCCATTTCTTTCTGCGTTATACCAGTTGCCATCCAAGTCTATAGAACCCGATCTGTCCTGCTATTTACCCATAGCTGGGGGATGGGAGAAGAAGAGGATTCATACCTTTCCCAAGGGTATTAACACGTAAGTGAATGTAATGGATTTGACTGTAATTCGAACCCGGCTCATCCGATTCCTCAATTCGAGCCGCTACCCCCACTCGCCAATCTAGAACTGTGCTTAAATTCATAAAATCTAGGTACCATACTCATCTGAACAATTAACATGCAAGTATTTGTGAGATTATGGTGAAAATTACAAAGACTGCTATAGCGACTGGGTGTGAAATTACAGAATCGGCTCCGAGGAAAGAAAAAAAAAGTACACTTCGATTACGAGTCCTTTTTGTCGGAATTTCTCTCTTGTTGATCAGGATTTGTCTTCAGTTACTAATTGGTTTTCACAGCTATCCCAGTGGAATGAAAATTGACGGATTCATTCAAATTTTCGAAATTCTTTAGAATATAGTGAAAAGTGGGAATATAAATGAGCAGTTTAAACGATTTTATATATATAAAAAAAAAACAAACTTGGGAGACCTTTTCAGGGAATCAAGAGATTGGCCTCAATTCTATAACAAGAATCAGAGATAAGGATACGAGAAAGGAAACTCATAACATTGGGGCTCACATTTTTCCTTAGACCTAGTTGCCATTCTAGTTTTGTACTTTTTTAACCCGTATACTCGTAGAGGTAATATGTGTACAACAGCCGTAGTAGAAGTGTTGCTTCTTGGGCAAGATAGCCAGACGGGGCCCAGCCCTATCCAGGCCGGATTTGAATTCTGCGTTTTTCTTTCTTCTTGACCGGTTGCCATCCAAGGCTGTAGAGCCAGGTCTGTCTTGCTATTTACCCATAGCTGGACAGAGAAGAAGTGGGTTCATACCTTTCGCAAGGGTATTAGCACGTAAGTGAAGGTAATGGATCCGACTGGAACTCGGCACTCCGATTCCTCAATCCGAGCCGCTATCCATTACTCCACTGTGTCAATCACTCTTAAAATCATGCATTCAAGACACCGAGAAGGGAAGCTCATCAGAACAACTGTCATGAAAATATTTGTAGAAAAAAAAGAGGGAAGCTTCGGTGGGAAAATTGATAACATTAATGGATAATATTACAGACCCTTCTTTGGATTTTGACGGAAATTTCGAGATATATAACAGGAGCATCTGACTAAATATGGCAGCAATGTTCAATTCAAAGACGAATGATAGATTTATAAATGTGCAAGATGGATTCTGACGAGAAAGAATTATCTAGCAGGAGACAAGAAAGCAACTTTCCTGGCAGTATACCTGGCGATAATTTCAATATAACTATCCCACTTCATGTCAGTGGAAAATGCAAGGCCAAGAGGGTGCAATGATTTGCTTTCCTCGCTTGTTTGGATGATGCAAGTGTATTGCATTGAAATAAATTAATCACCTCATTCTTCTATTATCAGAAAATAGTTTCCTGTCTTCTTATAAAACTGAAGACGTTTTTTTACGGCTCTGTTGTATATACTTTCACTGTTTTTGATTCGAGGAATTTTCCAAGCAACTTTTTGATCTGTTCAAATTTCTGAAAGTGATTACCCGGTAAGTAATGTTGAATAGAGAAGGTTTTTCAAACTGTGGGTCCTGACCCTTCAGTGGGTCGTGAGATAAGTAAAATGGGTCGCAATAAAAAAGAAATAAAGAAAAATTATGTAAGTGAGAGAAAAGTGCAAATATAAATAACTCTAAATGTTGCACGGCCCTCATGAATCATCGCTAGTTTTTCACCAAGGTACGCTCGTATTATATTTTATTTTTTAATATATATATATATATATATATATATATATATATATATATATATATATATGAATGTATGTATGTGCGGTTGTTTGTGTGTGTGTGTGTGTGTGGTATGAATAATTGTGAGTGGTTTCCCCTTGTTTTGTTACTCTCGTCTTTGAGAGAGCTATTTCTGTTTACTAGGACTATAAAAGGACACTATACGCCAACCTTGTATTCTTAGTTGAATATAGCTTTCTTAAAGGCTACAGCTGAGTACTTTTGTCATTACAATATATAAATATATGTATGTATGTATGTATGTATGTGCGGTTGTTTGTTTGTGTGTGCGTGTGTGTGTATGTGTGTGGTATGAATAATTGTGAGTGGTCTCCCCTTGTTTTGTTACTCTCGTCTTTGAGAGAGCTATTTCTGTTTACTAGGACTATAAAAGGACACTATACGCCAACCTTGTATTCTTAGTTGAATATAGCTTTCTTAAAGGCTACAGCTGAGTACTTTTGTCATTACAATATATATATATATATACATATATATATATAGTTTGTTCTCATTGAGTTTATGTATCTTGTTCGTCAAACTCTCTGCGGGCTGAGTACCGTCTTATCTGTCCCACAAAGAGACCTCGCGCCAAGATTTAACTACGAAGGTGTGCAGTACGTGCGTCTTCGTGGCCGGTGAAAACCGTTTAGATTGTTAAATAATTCAGCTGCATCTGAAATCAGGGCCTAAAAGTGAATTTTCCGACCCAATGCCGAAGACGAGTAGCGGTTTATTCTTTCTGTGGTAGGAAGATGACGTGTTCATTTAAAGTCTCGGAATTTTCGGTAAGTTGGTTGTTGTTTCGTCGAAATTTAAGAACAGGCTAGTTTTTTTTTTTGTTTTTTTTTGTTGTTTTTTTTAAAGTAATAATTTTATATTCATACAAATAGGCAAAACAAATAAATACATACAATTCAAATAAGTGGGGATCATATGAAATATATATAAATAGTCGATGGTAAATAAATGAACATAGTTAAAAAAATTTCTTTGATTTATTCCACGTAGGTATAATGGGTTTCGGTCTATATCTCTGAGATGAGGTATTATAATTATTTACATTATTTACATTATTCGAACTGTTATCCTCATCTTCATTGCCATATACACAACGTTTCGGTCGTTGTACGCTCCGGCCTTCTTCAGGTGATTGAAATTTCGAATCGAACCCTTTATTTCGTCCACTGGGGTAGATTGTTCTAGTTCTACATGCCATGCCTCTTCCTGATATCTCCGTTGTTTCTCTTTAACTCAACTCGCCAAGTTTTTGGTTCAGCACTTCTGTGGTCCGGTATTGAACTCACAACTCTTTTGGTCTAGTCCACTGGGCCCAGTGGATAAAGACGTTGGTTATATCCAGTGGCAAATATAGTAAAATGGCCTTAATGCAAAATGTGGTTCTTGCTTTGGGTCACTGTGAAAAAAAAAAAAACTTTGAAAAACACTGGTAGAGAGTGAGACATAAATCAGGTTTAAAGTGAGAGATCTGAACAACACGTGTGCAGTAAAAATTCACTTTCTAACTCCCAAATCGTTTGGCTGCTTCGCGTGCCCAACGTGATAAGGTGCGTTGACAGGCAGCATATCACTGATTGAGTCGCTTTCCTAGAAATTAAAAAATCCTTTTCTTCTCTAATGTGTCATTAAACTTGCTAATTGCAAATTGCAGTGTTACACAGTAACAATCTCATCAGACTTCATGAATTCGTCATAAAAATTCCATATAAATCCAGCGACCCCCCCCCCCAAAAAAAAAAAAAACATTTTTTTTTTCTCTTGGGTTGATAAGTTCAATCTGTCCTGCCCAATGACAACCTTTCATATGTCACTTAGCAAAATTGTTACAGCCAAGTAACACACATTGCATCAACAAATGCTATCTAGGTGACAGTGTGCTCAACCAGAGATCAACCAAGTCATTCAAAAATTGTACTGATTTTATTTCGACAAATTCTCTGTTAGAAGCTGCGATGAAATGAAATGTATAACTTTTAAAGAATAAATTGCAGAATAAATAATTTTATATTGAATAACATATACTCGATTTTATAATGCTAGCCCAAGTAATTTCCAATGGCAAGCAGCCGCAAATATTACGAAGTCCAAACAAATAACTACTACAAAGTAAAGAAGATATTTAGCTGTTTCAATTTTAATATATACTAAAGTATATATACTATATATTACTATATAAAATAAATTGTAGAACAGGTGTTGTTGAAATCGCGTGTTAAGGGGACATATAATGACAAGAAATATGTAGGAAGAGAATGGAACAAAAGATATACAACGTAAAAGGTTTATTCACCAACTGACTTACAACAGATAAAATATACAGGAAGTATAAAATTAACCCCTTTTTAGAGAGTTCCTTGAAAAGGGAGATAATCCATCCACAGTTTACTCTAACAGGTATATTGACGTTGACTTGTATAAAAATACGCATGCTGTTGGCACATTGAATGATTTTAAAACCCTAAGTCAGCACATAGTCATAGTTGCCGACCCTTGATTTAGACGACAATTCATTCATTGCAACCTGTATTTAGTATTTCAAGATATTTTTGTGTAATTTTGGTAAATATATTTGTTAAAATGAATTGTCAGTGTTATTTTTATTTTTGCATAATTTAGATCAGGGGTCGGCGACTTGCGACACGCATACCAAACCAAGCAATTTCCAATGGCACGCAGCCGCAAATGATATTTCGAAGTCCAAACCAATAACTACTACAAAGTAAAGAAGATATTTAGCTGTTTCAATTTTAATATATACTAAAGTATATATACTATATATTATTATATAAAATAAATTGTAGAACAAGTGTTGTTGAAATTGCGTGTTAAGGGGACATATAAAGACAAGAAATATGTAGGAAGAGAATGGAACAAAAGATATACAACGTAAAAGGTTTATTCACCAACTGACTTACAACAGAATATACAGGAAGTATAAAATTAACCCCTTTTTAGAGAGTTCCTTGAAAAGGGAGATAACCTATAGGCAGCTGAATGATTTTTAGACCTTAAGTGGGCAAATAGTTAGCAAAAGGTCGCCGACCCCTGTGCTAGCCGATGAAATAAAAGTGGTTATCAACGGACCTAGAGTGGGCATAGTTTAGACTAGGCTATTTAATAGGCTGAGGTGGGAATTAGGCTATCCCCACTTACACCCTGATTATATTCTATTATATTATTTTAGACTAGGCTACCCGGGTATATTCTAGAGTACAGATCTCAGTTTTTGGCATGATCGAATCAAAATTGTTTGCACAATACTTAGTGTTTCCTTGTTACGCCATACCTATTTCTATATATGTTAGTTTATGGCATAAGTAATTTTCGCCTTGGGGAACCAATTGTAAATTATTGATGACTGTATCATCCTGACTACCAAACACATATGGAAGTTAAGAATAAATTTGGATCACACTAACCTACCTTAAATAACGACAGTGGCAGCGTACACGGTGGATTAACGACAGTGGCAGCGTACACGGTGGATCACACTAACCTACTTTAAATAACGCTGCCTCTCTGCATGTGTCATTTTTTTATAAATATTTTAATGGCAACTGTTTGGATGATCTATTTGCTATGGTACCTAGACTGTATGAATTTAAGCGCAATATTAGACTGGCGGCGAGATCTCATCAATTTACAGTAGAGATGGCGAGATGTAGCTGTAAATTCTAAGCTAACAGTTTCTTTTCCCGCCCTTCTCGCTTGTGGAAATCCCTTTCCAACCAATTTTAATTTGCAAAAATTTAAATGCAATGTCAATCGCTATCTACTGTCCATCTGATTGCTGTTTTCTCTTTCTACTGATTATAAATGTTTCCGTTCCTAAATCTTTCACACCCTGTAATCCTTTACTTGTTCGTGGCTGTACTGCCTTACATGGGGTGATGCAACAAAAAAAAAAAAAAAGAAAAGAAAAAAAAAAATCTGTTTCGTTCTGGAGAAACGTCTTTGGAACCTGAATCCAGGAAAGGTTGCTCATTGAACTTTGACGATGAAACTCTAAATTAATTAGTGGAAGGAAATCGACGATGAGGAAATCGAAAATTAATAAAGATTTTCAACACATCAAAATCTACCATATTTCAACAATTTTTTTTTTTAAGCATTCAACCCCAAGTAAGGCGAGAAGCCACTAAAACGCAAGGGGTTATAGAGAGGTGGAGCGATAGCAAAGAGGAGGGATAGAGGAAAGAATAAAGAGAAGGTTTAAGGGATAGATCAGGTCATCTGGTGAGGTCGATTGACATTACATTTGAATAGTTGGAGATTAACAAAAACAAGAAATGGGGAGGGAGTTCCGCAGGCGAGAGGTGCGAGACATGAAGCTATTGGAGTAGAAGAGACGGCTACATTTAACAGTTTCGACAGTGAAAGGGTGAGAGCGGAATGCCAGCCTCGTAGGACGCTTAAATCCATGAAGTCTCGGAACCAGCGAAAGCAGCTCCTGTTTCTTGGGTTCCAGTCAACTTTGATCTTCAACAATTTGAATTCCATGTCAATAGTTATCTTCAATCTTCTTAGTTCCAGTTCTTTTGTTGATATCGCTTCGTAATAATGGTTTTCTTATAATCTTTCACACTCAGTAACCCCCTTGCCTTTTAGTGCCTTGTTTCGAGCGAAATTATTTAAAAAAATGATCTGTTGAGATAAACTTGCTATTACTTGATATCTAAGTGCCCATATCTATCTATCTCACGCTCTCTCTCACTCTTTCTCTCTCACTCTCTCTCTCTCACTCTACTTATATATATATATATATATATATATATATATATAATGCCACTGAAAAATTTATTTCGGTTGAGCTGTCTGGGGAGGAAGTGTGGGTTTGTAAACTGTGACTATTACGGCTAATAATGGAAGACTCTTCGCAAAATCTAATCGAGTTCTCACAGACACTGTGTTTTTATCTATAAAAAAAATACGCTTAAATTCACCTTCATCTCTGCCGAGCGCCAACGGATTAGTGATAGAATCCCTGACTGGCAATTCAGTCGCGTTTCGATCCTAGCTAGAGGCAACTAGACGTCTAGTCACACTGATGAACCGTGATACAGCGGAAGAGTCTATCTGTGGATGACAATATATATATATATATATATATATATATATATATATATATATTAATAACACCAAATTAGAAGATAGTAGTGATTATTCGAAGGCGTTCTTTCTAACAAAAATATTAAAAAGTTAGTTCCATGATACAGATCGATATAAATTGGTACACAATAAAAAATATTTAATTATTCACCATAGAATCGGTTATAAATTTATTTCCACAGTTATATATATATAACTGGCGAAATATATATATATATATATATATATATATATATATATATATATATATATATATATATATATATATATATATACTAGCAGCATGGCCTGGCATTGTCCGTGCTTAATTCAAAAATCATACGACTTATACAGCAATCGCTATTACTTGACAAATATGTTTTCCCTTCCTTGACTTTAAAGGAGTGCCCTTTGCCGTGCTGATGTTGCTACATGCCTTACTTCTTGCCTATCTCACACTGCAAATTTTTTCTAAGCCCTATACTAAACATTAAATCTGTTACGAAAAAAGAACTAAACAAAATGAACGCAAAACGATCAGCTTTAAAAAGGGACTCGTAACTGGAAAAACCAAATGAAAAAAGAATGTTAACAACAAGTACTTTTTCACACCCAACCCAGTTCTGCGGAATCAGAATCAACGTTGAGTTTAAGCAAGCGAATGAGCCAATTGGAGTAAAGTGCCATGCAGATTTAAATTTTTTCCACTTATGACGAATGCAGCTATCGATTTTTTTGCATGCTAGCATGCTAGTTAACATTCGTGTCAGTCAGCTGTTGGCTCTCACGCTGGCCAATAGAATCTTCCTGCCTATTCGTGGCAGCCAGCTATAGGCTCTCACTTTGGCCAGTAGAAAATGGCCGCAAACTACATGAAAACTGCCGTAGAAGCATGAAAAAAATTGATTATTTCCACTATCGATGGAAGTTGGGAAATGCAAAGTCGGTCTTGGCCTTCACACTAACTTGGAGCATGTGCATGTAAATTTTGGTGCAAATCCGTCGAAAATTGCGGCCGTGCATTCGTTACACACACACACACACATCCTGCCTTATATATATATATATATATATATATATATATATATATATATATGCCTCATATATATGTTTGTGTGTTTGTGTGTATGCGTGTATGTGTGAAACTTTCGGCAACTCATCGTCTACGTTTTTCATAATGTACGTAGATACTTTTGAAAGATACTGAAAAATTCTAACCCCAACGTAAGATTGATTCTAAAATAAAGCGATGATTGTTTGGCTGAGAACATTTCAGTACTTAGTAAATTGTCTGTCTCTAACTCCTCACTCTGTCTGTTTCTCTCTCTTTCTCTGTATCTCTCTCTCTCTCTATGTACCATGACTATTACAGTTAGATCTTCAATGGGTCCCCAACTTATGGAAGCAGAATTTAGTAAATGTCTTTGGCGCCTTGCCATTGAATAATAGTTTGAAAACTTGTCTCATATTCAATTCACTAGTGTGTTCTGTTCGATCTACACTTGGCAATCTCCAGTTATTACCCAAAACAGAACACACGGGCGCGCTCGTGCACACACACACACATACATATATATATATATATATATATATATATATATATATATATATATATATATTTTACATTATTTTTTTATATTTTATATATATATAATCCACTGGGATTATATACCAACGGATAATTTACACACACACACACACACACACACACACACACACACACATATATATATATATATATATTCTGTGTGTTTAAGCTGAAAATTTCTTTAAGGTAAAAATCATTAATGAAAACAGACATTTTGTGCCGATTAATTTTACTGATTGACTTTTGAAAATTACGAATAATCTTTCTTGGCAAGGTGGAAATTCCGTCAGAAATTGTCCAAGGTTCATTTCGGAAGAAAAGTTCGAGAAATATGATCCAAGTTTCCGACTCTCTTCAGTCATCGAGACAGAACTATACGTGGAATATTCCCCAAGAACATTTTCACGAAGATTCGCCTCATAGTGTCCCCAGACAACACATTAATAATCAGCATAATGATCATAGTAACATTAGTCTACTCCCAAACAAGACCATAATACTAGTAAAATTAAATATTAGGATGTTGCAAAAATAATGTCGTTTTCTCACATAGTAACATATGCGAGAAAACGACATTATTTTTGCACCAACCTAATATCAACAGACTCACGATTCCTTGAAGCAATACTTATGCAACTAAAACGAACAATAATACATAAAAAGCAATTATGACTTAAGAGCCCTTAAATCTATATAAATATTTAATAAACGATAACAGATGAAAAGGTACTCCGCTATGACACCGTGCATAAGTCACACCATTCATCACTTGTCTCTGTCTCCCTTGAGGATGAGTTGAGAAAATCAAAAGCTTAGAACATAATTTTGGACAATGTCTGACGGGATTTTCTCCTTGTCTGAGAAGGATCATTCGTAAATTGAAAGAGTTGATAAATAGAATTAACCGATACAAAATGTCTATTGTCTTTAATTATATTTGCTTTCATATATATATATATATATATATATATATATATATATATATTAGGTTGGTGCAAAAATAATATCGTTTTTTGACGTATTTTTTAACGTCAAAAAACGATATTATTTTTGCAACAACCTTATATATATATATATATATATATATATATATATATATATATATATATATATATATATATATATAATAAATCAACAGAAAGACTTAAAGATCCATTTCGGTTATGATTTCTTTCGTGAATATTTTTATATGGATCTTTAAGGTTTTGTTTTAATTTATTATTATTTTATTATTATAATGCTCTGTAAATTAAATTTACATTGAGCTCTCTTTGCATTACTATCTTCTTTTGAATTATCCCAAGCAGTCACAAATTGGTATTGAGTTTGCAAAAAATTACTATTGCATATATGCATATATATATATATATATATATATATATATATATATATATATATATATATATATATATATATAAATATATCAGTCTCCACTGTCACGTTATCAAGATGGATGCCGAGTATTATTGTAAATTCTTAGACAGGGCGTTTTCATGAGTAGTACAGGTCAAAACATAACAGCTACAATCTAACGAGTATAATTGTGGAAGACAATGTTCTTTCACATTCAGCCCACCTTGCCAAAGAAAGAGTTTCAAAGAACAAAGTAGTAGAATAGATATCGGCCTTTGTGGCTCTTAAGCCAATGGAAAACGTGTGCTACATCATTAATAGGGCGTATATGAGAATGGAAAGCTAAGATTTTTGCAAAGAAAGAAAATCTACTGTAAGGTTAAAGACGGAACAGTAGAAAAGTTAACAAAATCAACAACTGAAATACTGATTAAAGTTGCAAAATATATAGGAGACCATATTAACTTAAAAAGTAAAATAATAATTGGTTATAGTTTATTAGATTTACTCTTAAACCCATATAGTCACGATCACTATCCTATCTCCCGTAAACCATTAAGTCAAGATAACCTGACGAAGCTGATTCCTTTTAAGGCTGTATTTAATTTAGAGTTATTTGTTATCATTTCAACCCAAGTCCGGTTTTCTGTCAAGTATGATCTTCAAAAGTATAAATACAATGTCGATCAGCATCTTTTGTCTTCTTGAATCCTGTTTTTTTTTTATTGTCTTCTCTTCCCAATAATATTTTCCCAGATTCTTTCACACTCAGTAACCCCTTTGCATTTTAGTGGCTTTATCGCCTTTCTTGGAGTGAAATGATTTTTTTAAATTGCTCATATAAAAAGAATTAAGTTGTATAATAAAATCTGACCGAATGTATTACTCGATATAAAATTGTTCAGCTTTACTGCTGTTTGAAGTGATAAATTTTATTTTATTGTAGCCGCGGACAGATAGTCAGAAACAATCTTTTTTAATGACCTGGGAGATCGCTGGTTTAGTAAACTGGGCACTTGATTGCATTTTTCGAGACAATATGTGTTACTTGGTTGTGTCGATCTTCTTGCTAAGTGATTAAGAAAGGCTGTCATTGCAGAGGACAAATTGAACTTCACAACCTTGAGAAACGGCCCTTCTTTGTAGCTAGTGAGATTGATTTAAAGGGAATTAAGTTAAAGATTAACTAGGTAGATGCTACCATCAGTTTTAGTTTATTTTCTCCTACAACAGGTATTTTTTTGTTTAACACTTGCGCCAATTTCTGAGTTTATAACCAATATTGCACCCCCCAATATTGCCTAGAAATCTTCAACTTCTTGGCAATTTGTGCCTTCACTTCAATGCTTAGCTGCTTTGATTTTAACATTTTTTGAAAATTATTCAAAACTAAAAAAAGAAATGAAAAAAAAAAAAAAAAAATAAATACCATCGTAAAGGTAAAAAAAATTTTCTTCAACCAGAGATAACTGTTTATATTTTATTTACATTAATCAGTGCTAAGATAATATTTAGAACCTGTATTATCCTTTAAGTTAGTTGAAAATTTTGGTAACCTCAAAAAGTCTAGTGAACGGTTAATGGTGAAAATAAAATATAATGTTTCTCATACAAACAGTCCCATCACCTACCATGCTTAACCGTTGGAATCACTCATTCATCATTCGGTCTTTCCTGGCTTTCTTCTCACATATCTGCTCCTTTTACTACCAAAAAGTTCAAATTTTGAACTTGTCTATTCAAAATACATTTTGTCACTCTTTCAATGTCTAGTTTTTATGCTTTTTGTCCATAAGTCTTTTCTGCTTATTCACCTTCTGTAACAGGAGTTTCTTAATGGTTATGCATCTCCTCAGCCCTACTGATCTAAGTGGGGTTTTTTTGGGGTTTTTTGGGGGTTTTTTATTTTTTTTTTTACAGTTGAGAGTGACACTAGTTCAAGAGAAATTAAGTTCAGCTGTCAATTCTGGAGAATTTCCTTCTAATTCTTTTGCTATCAATAATCAAGTGTTTAGCAGCAGTTGTCACTTTTGGTGCTCCAGCTCTTTTTTTATCAACATTTGTGCCAGTTTCTAACTGCCTTTGTAATGAATATTGCACCCCATGTCTAGAAATCTTCATCTTCTTGGCAATTTGTTTTTGAGAGTAGCCTTCTTTGAATAAAATTTTAATTTGTGCCCTCACCTCAATGTTTAGCTGGTTTGATTTTTGCCATTTTGTGTATATTGCTTTAAAAATAAAATTGTAATGGCATAACTTTTTTTCTTTTTCTTCAAACAGAGACAGCTACATATATATTGTTTACAACATTAGTCAGTGCTGAGCTAACATTTAGAACCTGTATTATCATTTAACTTAGTTGAAAATTTTGATAATCTTGAAAAGTCTACTGAGTGGTTAATGGTATCTTTATGTCTAGTGGGATTCTTTTAAAGGGATTTTTATGGCGAATTCTTGAAGCCATAGCAGATTGTTACTGCGTAGCACAGCCAGTGCAATTAGGTCTTTTGATTGATACATTGGGGACAAGAAAAAAGGCCTTTTTTTTCAGGAGCAATCTATTCAATTGGGGATATACTGCACTTCGGTGCATTTTCTCTTACTAGACATGCAACCCAGAGAAATTATCTTCGGGCTGCAAAATAAAGTTTTTAATGCACATTCTGCCCAGTTATATCATTCAATCATAAAAGAGGACTGAAAAAAAAAACTGTAAATTAGTCAAAGACGTCGTAAAATAAACTGAACCATTTTCTGGTAATTTGTTAGAAATGCAGGATCTAAATTCTCATATGGATTTCTTGCATTGCGTCCAAAAGGTTCAGTAACGTATAAACATTCAGCAATATATATATATATATATATATATATATATATATATATATATATATATATATATATATATATATAATCGTTTTCTCTGACCAATGGCTAAAAATGGCTTCAAGAAAATCAATAGAACATGTAACTACAAGAGAAAATGATAATATAAAAACGAAGTTAGCTTACTGCACTGGTTTGAACAAAAGGTTAGAGAGGAAACTCCCATCAATACTAGAAAGCGTTCTAACGGTGAACTTGAGGAGTTTGTTTTATTAAAAAAAATGGTTTTCAGAGAAAGATTTTATCAATTTCAGCCGACATTAACGTTAACTATTCGCCCAATGAATGCCTATTTCTTATATGGAAACGATTATTCTCACAATTACGATTACCATTAATTCAATATCTTTGTCAACAATGCTGTGTTTCGGCTATTTAGAGGTTGTCTTAAATAGATAGATAGATAGATAGATAGATAGATAGATAGATACGGGGTTTACTCTCATAATAAGATCAGAATTATTCCTCCGACAGTGACAATTATAATTGATCCCAACAACAAAAACACGAATTATAATCCTATTAGGAAGAGCAATATTCCGAATAGTAATAATAATAATATAGGGCTTTTATCAAAAACGATTCCCTGTGACAAGAAAATTTCTAATATGATCTTCGTTCAGAAAAATGTTAAGCTTTCATTTAACCTCATTCCATCTAATTGGGTCTTTCCTTTTCGCGCTCTCTCTCTCTCTCCCTCCCTATTTTACTCTCTCTTACTCTCTTCCTCTTTTAATCTCTTTCTCTTTCTTTCTCTCTCCCTATTTTGCTCTCTTTGTCTTTCTCTCTTTCTCTCTCTCCATCTTTTACTCTCTTTTTCTCCCTCTTTCTCTCCCTCGCTCTTTTTCTCTTTCTTTCTCTCTCTCTCTCTTTTACTATCTTTCTCTCTTGCTCTTTTACTGTCTTTCTTTCTCTCTCCCTATTTTGCTCTCTTTGTCTTTCTCTCTTTCTCTCTCTCCATCTTTCACGCTCTTTCTCTTTCTTTCTCTCTCCCTCTTTTAGACTCTTTCTCTCCCTCTCTTTTGCTCTCTTTCTCTTTTTCTCTTTCTTTCTCTTTCTATCTTTTACTCACTTTCTCTCTTTCTTTCTCTCTTTCTCTTTTACACTCTTTCTCTGTCTCTCTGTGACACACACACACAATCAAACGCACATAAACTCATATATACACTGCATAAAGGAAGCTAGAAAGTTATTTACTCTGCTTGACTTAACCTGATCTAAGTCTATATTTTATAACGCCAGTCTTCCAAACAGTCAGCCCTACCTATTTGCTCAATCACCAACTGCATGTTCAAAACTTGCACTGAATTATATCCAAAATATATTACAAAGCAACAAAATATAAAAGAGCAGATTTATATATATCTCGAGATTATTGAATAAAGTCCAAAGAAGCGTCTGTAAATGTAATCTATTATAATGGTATCTCGACTTTAGTGACTGTCCCACTAACGTGACCTGGCTTCCCTCTGTCTTATCAACAAATACTTTCGTAGAACTTTTTTTGATCAGCTGATACAGAGAGGCAACCTTACGGCGGCGGGTAAGTGACTTAAGCCGACCTGGCAGATCAGGACCAATAATATTGTTGATTCTTCTTAGGATCTTATTAAGGAGCTCCAGGTAAACAGCAAGGGCACCGGACCATATATGACAGCAATATTCTAAGTATGCGCGAATGGTAGACTTATAGATATTCAAGATAGCTTCCGGAGAGAAAAATTGTCTCGCCCGGCACAGTGAACCAACTTTCTTAGCCACTGACTTTGCAATGGATAAAATATAGGCTTTCCACTTCATGTCAGCTGAGAACGAGGAGGGGTAACGAATCACTTTCCTGGAGGATAGCCTCATCATGGCTGATGGAAGGCAGAGATGAGTCTCTCGTCCCTGCCTGTCAGTGATAATTCCTTGGCCATAAAAACTACATATTTTTCTCGATCTCCCTATAGGGAAATTTCCTCGATTCGACTCCCATAATATTATGGTTAGGTAAATGGATTTTTAATCTTTCCATTTTTTTCATGAACGTTCTCCTTGGTACATCGGCAGCATGCATTTAAGCGTACTACTAGATTGGCAGTTAGGTCTCACCCTTTTAATGTTGTACTAGAACCATACAACAACATTTTCTATTGTAATAGGATTGGATATTGCAACCATACTTAGTCTGGTGTCCGGATATACATTTCATGATTTTAGACAAAATGGTCTTTAAAATAATCGATCCTCACCTGGCATCTCGTCACTTTCTCACTTGACTACATGAATTTAACTGTGATACTTGATTGGTAGTTAGGTCTCACCCTTTTAATGTTGAACTAGATGATGCAACAATATCTTCTATTGTAGTAGCATTGAATATTGCAACCATATTTAATCTGGTTTTACGGCTATACATTTCAAGATTTTTAACAAAATGGTCTGTAATATAATCAATCCTCACCTGGCATCTCGACTTCAGTCACTTTCTCCCCGACGTGACGTGGCTTTCCTCTGTCTTTTCTGCAAATATTTTCATGGAAATTGTTCTTATGAGCTTTTCTTCTTGGTAACTTGACTACATAAATTTAAGCGTGATACTGGATTGGCAATTAGGTCTCACTGTTTTACTGTTTAACTAGCTAGACGCAAACATATGTTCTAGTCTAATAGCTTAATTTCTCGTCTG
>OZ010586.1:31297639-31342639 GCA_963932145.1 Acanthosepion lycidas
GAACAGTTTTTTTCATGCTTTAGTGCACGCGTGACCTTGACATTAAAACATTTTTTCACGTTTTACTGAACGCACAGCACATTGTAAAACGTTTTGCATTTAAAAGTATAATGAAAAAATTATGGTAATGGATAAAAACGCACAACTTTGTCTAAATACTTGTACTAATGAACAACATATAGTTTGGGGCACTTCGACGTAGTGTAACGGTTAACAAGTTTGTCTCGCTAAAACAGTTATCTATACTTTCGGTTTTGTGCCACATCTAAGCTACGCTTAGAAAATCAATATAGTTTTGTATTACTTGCACCCCTGAAGATGATCTTGGGAGAAGATCGAAAGTACTTGGGAAATGAAAATAAAAGAAATTTAAACGGCTATAGCACATCATTTCTCTCATCCTTTAACGTCAATTGGGTTGGTTCTTTTCTAATTGAACTATTTAACTATAAGTTAAAATGATGATCTCTCTTCCTTTTGTGACCCCCTGATACAGATTTCCTCTCTAATGTTCCCCCCTTTTTAAACTTATTCACCGTTCTCTTGATGGTTCTTCGATTAACTTTGAAAATAGAAACCGAGGATTGAATGTTGCTACCATCACTGCAGGTCTGAGTGATCATTTTCCTCTCACCATTGATCATTTGGGAAGACAGTGGATCTGAAATAAAACTATTTTAATCTACTCTCTTTCTAGATGAATAACACAAAGGGTTTTTCAGTGATTCTTACAACAAATTGTTTAAAGATGGCTAAACATCTATTCTGAAAACCTGGCAAAAATAAACTCAATTAGTTTAGTGGTTTTTAAGATATTAAACATTTTTGGGGATGGACAATTATGCTGTTACATAATTTAGACAGTTTTACTATTACATCTGGTATATATATATATATATATATATATATATATATATATATGAATATATGTGTGTGTCTGTGTGTGTGCGTGTGTGTGTATGTGTGTGTGTGTGCTATAGTGGAACACACCTGATCTATAGTTAATAGACTCTCCCATCTATAATAAGTAGGAGTAGTAAGAGTAATAAGTCAGTCGGCAGTGAGGAGGTCAGTCAGCCAGTCGATGTCGGACGACCGTCAGTCGGATACTAAAGTATCAGCGACCACAACTAGATTCCTACGTCATTACCTATTATATCAAGTTCCTAACGTTTTGTACATCGAACCTATTTAGGACCGACTTAGTACAAAATACAAGCCTCCACTGTGAAACCACTACCTAACAGTGTGTGTGTGTGTGCAGGTATGCAGAAAAATAGGAAAGAACATGTTAGGTAAATAAGCCAGGGTTCTTTAGTATTTTTTTTTTATTTTGAAAAAACAGTGCCCCATACAGAAGTAGAGCTTAGATTAAAATTATTTTTTTTTTAAATATAATTCCTTCGCTACAATTTAATCTTAATAATTATATTGATGGTTTCGGCTCTCGTTTTTGAAACATGAGAACTCTTATGTAGCGAAGGAATCATATCTTTAAAAAGATAATTATAATATATTATATATATAAAAGTGAACATTAAAGTCAACTCACAGAAGCGACAGGCTGTTTCATGCTGGACGCAATCGTCAGGCTGCTACGTGTAAGCTAAAATCCACATATAAACTAAAATTAATTGAAAAAAAACAGAAAGCTTTATAAAAAGAATAAGATGGAAAGCCCAATTTTTTTAAAACCAGGACCTTCAAAATAACATTACACTCAAGGAAAAATACGACTTTACAACCTAAAAATGACCCCCGCAGCAAAAAGAATTAGACGACTTCGAGAAAGACATAACTGATCGAGTTAGAAACCTCAAAAACCATAAAAAAACAAGACGCATTCCAAAATAAGATAAAAGAAGATATAACTAAAATAAGCAATTCAACAAATGTATTTATCACAGCGCACAAAACAAGAAATTTATATGAACTAAGTCTTCCTACACACAACAAATTACTCAAGGGCGGCCTGACGATTGCGTCCAGCATGAAACAGGTTCTCGCCTCTGAGTGTTGACTTCAATGTTCACTCTTATATATTTACACACGCTCTATCTCTGATATTGAGCACTTTATCACATAAATATAGCACACCTTAAAACTATTTTTCTTTCTTTATATATATATATATATATATATATATATATATATATATATATATATATATATATATATATATATATATACATATATATATATTCGCTTGAAGATGAAATGGAACTAATGTCTAATTTAATTACCAAATTAAATTCGGGCCTTTTAGCTTCTATTTTTGAAACATGGTTAGAAATGTGTAGCGAAAATAACTATATTTTAAATCAATTAATTTATAATATTAATGCTCTGTAAATTTACATTGAGCACTGTTTTGAAAAATAAAAATATTTATAAGAACACCGGATTATATATCTTACTGTTCTTTCTTTATATATATATATATATATATATATATATATATATATATGCATATTTCATTAAAAACGACAGATAATGTACTACGGTTATGCTTTTTATTTAATTTTTCTTGTGTTCGAACAAGAGCTTTCTTTTCAGGACAAAGAGTTAAGCCAACCCTTAACAATATTAACTACGAACAAGGCCACAATCCATCTATTCCTCCATTAAAAATGAAACCTGATATATATATATATATATATATATATATATATATGTGTGTGTGTGTGTGTATGTGTGTGTGTGTGTGTGTTTGTGTTTGTGTGTGTCTGTGGAGCAGCTAGAATTGTTTCAAATATGTTTGGTTGAAAAGTATCCGCAACGTCTGTCTAATTGTTTAGTAACTATTTCAAATTCCACGATTATTTTTTAATATAATCGATAAGTTTACCAATGTTTAGTTTCATTTTTTTCCTTTTGATATTTAGATTTCACTGAGTATTCTAACAAAATTTTGATTTTGTCTAAATATATATATATATATATATATATATATATATATATATATAAGTGTGACATACAATTGTTTGGAAAGTACAAACAGTAAAAGCTGGCCGATTATGTAAATCTCTTGGGGTCTGATAGAACAGCGTGTGAAACAGGAAACGGTGTATTGTGTCGTCGTGGGAGTTTCAAAAAGAGGGTCTCGAGGGATGGGGCTTTTATTTTTAGCACATATTATACGCACTTTCCTTTTGGATTCTATGTCCACTCTAAACCTAAAAAAAAAAAAAAAAAAAAAAAAAAAGAGAAATGAGTAAAAACGAAAACGGAAAACCTTTCAATCCGTAAACATGAAAATTAGCCTCTGGCTAGATATTAACGTCTTTTTAGTCCTGTGTTATCATTCACTATCTATGACAATCTTCACATGTAAATCTCTTCATATCTATCTATCTATCTATGAATATTCACATGTAGATCTGTTCACATGTATCTATCTAGCTAGCTAGTAATCACATGTAAATCTGTAAACAGATTGACATATAAATAGTCATAGATAGATAAATAGATGTGAACAGATTTACATGTGAATAGTCATAGATAGATAGATAGATAGATAGAAAGATATTAATAGATTTACATGTGAATGGTCATATATATATATATATATATATATAGAGAGAGAGAGAGAGAGAGAGATAGATAGATAGATAGATAGATAGATAGATAAAGATATAGATAGATAGATAGATAGATAGATAGATAGATAGATAGATAGATGTGAACAAATTTACATGTCAATAGTCATGATAGATCTGTTCACATCTATGTCTATTCATATGTAAATCTGTTCGCATCTATCTATCTATATATTTATCTATCTATATCTCACAGACAGACACACACACACATATATATTTATATATTAATCTATTTGTTTAAGCTTTATTTTTTTAAATTGATATTTGAATAGATGCTTTTATATTTATTTATTTACATCTACCGGCCTATACATCTATTCGAGAAATCTTGTTAGAAAGATACGTGGCCTCCGGCAGAATTCGAACCTGCGTCGCTAGGGGAAACCGGCATTAGATCTGACGTGCCTAAGACCAACTCGGCCACGTAGGACCTCCTTATCAAACGAAGCCCGAATAGTGCTTTTGAACACATCTCTTCCCGATTCTCGAAATGTACATATCTCTATGTTTCGATTAATTTCACTGATTGACTTTTCCAAATTACGAGTAATCTTTCTCGGACAGGAGGAGATTCCGTCAGAAATTGTCTGACATTGATTTCGGGAAAAAAGTACAGAAAATATGGTCCCAGCTTTCGGCTAAACAAGGTATCATCAGTATAGGAAAATTAATGGCTATTTTATGAAACTCACCATATGTATACATTGTTACAGTTTTTTGTGTATATATATGTAACTAGTGAGTGAGTCCAAATGCCTGGACTCACTTTATAGTCCACCAATAGAAGGTTAACCAATCAGAAGACGTAGAACATTCAATCCGTCGTGTATAAAGGCGGCCATTTTTGTTTACCCTACCCGAATGTCCAGTTCAGCTTATCAGGCGAAGAGAACCAGAAGGACGAACTATGCTCTGCTACCTTTTATCAAAATATCCACTGCTAACCTGAACAACGCTTTCCTACTGTCTTCGAAATATTCACTGCTAACCTCTGGATTCTATACTCGAAGACGACCGTCATGATGAACAACATTATAACATACATACCCTCAGGATCTTGTCGAAAAAGATGACAAAAGTTAACAATTGTTTTTACCTACCCTGATGACAGACTATTGTGAGGTGTTCCCTTCAAAGACCTTGTTCATTGAGGGGATAGCGCTTTATCCTTTATTTCCTTTAAAATTGTATTTTATCATACTTACCACTTATGGAAGTTTTCTGTTCATTGTTCATTGAGGAGATAGCGCTTTATCCTTTATTTCCTTTAAAATTGTATTCTATCGTACTTACCACTTATGGAAGTTTTCTGGCTTCTTGCTCAACTTTGATTTTTAAAAATTTAAGTGCAATGTCAATCATCATCATCTGTTTTCTTAATTCCTGTTCTTTTATTGTTCTTTTTCCTTGATATTTTTCCTCATATTCGCTAACACTCAGTAACCCCCTAGAGTTTGAGTATCTTTATTGCCTTGCTTGAGGTAAAATGGTTAAAAAAAAAGTCTACATGTGAATAGTATAAACAAGGCTGTACACTTATACAAATCAAAGGAGTCTAGTTTTTTTTTTCTAAAAATGCATTGCAATTTAAACTCATTAATGTGAAATCCTAATTTTAAATCTAACTCCATGTTGATCAGAAGAAGAATTAAATGAGCATTTAAGCTAAAACTCACAAATAATGTAGAAACTTAAGGATTTCATAAATATAACATGTTCTAATTACAAAATATTCAATTCTTTCTGAAACTCTTCAAGAAATGTCAGGTTGAAAACTATATAAAAAAGTATATTTAGGCAGCCAAAATTCATTTAAACAAATTCTGTTAAATTCAACTAACAAGGTTTGTCTAAAACATCTAACCAAATTATTCCCAAGAATTCAGAACATAATTTCAGCCATGTGTCACCTCTAAACAATGCTTAGAGAAATTACCAAACTAACATCCATTTTTTGATAATGACCAAGACAGTTGATAGTACTTGATGACAAACAAAAAAAAAAAAAAAAAAAAAGAACTTTAGACAGTTTATCCACAATTTTGATCTCAACATGCAACAACTTAGGCAAAAATTGGAAAAATACAATAAAAAATTAAGCAGATAAACTTGGTTGAATTCAAAACTGGTTTAACAAATCATGACATCTATCAGAAAGATGAAATTTAAATTTTTATTGCATTATTCAAAAATTTTAACACATCAGCAGATTAGCTATTAATGTCAACAACTTAGCACAAATAGTTATTAATTAAAACAAAATTAGTAATAATTTATATTGAGGAGATCGTGTTTTATCCTTTATTTTCTTTAGACATATCTACCGCATCGTTGTAAGTTCATTCTTTCTATCTCTACATTTATTTCATTGAGCTTTTCATATTTTAGCTGCCTTCATTGTTCCTAATATTTGTTTAATGTTTCCCCTTCTCTATCATTACTTACCCTTTTTTGTTATCTTTTTTTTTTTCACCATCCCAAGAATTTGATCTGTCATCCACTTCTTTTTTTTTTTCTTGATTCGTTTTTCCTTCGAATGGTTTCGCTTGTCGATGTAACTGGATCCCAGCTCTTAATGGGTCCCACTCTAAATGTCTAGCTTCATCCATTCTATTAAATTTCTCTCTTAACTCTGTTTGCAAGATGAGTCGTTCTGGAGTTTGTCATGTTGTGGTTTAGGTGTGGGTTTGAATTTCTTTAAGTTCCGTAATTTTACTGAGTATGTACATGAGTAGAAGGTGGTCGTTCCCACAGTTGGCACTTGGGTAGGTTTTAGAGTGTAGAACCTAATTCCTTAATCTTTTAATTTTTTTCATTATTTACATTATTCGGACTATTGTCCTCATCTTTGTCGCCATATTTATCACAACGTTTCGGCCGTTGTACCCTCCGGCCTTCTTCAGGTCGTTGGAATGTCGAACTGAACCCTTTATTTCGCTCACTGGGGTAGACTGTTCTAGTTCCACGTGCCATGTCAGTTATCTGTTATCTCCTGTTAATTTCCCTCTGAAAGTTCTCCACTGCATTAACCGGGTATTGAACTCATACTCTTTGGATCCTGTCACTGGATCTAACAAACGCCTTTATCCACTGTGCCATGTGTCCATGAGGGCACCTGAAGAAGGCAGGAGCGTAAAACGGCCGAAACGTTATGATAAATATGGCGACAAAGATGAGGACAATAGTCCGAATAATGTAAATAATGTACATAATACCTCATCTCAGAAATATAGACAGACTTTATTTTTTAGTTATATAATCTGTTTCTTTGAATTTCCTGACCCTTTCCATATCCACAAGCGTCTTGGCCGCCCTTCAAGCTATATGTCTGTTATTATTTTGGTCGTTTCCATGGGAACCGTTTGACCAATTTTTCCCTATGCTTGTTGCAGACTTGTCGTCCATACTTGCCAATTATTTCACTGTCTCACTTACATTAGCATTTAGGTCTCCTATGATGATGGCAATTTTGTGCGATTGGCATGGATTCTTCACCATTATCTACTATAGAACTTAGTAATTTCTTCTTACGTGTTTTTTGCCGTTGGTTTATACTATTATAAATACAGTGAAAAACTTACAGCTTAGCTAGAAGAAGTCGATTAGAAAATTGACAGGATTCCAAAATACATTTCTTCTTACATCGATCTAGTATTAATCCTACTCCTCTTTCATTTTTCCTGTCCTGGGTATGACGGTAAACTACATCCGCGTCCTGGGTAAGACGATAAACTACGCCGAACAGCAAGGCCTCTGATCAGGAGGTTTTGAAGAGCGTGGCACCACCTCTTAATTGGTGGTGTTTCCAGGTCCACCTGATCCGGGGTGGTAGCACCTGTTATGGTCTCAACTTTGGGCAAATAGTTAACCCCCAAATTGGGGTCAAAACACTATGAAAGTATAAAAATAGGTCTTAATACCAGAAATACTTTGTAAAAGAAAAAAAATATTAACAACAATACATTTTTGAAGAAAAATTATTACCAGCACTACATTTTGAAGAAAAAAATATTACCTGCAATATATTTTAGGCAAAAACATTTTATCAGTAATACATTTTTGATAAAAATATTATCAGAAATAGATTGTTTTTGAAGGAAAAATATTACTAGCAAACAAATATTACTAGCAATAACAATTTTGTCGGCATTAAATAACCCATTGAGGTTGATATGCCGTAAAACAAACCAAACCAAAAAATAAAAATAATTTTTCTCTCTCTTCTGCCTATATCTCCCTGTCCGTCACTTATGAAGTCCGCATTATTTCCATTTCCGGAAATTAAATAACAACGACTGGTCAACATTTATAACCCCTGCTAGAAACACTTGAGAAGAAAGTAAAGAGAATGAATCATTGTGATAAAGACAACTAAAAAGAGGATAATAGTCCGAAAAATCATTGTATACGCGCAACAACACTGATGGCCGATACATTATGGTAGATAACAATCATCATCGTCATTAACATCATCAGCAGCAGCAGCCCCATTATTGGGTGTGGTCAAGGTCGCTACGCAGCAGAACACTTGACCAGTTACCTACACATATCTGAGTTAAAAAGCCAGAGAGGTAATCATTCATGTCTAGCGTGTAGACCTTGCGGGGTTCATCCCTGTCCAGGTAAAATCACAGCCGATTTCCTTTCCTCTTGCTTACATATACGTGGCGATTGATTCTATCGGGGGAACTCGCCACCCTGGCCGTTGTTGGCTTCAATCTAGGAAACCCTCAGACTGGTGATGCCGTGTTATCATCGCACTGGCGGCATCCATAGCAACGGAGCCAAATGCGCCCAATTGTGCTAGATGGCCGTTAATCATACACAGTCTATCCAGACTTTGACCGGTCTTATTTTTTAATCTTGCTGGTTGCTTAGCCAAGCACCTCACCAGAATAGCCTGGTAGGGGGAACTGGTTTAGTCGCAGAAGATCCGATCAAACGGTATGTTATATTGGGTTTAATGGTACCAGCAGCCCCCGGAGAGTGATCTAGGGTCAAAAGACAAAGAATAATAGTCTGAAAAATCGTTGTATATGCACAGCAATCCATCGTCTTGAAAGTCAAGATTTCTGTAAACAAAGAAAAATTATTATAATAATGTCAACGAAAAATTATTATAATAATGTCAACACATCTGGGTAAATCTCTATATGAAATTAACTGCAGCTGCTGCCAGAAATATAGACAGAAAAAAGGTAGGTTAATAGAGTGGCTGAAACGCCATACCAAAGTCTGGTCCACAGTCTGTCTTAACTTAAGCTTAACCCGCCACAATTACTGACCCAAATATACCACAGCATTCCTTACAGCAAAACAACACATTCTTACTTACCATTCTTACTACAGCCAGTGTAACAACAGAAGAAAGTTTGTTAAAACAATTACTACGGAAGTATTTATAGAAAAGACACGGAAGCTACATTACGGCGCCGGGAAAGTAACTGAAGCCGAGATGCCAGATCAGGGCCAATAACATTGCTTTGTCTTTCGACAACATATCAGTCCTTTGTAGGTTATGTATTAGGTTGGTGCAAAAATAATGACGTAATAATGTCGTTTCTTGAAGTTAAAATATACGTCAAAAAACGACATTATTACGTCATTATTTTTGCACCAACCTAATAAAAGCGAGAGATAATTGGAATTATCGGTCGGTGTTCTCAAGGAATCTCCCATCTGAGTACTGACCGGGCACGTCACTGCTTAACTTCGCTTGATCGAAACCAAGAGTGAGGAAAGGGTACGAAAAAATAAATTATTTTATGCTAATCGTAAAACCTAGTCTCAAATTTATTGGACGAGTATTGAGTGTTTTATGATATTTGAGATTGATTTTGGTGGAGGCTAGCAAACAAGTTACAAATGGACATTATTTTCTGAATATAGATGAACATTTTTACGTTTGGAGGGAGAATTGAAAATTGATGTTCTCAGACACATTTACATATATTAACAATGTACTATTCATTTTTCTGCATGGGATGGTTTTCGTACTTAAAAGAAGTGAGGGGTAAAATTACCATTTATAAATTATATACGTTATCCTTTGTGACAAATAGATTGCTATTCAGTGTATTTTGCTGTCTCATTATATCCTTTATCACTCTCTGCTTCTTCTCTCTCTCTCTCCTTCTTCTCTCTCTACTTATTCGTCAGTCTAACAACCTATAGCAATAGGTACAAATCTATCTATCTATCTATCTATCTATCTATCTATCTATCTATCTATAGATGTTTCGGACCGTTGGGCTATCACAGTTTCTATCTCTCTCTCTCTCTCTCACTCTCTCTTTCGCACTCTCTCTCATTATCTATCTATCTATGAACTTTCCCCTCTATTGAACTGTCACAGTTTCTTTCTATCTCGCCCTGTTGGTTTCTATCTATCTATCTATCTATCTATCTATCTATCTATCTATCTATCTATCTATAGATGTTTCGGACCGTTGGGCTATCACAGTTTCTATCTCTCTCTCTCTCTTTCTCTCTTTCGCACTCTCTCTCATTATCTATCTATCTATGAATTTTTCCCTCTATTGAACTGTCACAGTTTCTTTCTATCTCGCCCTGTTGGTTTCTATCTATCTATCTATCTATGGATGTTTCGGTCTGTTGAACCATCTATCACAGTTTCTATCTCTCTCTCTCTCTCTCTCTCATACTTTCGCTCTCTCTCTCTCTCTGTCTCTCTCATTATCTATCTATCTATCTATCTATCTATCTATCTATCTATCTATCTATCTATGGATGTTTCGGACCGTTGGGCTATCTATCACAGTTTTTATCTGTCTCTCTCTCTCTCTCTCGCACTCTCTCTCCCTATCTATCTATATATCTAAAAAAAAGGACACCCGCTCGGCCCGGTAGCTAGGATCAAAGTGTAGTATCTGTGCTTTGTGAGCTGTCGGGTGTCTGTCGAACTCTCTGCTTGCAGGGAGGAACCCTGACGAAGCTCCGCCGAAGGGTAGTGTTTCGTTGGGGGAGGTTGACGGAACTGGCTCCCCCTCGGGAGGTTTGGATGGTTATTTATTTTTGGCTGGGCCTACGGGCTCGGAGATACCCACATTAAAAAGGCCTTGTGCCACATTCAATCCTCGTGGGTCGATTGATAAATACCATCTATCTATATATCTATCTATGAACTATTCCCTCTATTAAACCATCTGTCACAGTTTCTCTGGATCTAGCACTGTTGGTTTCTATCTATCTATCTATCTATCTATCTATCTATCTATCTATCTATGTCTGTTCACTATCTATCTATCTATCTATCTATCTATCTATCTATGTCTGTTCACTATCTATCTATCTATCTATCTATCTATGTCTGTTCACTATCTATCTATCTATCTATCTATCTATCTATGTCTGTTCACTATCTATCTATCTATCTATCTATCTATCTATCTATCTATCTATCTATGTCTGTTCACTATCTATCTATCTATCTATCTATGTCTGTTCACTATCTATCTATCTATCTATCTATCTATCTATCTATGTCTGATCACTATCTATCTATCTATCTATCTATCTATCTATCTATCTATGTCTGTTCACTATCTACCTATCTATCTATCTATCTATCTATCTATCTATCTATGTCTGTTCACTATCTATCTATCTATGTCTGTTCACTATCTATCTATCTATCATTGTCCTTTTTTCCATATCTATCTATCTTTTTAACTTTTTTCATATCTATCTATCTATCTATCTATCTATCTATCTATCTATCATTGTCCTTTTTTCCATATCTATCTATCTATCTATCTATCTATCTATCTATCTATCTGTCATTGTCCTTTTTTCCATATCTATCTATCTATCTATCTATCTATCTATCACAGTCTTTTTCTTTCTTTCTTTCTATTCTGTCTCTTCATATATATCTATCTATCTATTTATTTATCTATCTCAGTCGTTTTGTTTTGTTTTCTTTCTTTCTTTCTTATTCTGCCAAATTCATTTAGCACCCAATGTTGTTTGCGTAATTGTTGAGATATTTGCCCATTTCTCACAGCTATTTACTTTCGATGTTCATCTCTAGAGAAATGTCAGAAACCTTTAGTGTTATTCGTAAGATTGGCGCAACATAATCTTCTGTTCACCCATGAGACAACGCTACCAGGCCAAAAATTAAAAAAAAAAAGACATTAAATCTCCTCCTACAGACCACATAAAATGGCCTGGCATTCCCTAAGGTCTGCGGTTTGACCATGCTTCCATTAATATTCAGCATAAATCTTCTTAACAGTTATCAATTTAACTGGTATCGTTTTCCATATCATGTCGCGTCTCGAATTCAATACAATAGACAACTCTTTTTGACACGTGTTCTTCTCGTGAGGCGGCAAATAAGGTCTTCTTATTTCCATGTATCGGCAGGTTTTTTTGAGTGATGTTGCGTGATGAATGGTTTACGATATGTGTTCTTTGTTTGACAAGCTTGATCCGAACTCCGACGCTGAGCTATGAGAGGGTCTATGTGTTTGTATGGAGAATACTATCCAGTTCATTAGTTTTTCAAAACTATGAAAAGATGTGAATAATTACTCACTGTACTGTCGGAGGAAACTGGAGCATATCTGTATCTACCAAATTATTATTCTGTGAGGACTGGCGAATAACACGAGTGAAAATGTGTTAAAATATTCGTTACTAGGAACAATTCCCACGCACGCACACCTAATACAGAAAAAAATATATTGCTTAAAATTGTGATATTTATGAAGAAAGACTGCTTAATATAGGAGATGAATGTTTGTAGATAAAGAAATCAAAACTGTATGACAACACATTCACGCTTCAAATCATATTAAAGACATGTGTCACTACTCCTTGCGTGGGCTATATATATATAAATATATATATATATGTAAGTATGTATGTATGTATATATATACCCATTGACCACTAATATTATCAATCTCTCTCTCTCTCTATATATATATATATATATATATATATATACATATATATTGACCACTAATATTATCAATCTATCTATCTCTCTCCCTATATATATATATATATATATATATATATATATACATTGACCACTAATTATCTATCTATCTATCTATATATATATATATATATGTATATATATATACATTGACCACTAATATTATCAATCTATTTATCTATCTATCTATCTATATATATATATATATATATAATATATATACATTGACCACTAATATTTTATATATATATATATATATATATATATATATATTGACCACTAATATTATCTATCTATCTATCTATCTATCTATATATATATATATATATATATACATTGACCACTAATATTATCAATCTCTCTCTCTCTCTCTATATATATATATATATATATATATATATATATATATATATAAAGTTGCAAATTAAAAAAATTATGTTTTTGCAACTTATTCTATATATACGTATTAAGAAAGTATACATGGCTTCCATTATGCTATATACATATATATATATATATATATATATTGACCACTAATATTTTCAATATATATATATATTGACCACTAATATTTTCAATATATATATATATATATATATATATATATATATATTGACCACTAATATTATCTATATATATATATATATATATATATATATATATATATATATACATTGACCACTAATATTATCAGTCTATATATATATATAAATATATATATATATATATATATATATATATATATATATGCATTGACCACTAATATTATCAATCTATCTATATCTATCTATCTATCTATATATATATACATTGACCACTAGAATTTTCAATATATGTATATATATATATATATATATATATATATATATATATATATATTGACCACTAATATTATCTCTCTATCTATCTCTCTCTCTGCTATATATATATATATATATAGATTGATAATATTATCAATATATATTATATATATATATATATACATTGACTATTAATATTATCTATCTATCTATCTATCTATCTATCTATCTATCTCTCTCTCTCTATATATATATATACATATATATATACACACACATTGTGCTCTAATATTATCAATATATATATATATATATATATATATATGTATATATATATATATATATACACACACACATTGCGCTCTAATATTATCAATATATATATATATATACACATTGCGCTCTAATATATATATATATATATATATATATATATATATATATATATATATATATATATATATATGAAAAACTAGGTAATCCGTATCGGTAACCCTAAGGAGGATAAAATCCAGAGAGTCCCCATTCTTTTATTTTAGGACTAATACCTTAAATATTTTTTACTCACTTTGTTTTTTATTGATTAGACTATTGTTCACTTATTACAAGGCTCAAGTGCCACTCGAGGTAGAGGATTACTGAGTGAGGTTATTGTAGGGGCGTAAATGGAAGAAGTAAGTAGTGCATAATTTGAGTATATGTAGGATAAATACGACAGACTTGAAGAGATTAACATTTTACTGATTGGGGAAGCATCATCTCGGGTGTTAAATCTTTGAAATGAGGAATAAACCTTTTTAAGCCATAGACGGGGAGCAATACTTCATAATAGGAGTAGATAGATTCGCCTATCATCAGCTTCACTCTCGTCCTCCATTTTGAACGGGAGAATGTTCATACGTACAGTATATATTGCGTTCTTTCTTTTATTTATTCTTTATATTCATTCTTTTATTCTTTCTCCACGTTTTCTTTCATTTCTTCTACACGTTATTTCGTTTCCACTTTCTTCATATTCTTTCTTTTACGCAATATTTCTCTTTCTCTTTCTTTGTAACGTTCAGCTATTTACTTATTTGTTTATTTTCTTTTTTTCTTTCACACAATCTTTCTTTCTCCACAACATGCATTTCTTTCTTTCTTTCTTTCTTTCTTTCTTTCTTTCTTTCTTTCTTTCTTTCCCGTAACGTTTATTTCTTTCTTTCTTTTCCTTTTTTTTCATACAATTTTTCTTTCTCCGCGACGATTCTTTCTTTCTTTCTTTCTTTCTTTCTTTCTTTCTTTCTTTCACACTAGCTTTCTTTCACCGCAATCTTCCTTTCTTTCTTTCTTTCTTTCTTTCTTTCTTTCTTTCTTTCTTTCACACTAGCTTTCTTTCACCGCAATCTTCCTTTCTTTCTTTCTTTCTTTCTTTCTTTCTTTCTTTCTTTCAAACAATCTTTCTTCCCCGCAACGTTTATTTCTTTCTTTCTTTTCCTTTTTTTTCATACAATTTTTCTTTCTCCGCGACGATTCTTTCTTTCTTTCTTTCTTTCTTTCTTTCTTTCTTTCTTTCTTTCTTTCACACAATATTTCTTTCTCCGAAATGTTCTTTCTTTCTTTCTTTCTTTCTTTCTTTCTTTCTTTCTTTCTTTCTTTCTTTCGTTCTTGCTTTCTTTCTTTCTTTCAAACAATCTTTCTTCCCCGCAACGTTCATTTCTTTCTTTTCCTTTTTTTTCATACAATTTTTCTTTCTCCGCAACGATCATTTCTTTCTTTCTTTCTTTCTTTCTTTCTTTCTTTTCGATGCTTTCATTTTTTTTTCTCCTTTATACTCATTTATCTTTTTTATTTACAACTTGTTTTCACATTTCAATTTTTGCCATTCTCCTTTCTTTAGGCAGCATTCTTCTTCCTCATTGGCTTCCGGCAGTGTTCGGCCATTTTGTTTTTTTTACAGACACTTAACGTTCATTATTTGAAAGATATGGAAGACCAACAAAAAAAACAAACAAAAAAACAAGCGTGAATACAAAACGCTAATAAAAAAACGAGCAAAAGAAAAAAGTCTAAATCAGTTTATTATATTATTTCTATCACTTCTTCGTCTTCCTACTCACCTCTCATTTATTTATGCATAGGCGTGGTTATACCGATTCAACTGTACATATTCAATTCAGGAAACTTAGACGGAAATAAATAACCGACACTTTCAGAGCCGCCAAAATCAATCAGTTTGAGTTTAAGTATTTCTGAATGGATAGCGTTCATAATATTTCTGGCAGGCGCTGATAAGTGATCAGAAATCGATAAGAAGGCAATATCTGGATGAAAACAGATCGATACATATCTGAGAGATACGTGATTGTTGCTTAAAGCCATTATTTCGGGATAGCATGAAAAACTGATATTTGGCAATGATAGATTTGTCGATTGCGCAGATAATCAGGCGTTATTTGATAATGATAATAATGGCGGTGATGGTGGGGGTCTATTGGGGTGGTGGACAAGATTCGGCTAATAGGGAATAAAACACATTTGTGTGTATTGAAAATAAAATAGCTTTCTTCTTAGCAGATGTTTAATTATGAACACTCGAACACAAATCTGTCTCAGTCTATTAGGATCTATCTATCTATCTATCTATCTATCTATCTATCTATCTATCTATCTTAGTCTGTTCATATCTATCTGAGTTTGTTCCTATCAATATATCAATCTATCAATCTGTCTGTTCATTATTTATCTATCTATCTATCTATCTATCATTAATATATCGTTATATTTATTGGTTACACTTATTTGAGTTGCTGTTATAAAGTTCGTATAGCTCTCGTAGTTCTAATTATCTATCTATCTACAGTAACATTGAATACCGTAGTTCAGTGTGACAATGTGTACAAGCGACCGCTACGCCTTGCGACATACTTTGCGACGACCGTTCCTATGTTCAGGCGTTCAACTCACAGGAGATGAATGAGTCTATGTTTAACAATTAGTGTGGAGAAGCTCAGTCGTCTTTCTACAAGCCATCTTCCTTTTTAAGGTACGCATTCTTCTTTTGGGCTTCACTAGCAACACTTCCCCTGTATTTCATTTTTCTTTTTACTGACAACCTGTTTTCGAGTATTTATAACTGGAGTTGGAAAGCCAAACGTACAGCACTTCCATACGTAAATCTCCGGGAGCACGCAAGCCGCTAGTGGTGGCCCGCTGGCTGACCGACGATGGCATCGCCAGAAGTTCTCTGGTGGCAGCCAATCGCGGGCCGCTGGCGGGCCACCGGTGGGCCTATAGCCGTTCGCCAGTATTAACCTTGTCAAAGCGAACACGCCGGTCGGCCGGTCGTCCGTCCGTCAGCGGGCCATCAGCGGTCAACGCTAGTGGCATGCCACCTAGTGGTAGACTGATTTTAAATCGCGTTTTCCGTCGCCAATTTCGACCTTGTACTATATCATCATGTCGATTTTCTATTTCACCATCTTCCCAACTTCCTTTTCCTGTCTTGGAAATCGTAAAGAAAACCTTATCTCGGCTTTGAAAGATTTTATAGTTAATTTCGTACTATGCCATCTTTTTTTTTTAAATTTTTCTTTCAGGTAGTAACTTGTCAAACACCGATTTCCTTCTACTGGCAAACATTAATTCCGCTGGTGGCATCCTCAAATCAGTATTAAGGTTAGGGGAAGAGCCTATAAATTCTTAAAAACTGTTGGCGCATTACTTCTTCCGTCTTCTCCACGTTTGATTTCTCTAACGGCCGTTTGAACGTATCAACAAAATGTTCGGCCTGACCTTTTGATCTTGGGTGGCATGGCGACGTTCTTATATGCTCAGCTGCATAGTTTTTGCAAAACTTTTAAAATCACTCGATGTAAATTGCGTGCCATTATCAGACACTATAATGTCTGGAACTCCAAATCTCGAAAACGGTTCATTAATGAAATTTTCACTTACAATGAAAGTGGGTCTTCTTCAGGCCATTTTGAAAAACTGTCGACGACAATCAACTCATACTCACCATTCAAAGGTTCCGCGAAATCAACATGCAAACTTGATCAATGTTTATCAGCATTTATCTTCTGGGATAGGCGGCGTGTGGCAGTGGCCATATTATCTGCAACCCAGGTTTGACCCAGGATAGACCAGGGCGTGCGTGTTATACGTAACTTCCGACAAGGGTTTTCATTCTTGACATTCCTGCATATCCAACATGAAACTGCTTTAAAATTCTTTTTTTTTTTTTTTTTTGTAAAGAAATAAAAATATCTTTCAGCTTACATGTTTAATTCATCACAGATGAAAAAAAAAACTTTTTGTTATTTTCAGTAACGCCTGTTTTATTTTTTCTTTCTTTCCATCTCACTTTTACCTCAGCCCTTCTTTTCAAAATGGAGTCATACTTCTTGGATTATATTTTAATTTCGTTAAAAGTAACAGCTGTTACACAAAACAATTTTTTATATCATTTTCAGAAATTAAAGAAGCAGTTAATGTCTCCTCAAAAGTTTCCTTAAATTTTGGGATTAATCTGGACAAACCATTTGCATGTCCCGATATTTTTATTGTAAATACTTAAAATCCTAGTTTAGTAAAATTGTTCCCCAACGTTGCAATCTGTTGGTAGTATGTGTCGGAATACCTTTTTAGAACCAAAAATAGTCAATAATAGTCCGTGATCTGTTTGGAGAAAACATTTCCAAACGCGTATCATTAAATAATAGATAATGGTTCTTTTACGATTTGACTATAATTTCAGCTTTTATTGGCGTTCCAAGTGAACAGGCAACCATTTTATCATCCTTGAAATTATGACAAATATCTTCTCCAAGGCCATAATCACTAGCATCTGATGCTACTGATATTTCTAAATCAGGATTGAAATACATTAACGATATTTTATACTTGAAATGATTATAAAGTAGCAACGTTTGGAAGGACAGACATATTTTAAAGAGATCATCCTTGCTATGTATGGTCTACGTTCTTTTGTATCAATCAAGTCTCCTGACTGGGTTTGAACCCGTAATCATCTGGAATACTTTTTGCATGGGTTCTGAAAGTTGCCGCCTAGTTTCACGTATGAGTATGCTGTCGAATTTTTTTATCCCATAGTAAAAGTAGTGTTTCTTGGGCAAGACAGCATGACGGAGACCAGGTCGATTTTGAATTCAGAGGTTTTCCTTTTCCTAGATCGGTGGCCACCCAGTCTATTCTGCTATTTAACCAGAGCTGGGAAGATAATAGGAGGATTCATACCTCTCGCAAGGGTATTAGCACGTAAGTGAATGTAATGGATCCGACTGGAATTCGAACTCGGCTCTCCGATTCCTCAATCCGAGCCGCTATCCATTATTCCACTGTGTCGAAATATGCAACGACAAAATCTAATCCAGAAAGCATCGTATCCACTACTCGCTGCGTGTCACTTTAGCCTAATAAAACTGTCTAGACCCTTTTTTTGTGTTAATTGTTAACAATGTTTAACATTATTCATCCTTTTCAATTTGTAAGCTTCTGACAGTTCAAATTTTGAAAAAAATCTAGCTCGTGAGCGGGGGCACAGTCCTATGGGTAAAAGAGAAACTCGGATGAGTTCCACCACGGAATATGTGATCAAGTGGCGCTATATCAAAATTGATTCGCTACCTCTTCGTCACTGAGGCCCATTGGAACAGTTGGTGTGATGTTTGCTTGACAGTGTAACTGTCAGGGTTTCAATTCTCGGTAGTGGATGCGCAATCCTGATGAGTCCCAAATATAGGACGAAACTGCCGTCCAGTGCTTTCTGCATTTTGTTGAGGTGTCTTCTCGACTTGATGAATTACTTCATATATATACGTGTGTGTGTGTATAATTCTGATCCGTTCTAATGTACGTATGTATGCTTTAAATTCAGCTGAAAATAAAGACAAAAAATGTTCAATATTTTTTTATTAAGTTGGTTAATCTGGCTTTTGGCTCACAACTTAATAAAAAAAAATCGTATTTTTTGTAAATGAAACAAACATTCGAACATTAGAACGGCTCGTGATCAGACATAATAGACATTCATTTTCTGTTATCTTTAACAATATATTTTTAAATAATGATCTGCTGCCCAAGCTAGTAAATTCATTATATATATATAAATATATATATATATATATATATATATATATATATATATATATATATAGAGAGAGAGAGAGAGAGAGATAGATAGATAGATAGATAGATAGATAGATAGATAGATGAGTGATAGAAATTAGGAGGATTTGAGGTAACTATAATTAAGTAATTCATCGAGTTTAGAAGAAACCTCAACCAAATGCAGAAAGCACTGGACGGCTGTTCCGTCCTATATTTGGGACTCATCAGCATTGCGCATCCACTACCGAGAATGGCCGTCCAGTGCTTTCTGTATTCTGTTGAGGTTTCTCTCTAGACTCGTTGAATTACTTAATTATAATTATCTCAAATCCTGCTAATTTCTATCACTTGTATATCCTTGCTTGAACCGGCTTCTAATGCTCTGGACTGAGCGGCTTGGGATAGTAGCCGTGGCTCGTATTGGGGGTGGGGGGAGGGGCACAGTCCTATGGGTAAAAGAGAAACTCGGATGAGTTCCACCACGGAATATGTGATCGAGCGGAGCTATATCGAGTCGGATTCGCTACGTCTTCGTTACCGAGGTCCGTTGGAGCCGTTGGTATGACGTTTGCCTGATAGCGTAACTGTCCGTGTCTCAATTCTCGGTAGTGGATACGCACTGCTGATGTGTCTCAAATATGGGACGAAACGGCCGTCCAGTGCATTCTGTTGAGGTTTCTTGTAGAGTGGATGGATTATTTATATATATATATATATATATATATATATATATTACGAAATGGACAAAGTCCGACAATTTATTTATTAAAGACATTTTTATGTTTAACGTTCTTTTTATAGATACAAGTATTTAAGTAAATGCTCTGTTTATAATAAACAGTATTAAATAACATTTACCGGCCTGAATGTTTTCTTTGAAAATTTCTCGGACATTCTGGCCGGTAAATGTTATTTAATACTGTTTATTATAAACAGAGCATTTACTTAAATACTTGTATCTATAAAAAGAACGTTAAACATAAAAATGTCTTTAATATATATATATATATATATATATATATATATATATATATATATATATATATATATATATATATATATATGGCCAATTGTGAGAAACTCATTAACCATTTTTGTGTGACATCGATGAATGGTTCAATTACTTTTTCATCGTAACTGTCTTTATATATTGATTCCAAGTACAACTAATAGCAATACGAATGGTTAGCAAGGCGAATGGCTAGCAAGTTCGTCCTGTAGACCAATTTATAAGTGTAACTTCTAACTTACTGATCCTTCTGACAGAGTCTTGTGCCAGACTAGATTAAACCTACCGAATAACTACGGATAAGGGATATGATGAGAGTCAAGATCAATGAGTGGCTGCATATCGATATTACATTCTTGCCGTGAAATTGCTTTTGATTTTAACTATTCGTGTTCATTCGCCAATAACTGATCGATAGCGATAAATCGAATTAGGCAGTGAACATGCGAAGTCAAAATCGGATTGGTTAATCAATTCACACATCGAAGTATTCAGGAGGGAGATAATTGGCCATAATGCATTTTGAGGTTCCTAAGTTTGTTAAGACATAACTGGATTTTCTAAGAACTAATTAGATTTGTAAGTACAGAAACAAGCACGTACCTACAACCGAAGCTAGCTGAGCAGGGCACAATCCGAATATGCCAGCAGTGGGGAGAACCTACCTTCTTTGAAAGTCCCAATTTGAAATTCTATAAAACATAATTACTGCAGATTGGTCATTTTGTTAGATCTTAGGCAGTGTGTTAGGCTGCAAACTTTTCAGTACACCGTTGCGTGTATATATATATATATTATTTACATTATTCGGACTATTGTCCTCATCTTTGTCGCCATATATATTACAACGTTTCGGCCTTTGTACGCTCCAGCCTTCTTCAGGTGGTTGGAATGTCGAACTTAAGCCTTTATTTCGCTTACTCGAATGTTGTAATAAATATGGCGTCAAAGATGTGGACAATAGTCCGAATAATGTGAATAATATACATAATACCTCATCTCAGATATATATATATATATATATATATATGTATGTATATATATATATATATATATATATATTTATATATATATATATATATATATATATATATATGTATAAAATATAAAATATAAAAGACTTAAACATTAGTATTCCATGGTTATAATTTTATCACGATCCAATTCATTAGACCTAGAAATTCAAAATTTTTGAATTTGTAGGTCTGATGAATTGGATCGTGATTAAGATTCCAATGTAATAAATTATAACCATGGAATATTAGTGTTTGAGCCTTTTATATTATATTCTTACTCTGTCCTTGACATTGAGTTTTACCTGGATTCTATCCTCTTGGGAATTTATATATATATATATATATATATATATATATATATATATTGAACAATAAAAAATATTAAAAATTAAAATCTTCAGGCACACTGGTTTGTGTATTAATATTCTTTCGTTTTTATTATTATTTCATTTAGATTCCTCGACTAGTTTCGGCCAACATGGCCATCGTCAGGAGAAAAATAATTCTGCTTGCTGGTAGCAGTGAACTACAGAAATGAATGTCTTGATGGAGAAAATGAATCGTTTTTTCAGTAGTTTTCATTTGGGCTTTTTTTTGGGGGTGGTTAACATGAATTTTGGTCAGTCCTTGTGTTGGTCTAACAGTCTCTTTTGTGTTGTCATTTAAGGAAAGAGCTGGATGGATTTATGCTTCTCTGATATTTTTAAAAATATGATTCCATAGCGACACAGAACATCCTGTTTCAAAACGGAAAACTCCAAATCTAGGTTAATTTTAAAAATTAAATCTACAATACAAAGTTTCGTTCCATTAGCAAGCGATTTTAAAATACTTAATATCTTATTAAGAAATAATAGACTGACCAAGTTTGTTTGTTATGGAACAACATACATGTCACTTTTGATTGTTCTGGATTGTAGACATCAATAATAAACTACTATAATGTGATAACACAGTATAATATCTGGTGTCGGGTGTAGACTTTTGCAATGACATTTTTCTAAGTTATATGATTTTAAGAATCAGTGTGAAATTTTTAAAATGTAATTTTTATATAAAAAGGAAAGTGTGATGGATCTGCTTATTATTTAGCAATCATTGAATTAAAAAATGTGCTGTTCCCAGGTAGACATTTGCAAGCCACTGTATCTTAATCTTCTTGTGTTTTTTCATTCTATACCTGGCCGTTAACTGTTAAGGGAAGTATATATATATATATATATATATATATATATATATATATATATATATATATATATATATATATATGAAGAAAAATATACGGAAAAAACAAATAAAAATCCTTATATGCAATTATGCTGTTTTAATGTTAATATAATGTCAACGTCGGACGTTTCAGTCTAATAAACCATCTTCAGGACATATTCATAAAATATAATTAAAATTATCAATTCAACATGACAAAGACGATGGACATAAGAACAAGACTTATCCAAACAGATAACTGAAAGTTTTAAAACAGCATAAGTGCATATAAGGATTTTTGCTTGTTTTTTCCGTATATTTTTTTTCATACTGTCGGATCTATATCCATATATTTGCTTATATATATATATATATATATATATATATATATATATATATATATTGTGTATTTAGGCAGCAATCTTTCTTTTATACATGTTTCGTTAAAAACAATTAACAAGTTATTTTCCAAACACGGTCAAACACAGCCACGTGTTTGGGAAATAAAACTTCTTATAACCCTAGATACATACATAACACAATCCATACATTCAGTTAAACTTAAAAATAAAATCATCCTTGATAATGGCTAAAAGCGCCCGGACATACAGAAATTTCGAGTAGTTTTTACGCACTTTGTGCCCAGAAAAGAAATCACTTGTACAAACAAAAGAAAAATTAAATAAAAAGTTTAATCCCTGTATCTTGTTAGTCGCCATTAATGAAACTTATATATATATATGTGTGTGTGTGTGTGTGTGTGCACGCACGCGCGTATTTTTTACAGGAAAAAAAACAAAAATTACCTCAAAATCGGAATAGACTATTTCAAACCGTCCCCTAACGGCGTTCGTCAGCCACTAAATACTTGTCTTCGGAGCGCTTATTTATGTATTTTTCAAAGCCAGTCACTGGTAGGCGTCTTGTTAATGAGAGCTAGTTTGTGTTAGCGATTGGTCGGGGCGTCAGGTATCTTATCTCGGGGGAAGCGGTCTGGGTTCGGAGTTTATTTATGGCTAGAATTTTTGTTAGTTTAATATCAGTTCTTACGATATGGTGTTTCATATAAAGGCCCCGCCGTGTGTTTTTCTGGAATTCACAGTAAATAGTTTTTGTACTGTAACGCGATGCGGGATTTGAAAAGTCCATTAGAGTTAATGTAAATTAGTTGAGTTATAGATTTATAGATTGTGGGTAATGCCAGAGTAGCCAATGCAATAAGTTGTGTTGTCCAATACATACACATATGTGTGCATTTACCTGATCATACATATGTGCAACTGTACGTATGCATTAAGACAAGTACTTAGTGGCTTACGAAATCCCTTAAGGGACGATTTGAAATAGTCTATTCCAATGTTGAGGTAATTTTTGCTTAGTTTTTTTTTTTTTTTTTTTTTTTTTTTTTTTGCTGTAAAAATAATTACCTCCACGAAATCGCTAAAAATAAGTGCATAGCTTGATGAAAAAGACGCCAACCTTTGCCGAAAACAAAATTTTATCGTCTTAATGCTTGTTTTATTATTAAAAGGAAAGATCAAAGTGTTTTTAATTATTTTTTAAAATGTTTCCTTCTTTTTAGAACGTTCTAAATTTTGATTAAAAAAAAACATATTTCTCTTTGTATCACCGGAACTAGTAAAATAAGATAGACAATTTTTAGCAAGTTTTTTTTTGGTATGACACACATTAATTTGGAAAATCTTGCAAAAATAAAAATAATTGTCGGATGTTAATGAAACTTTCAGGAACTATTCACAGATGATCGAAATTATTATAAATATGTTTTTTTTTTAAAGTCTTGGCAGAAATATTTTTTTTATATTTATTACCACCCCCATAACTAATTTTATGAAAACGCTAGAAATTCGATCGCATCGGGTTTAGTGATTACAATAGTTAAAAGCACAAGGCTTTGAGAAATGCAAATCATGTCTTTTTCAGCTCTGAATTGTAACATACAAAACTGAATAAAACAAATATATTATTTAATTTCAAATGCTTTTATTTGCTTTTAGTCGTTTTTATGAATATGGACAATATTTTCTGAAAGCAAAAATCTTTTTCGATAAAAAATGAATTTTTAATACAATTATTTGTTATTTCTTAATTATAATAGATTTTTACATTTAAGTTGTTAAAATATGATAAAATTAGTTAAAAGTCGCATCGGGTTTCCTAAGCCTCCTTATGAGATAGATCTTTTTTTAGCGCGTTGTAAATTGTATCATTTTGACTAATCAGAAGACACGCAGTAATTAAGAAATGTAATTTTGAGTTTATAATCGGGCTGTAATTATAAAGTACGAAAGACCAACCAGAATACAATTAAGTTGCGTTATTTGAGTTAAGCATTGTTCTCCGCTGTTAACGCCTTTACTTTTTCGAAACACGTGTGGAGAAGTTAATTTGATTTTTCAATTTCAACTGAGAAGGGTACCTACAAGTATCAGTATCATCTTATGAAATTTATATGATCTTATTTTTATATTAATCTCAGTTATGACATTTTCCATGAATGAAATATCAAAATTAATAATAAAATGAATGCAAATACAAATAACAGTAAAATGTAGTAAATGTAGATAAAATTATAGTATTTTATGTACACTTCTGATAAAATTTCATAATAAAAGTACCTGTAAATTAATTAGATACCTTTCTTATGAAATATGAAATTTAATCTCACTCTTAACGGTCTTATTTTAATTTCTTTAGAATATATTTCCCATCAAGCATTGTAAACGTAAAGGTGAAAGCTAAGTACAAAAAAAAAAAAAAATTGAGCGCTGAAAGTTTTCCTTAATAATAACGAGGTAAATAATTTGTTCACTTAAATGTAAATTATTTCACTTTTCTCCTTCCGTAGAACAAATTATCCTCACGGAATCCATCAATATGTCATTCATCACCTGTCAAGTGACGCGAAAGTTTATGACCTGCTTTGTTTTATTTTCAAATTACATCTTTTCGGCGCAGAAGCTAAGTAAAGCTTGGTTCAAAATATTTTAAATAAACATTATAATTTCTGATTTTCTTAAAATAAGTTTTGAAAAAATGATAATTGATATTTAAAAGAATTTCAAAGTGAGATTTCCAGTTTTTTTATAAAATGAAAAAAAATATTCAATTTTGCTGACTCAAAAAAAAAACAAGATTTTAAAGAAAGTTTTGGACGTGCTAGGACCGATTAAAAAATGTAGAAAATACCCCCAAAAATACTTTGATCTTTCCTCTTAATAATAACATAAACATTTAGACGATAAAATTTTGTTTTCGCCAAGTTTGGCGTCTTTTTCATCATGCTATGCTCTTTTTTTTTTAGCGATCTCGTGGAGGTACCTATGTAAAAAATATATATATGCTAAAAATTTTAAAAATAAAACCATCGAGCTCTCTGTGGATCAGTTTTAATAATTACTGTTACTAGGATCCACCCGGATTATATATCAACGGATCGATTACCTGTATTATCTACCTATCTAGCACGAAGTCACGAGTCATCGTGACCGAGGTTTTGAGCGCATTGTCCTTGTTAAAAAAAAGATTGATTACGCCAGAGTATGTGCCCTCTCCCTGTAACTGTAACTGCGGTCCGCTCAGAATAGTTATTTTATATGTTTTTGTCGGATTTGGTTGCAACATCATTCAGAAGATGGGCGTTTTCATCATTCATTTTCACATTTATACGCCATCGATTTGACTCGATTTCCCTATCATTCTGAACGCTGAATATAGTAATCTCTTCATTCTGTAGTGACTTATGTTCCCACCAATTCTCTTTGCGAGGGAGGTTGAATGCGCAACAAATCATTATTCTAAAACAGCATTTGATCTGCATTCGTTTTTATAATCACGTCTCAGGTTATGACCAATGATGTAGGTGAAAGCGAAGAATATGAGATTGTTTTTTTGTTTCTGTTTTTTTGCTGCCGTTTAATTAAACAAAAGACAGCTAATAACGAAAAAAGTTGAATGGACAAGGCTCTTGACAGGATATGGGTTGCGCTTGTTAGAACTAGTTTTTTTTCCTTTCCGGGAACCTGGAATAATTTATTGACTTACAAAGAAGATTCATTGTTTAGATTAAAGATTAAATGAAATTAAATGCACTGAAAACAATTCAAAAAAATTATCGGAAGTCAAAAAGTTATTTTTGGGATATCCTGCATATATATATATATATATATATATATATATATATATATATATATATATTAGGTTGGTGCAAAAATAATGTCGTTTTTTGAAGTTAAAAAATACGTCAAAAAACGACATTATATATATATACTAATATATATATGTGTATATATATATATATATATATATATATATATATATATATATATATATATATATATATAGTAAAGGTAACAAATCCGCTGGTATATAATCCAAGTGGATTCACTAAAAGAGCTCAATGTATTTATTATTACAGAGCAAATGATTAATAAACAATAAAATACCAAATCACCGCATATGAGGAATAACCTATTTCGGATATATATATATATATATATATATATATATATATGTCTAAATGTCTAAATAAAGTGAAAGAACAGTGAAGTTTAGAACCCACAGTTATTTAACATTTATTTAAAGTTACCGATCATCGCTTGAAATTGGATTTTGTTCACTGGTTGTTGAGTTCCTTTCTTTATCAAACCCAAAGCTCCAGCTACAACGGGAACAGTTTTAGTCTTTAAATACCACACTTTTTCCTATTTTCATCTCCATGTATTGTATTTGCTTAGTTTTTCAAAAAAACCTTCACAGAGATGTTTTCGCCACTTGGTAAACTCATATCATTCAGTATCCAAAGATTTTCTTTTCTGTTTTTGTTAATAATATCTGGGCGATCTGCTTGTATTCTTCGATCTGTGATGATAGAAAAATCCTGGAACTACCGATCCAGGATCATATTCATACCAGTTTTCAGCTGTTTATTACAGAACATCAAAGTATTTTTTATTCTTTACAGGTATTTGTCCTAAATTATATTTCATATAAACATCTAGATTTTTTAATATTATAATAATATTTTAGCGTGGTCCAAAATTATTCGACATTTTTTTATGTTGGCTAAAATTGCACATCCGAACTGGACTGGACTGGGTTATCCTTTCTCATCTGAACATCGAATATTTTAATTTTTTTTTTGTTTTGTTTTGTAAAATTCGTTTCTATCTCCCTTTGTTTTCTGCCCATTCATATTCAACACTATGATAGATTATATCAGCCATAGGCAAACTGTGGTCCGTGGGCCGCATACGGCTCGTTGGGTCTTTCTGGATGATACGTTTCATTTCGTAAGGAAAGTAACGCTTCTTAAATGTTTGGTTTGTTTCGTTCTCACTTTTTCACTCACACGCTCTCTCATACATAACCACATACCGAGTGTAACAGCAAAATTGTCCAAATCGTTGAACAGCAAAATTTCCCAGTTGTTAGATTACGTTTTGAAGGAAAGAAATTTAGAAATGATTAAAGATATCTTACTTGAATTCTCCGAGGTTTTTTTTATAACACTTTTGGTCTTTATTTTGATCTTTGACAATGTATAATTACTCTCCAAGCTTAACATAAGAATATGATATGTTCATCACTAATTAGTCATAGCTAAGGATCGGAAGCTCATAAAGGACTGATATAAAGTTCAAATACATACATATACATACATATATACATATATATATATATATATATATATATATATATATATATATAAAGAAATATAGTCTTAAGGTGTGCTATATATATGGAATAAAGTGCTCAATATCAGAGATAGAGCGTGTGCAAATATAAAAGTGAACATAGAAGTCAACACTTAGAGGCGATATATATACATTATATATATATATATAAGATGTGTATATATATATAATGTATATATCTTTATTTAGAGATGTATATTTATGAATAATATGTCTATATATATATATGTATATATATGATAAAAATATAGTTTTAATGTATGCTATATTATATGTAAAAGTGGTCAATATTAGAGATAGTGCATATGTATAATACATGTATGATTGCCTAAAGATAGTGTTCAAGGATGAAACAGACTGTCGTCGCATGGTGTTGACCTCAGTGTCCATATATATATATATATATATATATATATATATATATGTATTAGGAAAGTATTATTTGGGCTTTGTTTGATCAGGAGGTTCTATGAGGCCGAGTTGGTCTAAGGTACGTCAGAACTAATGACGGTTTCCCGTAAGGATGCAGGTTTGAATCCTGCTAGAGGACGCGTATTTTTTCTAAAAAAGATATCTGGAATATTCATGTCTGTAGATGTAAATGTCTCTACTCAAATATGAGCATCCATTTAAAAAATAACGTTTGACAAATATATATATATATATATATATATATATATATATATATATATATATATATATATATATATATATGCATGTTTCATTAAAAACGATAGACAATTACGAGGTTTGCAAAATAAAACATGTCTATAACACTAAAAACTTTTAACGAACATTCCCAGGAACCAATAAAACTGTCAAACTGACCAGGGGAATTCAGAGCAGCATGAATCCATCCAGCTCTTATCTTAAATAACAACTTAAAATAGACTGTTTGACCAACACAAGGACTGACCAAAATCCATGCTAAAAAATAAAGCGTCTTATGGATTGAGTTGCATCTTTTCTTATTGTTCTCTTTAGCTCTAAGCTGAAATGACGATGCCTTTTCCTGTTATAACATTCTGATCCAGTTTTCCTCGCTATTGCCCCGTCTTTTTTAACTTATTCACCTTTTTCTTAATGGTTCTTAAACGGACTTTGAAGATGGGAGACAGAGTATGAATGTTGGTACCATTACTGAAGGCTTGGATGATCTTTTTCCTCCACAATTGGAAAGACATAGTGGGTCTGACACAAAACGATTTTAACCTGTTCTCTTTCCAGCTGAATAACTAAAAGGGGTTTTCAGTGATTCTTAAGACAAATGGTATTAAGATTGCTAAAAGTCTTATCTGAAAACTTGGAAAAAAACTTAATTAGTTTAGTGGTTTTTTAGATATTAAATATTTTGTGGGATGGACAATTTTGCTGTTAAAGAATTTTGACAATTTTGCTGTTACGCCCAGTATGTAGCAGTGAATGACTATACATTTTCTTGAATTCTGTAGACTGTAGATGGAAGTTACGTTTTCATCATTTTCAGCCATTGGCAATTTTCACTAAGGAAGATCATTCATGTAAACATCTTTCGCTTTTGAAACAAGATACACGCAACGATATGTGTTAATCACACTGACATCAGTGATAATATCTTACCAAGACTTTAATATTTAATTATAAAAAAAATTCCTCCCTAAAAAAGAGATCAACTTCTCCCTGCCATTTCTAAGATATATGCATATCTTTTTCTGTCGTGAAAATAGCTGAGAAACCTACTAAGAAAAATTACGTTGAATCTTTTTAGTAGTGCAGCCCTTGTGGTGAACCATAGATTATGTAGCCCACTGCTCGAAAAATGTTGCCGATGCCTGGCCTGAATGATTAATACGCTTGCATCCACATGCGGTCCGTTTGGTCATTCTGAATGGCACGCTTAATTTCATGAGGAAAATAATATTCCAGTTATGCGCTCATGTATCTTTCGATAAATGACTGATGAGGCAGATTTTTCCCGCAGTAGGTTGCCATTTGCTTCTGCGGTAGACCAGTTGCCATCCTTGCTAGGGGAAGGAGAGAAGAGGATTCATACCTTTTCCGGGAGTATTAGCATTTTAGTGAATGTAATGGATTCGACTGGAATTCGAACTCAGCTCTCCGATTCCTCAATCCGAGCTGTTATCCATTACTCAACCGTAACATTTCTTAAAAAAAGATTCTTTTGTCCTCACTTGTTCACTCACACACTCTCTCATACATAACTGCATACATAAACAACGATTAAGTACAACGTTTCTTGAATTTTGTAAACTTTGGGGAAAACTCACGTTCTCAGCATTTTAAACCATTGGCGATTTTCACTATGGAAACATTTACGTGTAAATGTATTTTGCTTTTTTTGTTGTTCTCTTGAGACGAAATATACATTTTTTTATTTTCAGTTAAATAAATTCGAAATAAATCACACACAACGACAAGTGTGAATTACACTGACGTCAGTGATAATATTGTAAGACTTCAATTTTTTAATTATAATTTTTTTGTCCAAAAATATAATTACCCCCCCCCAATTTCTACGGTATATGCTTACGTATATTGCCTTCTGTAGTGAAAATAGCTGAGGGACCTACTACGAAAGATTACTTTGAATCATTTTCGTAGTGCAGCTGGCCTTGTCATAAGACGTAGATCATGTGGCCCACTACTCGAAAAAAAAGGTTACCCATATCCTGGCCGGTGCAAGGGTCTCGCCCCCGCCACGCGAATCTATGACACAGGGTCCCTACTATAATACATCTCAAATTCATACTTTCACCGGCCAGGATATGGGTAACCTTTTTTTTCGAGTAGTGGTCCAAATGATCTACGTCTTATTACAAGGCGAGCTGCACTACGCAGAAATTTTAGAAATTTTATTTTAAACCTAAATATGTACAATAATGAATCATTTGCAATATCAGTGAAAAATTCAATTAGAAAAATTGAAAATAAATACAATTCATCTAAAATGCAAATTAGAGACATGTCATAATAGATTATTCCATTTTAACTAAATCAACAATATTTGGCGTCAGTTTTTAACATCAACTTGAGATTTTTCTTGTTAAAAAGTTGAAGATTTTTAACACGTTCAACAATACCGATAAAAAATAGTGAATCCTTTGTTTAATTGGTCAATTCGCATTAAAAATTTCCAAAATACTTACATTTATATGGAATTGTACATGCTACATTCATTTTGGCTTGATAAATTTGATAAAATCTATCGTTTTGGAGTTATCGACAGTGAAATTTGGGATTCAATCGCGTCGTTGGCGGCAACCATTACTCGCGTTGTTTGCATACATTCGCTGCGGAAAGCTAAACGCGGAAGACTACGGAAAGCTAAGCTCGGAACGAAGCTTTCTTGCCTAAATTTGTGTCAGTTACTGCGCACGTGATCTATTTACGTACACAATACCTTTGCGCAATGATACCTTTACTGATAGCTATTCTGCAGCGAATGTATACAAACAACAATATCTCTAATTCACGGATTCAGGGGGTGTAAAGATTTCGTGTCCCCCTACCGAATCTATGATATGTGGCCCCACCCACTTTACTACACCTCAATTTTCATAAGGTAGTATTCATATAAATTACAAATTTTTATTGTAACCTAATTATGTACAATAATGGATCATATGCAATATAGGTGAACAATTCAACAAGAAAAATTGAAAATAAATCCAATGTATCTAAATACAAATTAGAGACATGTCATAATAGATCATTCCATCTTAAATAAATCAACAATGTTTTGCGGTTATTTTTAACATCAACTTGAGATTTTCTTGTTAAAATTTGAAGAATTTTCGTTAAAAAATTAGAACCGATTATACAATATTTTAAGCTCAATTGAGGTTTATAGTTTATTACCATGCAATGAGATGAGGTAACAGGAACCGTAGATTTGCCTTTTCCCTTTCCTCTTTTGTAAATTGACGTATGGCTAAATTTTGTCTGTGTGTCCCAAGCCTAAATAGTTAACATGTGAATGACAATATGTCTAATTTACGGGATCAGAGCCGGTGTAAGGGTTTCGTGTCCACCTACCGAATTTATGATACAGCCCCCCCCCCCCCCACACACACACACTCTAATACATCTTAATTTTTCATTAGGAAGTATTCATATAAAATACAAATTTTATTTTAAGCCTAATTATGTACAATAATGGATCATATGCAATATCAGAGAACAATTCAATTAGAAAAACTGAAAATAAATACAATGTATCTAAAATGCAAATTAGCGACATGTCATAATAGATTATTCCATTTTAAATAAATCATCACAATTTTGCGGCAATTTTTAACATCAACTTAAGATGTTTCTTGTTAAAAAGTTGAATAATTTTGACACATTCATTATTATAGATAAAAAAAATGGTGAATTTTATATAAGTATATTTTCGGGACTTTGCATGAGCAAAACAAATTCACGGATTTCAACAAAAAAAAAAAAAACTTAAATGACGTCAAAATCTGGAAAAAAAAATCCATTCTATAATAGACAGCTGTGCTTAGTTTAATTTCTAACGTATATAAATGTACGCAGAAAAAAAGCAAATGTTGATAAGGCAGTGAGGGTCTCCAAGCACAAGCTGTTGCCCCAATCAAGCTAAGAACCCCAGGTAGTTACCCACCGGCTTTGCCCATGGCTCGTCAATTTTCTACCTACATTTTCTCAGTCGAGTTGAACAGAGGCAGAATCAAACAAATACCGAGAGATGGATTACACCCCACCCCCCGCCGACGCCAAATCCCTGCAATAACTTTAATCTCTTAATTATCTTTTGACCCGCTTGTCTGCTCACATGTGCCAGTTCGTTATATGATTTAAGAGACGTTCTTGATCCTAATCTGTTGGCGATTTAAATAAGCCAATGTTTAAATGTCAGGAAAACATCTTTGTTTATTTGTTCTGGTTCTTTGAACTTTTGCTTTTCTTGACGTTTATCGTGACATTGTCTAACTGATTTATCGCTCCTTAGCCAAAGCCATTTCTACAGTCCTCTTATTAATTTAAGACTATATTCGATCAATACATTGCACTAAAAGCAACCGATGCATAATAATTTTTTTTAAATTTTCGTTTCATTTTATGGGTGTTGAATTAGCAAGGCTATTTTTATATTATACGACTTTCAAACAAACAGTGAAAAAAGAAATCTCCTACTGACGTATACTGCATTATTATGAGGCCATAAACAATATTTTCCGTACACAAATTGATAAGTTGATGCATTCGGAGATTATATATATATATATATATATATATATATATATATATATATATATATATATATATATATATATATATATATATATATATATATATATAATTGCACTTTTTATATATATATTGTACTTTATATATATATATATATATATATAATGCAATTAATACATTGTATAAATTCCGCAAAAATGAAAATAAGACCATATATATATATATATATATATATATATATATATATATATATATATATATATATATATATATATATGACTACTACTAATAATACTGCAAAGCTCTTCCATGAATTGAGGACTGTCTGTCATTGGTGTGTTTATTAGAAGAATAGGTACGTAAAAGTTCGTCTTCATTTCAACCGGGCGCTGATCGCTCAGGGGAAAATCACCGTCGGGTTTCGATCCTGGCTTGAGGCAATCAGATGTCTATTCACACTGATGAGCTTTGATACAGCGAAACTGTCTGCCTGTGAATCACAAAATATATATAGTTGTCCTACGGTCATTGTCTGCGACGGACGTTACTCCAAGGAAGTAAATTGTAACGCTGCACGAACACACTGGCAAGCCATACCAATGAGAAAATCAAAGTACTATAGATTGGTCCGGAAACTCTCCTGATTTATATCCAATCGAGATTCTGTGGTCAATCTGCAAGGAATGACTTTGTGGAATGGACCTACGAAATACTAACATGTGTACTGGGTCATGTTTCATTGGAAAAATACTAAAAAATGTAAATAATAACGGAATTATTCGTTCTGTTTTAGTTAATTTGCATAAAGGTGTATGTTTACTATTGAGATTGCAGGATTTTTTTCTCTTAAGGAGATTGGAAATTGGGTTTTGTGTATGACCTAAAACTAAATCAGACAATAGAGTCTTCGCTAGGGGACAAAACTAGGGTACTCCGAATCAGTGTTACCTACAGGTGGACTTTGACTAATATCTAGAACGTATTCCCCACCTCAGCAGGATTACAATGTATTGTGTGTGTTTTGGATGTGTGTGGGTTGGACTATAAAGGGGTTCTTCGCAGTGGGTTAGAAGCGTACCACATAAGAGGACCTTCTGGAGGACGGCGAACACACAAGTCGATATCTGATCAATATCGATTGGGTCGCCGTGGAGAAGGAACACGTTGTGGTAAAACCCCAAACACCAAATTGTTCACGCCTAAAAACATTTTCGTGTGCCAGGGCGTCTAAGGGATGTATTGCGCGCGCGCACACACACACACATATGTGACAACACATTAATAATAATGATAAGGATCATCGTAACATTAAGCAACTACTCAAAAACAATATCAAAATACTAGCAAAATCAAACAGTAAAAACAAACTTGTGATCCTCAAACAACAAAAACAACCATGAATAAATAAAACAATTATAATTTAAGAGCCTGCATCCTTAAATGTATGTGAATATATATATATATATATATATATATATATATATATATGTGTGTGCGTGTGTGCATGTATATATATATATATACACACACACACATATATATATATATATACACACACACACACACATATATATATATATATATATATATATATATATATATATATATATATATATATATATATGATCTTTTTATGCATTTTTACATTTCCATAAAGGTAGCCAACTTGATAATTACACATAGTCTTTTGAAGTTTATAAGATCCCTTTTCAGTATTGTTAGCAGTAATAAGTTTATTGACATGGTTTTTAAAGTGGTGTTATTGGTAAAATTTCAAAAAAGATCATCCAAAATGGCCTGTAATTAAAGCAACTGTACGAAGCTTAGAACGGCTCATGATTAAGCATAATAGACATTCGTTATCTGTTATATTTAACAATATATTTTTGAATATGTATATATATATATATAGTGTGTGTGTATTCAGGCAGAAAATGTTCTTTAAGGCAAATGTTTTAAATGTTTTTAAAGACGAAAGAGTCAAAGTAACATTAGACAGCTACTAATATCAAAATATTAGCAAAATCAAACAGTAAAAACAGATTTATGATCCTCAAAGCTCATACAACAAAAACAACCATTTATAAATAAAAATAATTATAATTTAAGTTACCGCATCGTCAAATGTAGCTACCTCCACTTTTACGCCGCGAAACAGCATAACATGACTAAAAAAGCCTCAAAATTAATTAAAACAATGTTCCTGCGTCAAAATGGTTGTTATTAAGAGGAAAAGAGGAAAGGCAAAGTATTTTTTTATAAAATTTTTGAATCCTTTCTGGCATGTTCTAAATTTTGGCTAAAAGTCTCAACCTAAGAACTACCATTAGAGATTTTGCGTTTTTTTCCGGTAAAAAACACATTCATATGAAAATTCTTGAGAAAATCAAATAATTGTTGGATTTTAATGAAACTTTCAAGACGTATTCACAAATGAATGAAACTATATTTAATTTTTTTTTTATAACATTTTGGTAATAACTTTCTTTTTTTTTACATATTTTACCCACCACTTTCATGAATTTTCGAGAAATTAAATTTTCTTTCCAAAATTTTTTTATTAAAAGTAGAACTCCTTGGAGAAAGAAAATTATCATTTTTTTCTTTTTAAACAGGACCGCTATTACCGAAAATCTGCTTGAATCGTAATCTAAAAACATGCAACAAACTAACATTTAATTAGAAAAGCTTTTTATTGCTTTTATATCTAAATAAGATGTAATCAGGACAGTGTTGCTTTAAATGTTTTTTTTTTCGATGAATAATGAATTTTTAAAAGAAATGTTTTCATTTTTTAAATTTGAATTATAATAATTTATAATAATTTTAAAATTGTTTGTAATTCTTCATTACTTTCTTTTCGATGATATTAAGTGGAAACTATATTTACGAATCAAAAATTTTAAATAATTTTTTGTTTTTTTAAATTTCAATATTTCCATTTTTGTATGTATGGTATTCTATACATGACATAATTATTAAAAGGCCACGAGTTGTTCACCCTTTAATGAGAAATTCGCTTTTCCGCAATTCTCTATTCATTTCGTGCTTACTTCTCAACAAGCTTTGCACATCACATCTTCAAAATTTTAAAACTTTAAAATAAGTTTTATTTTTTTTTAAATTTCTATTTCACTAAATATTTTTATTTTATGTTTTTTTTTTTTAGTGCGTGTCATATTTCACACGAGTAAATTGTTTTTAAGAAGAGACAACCTAGAAGATTTTTTTTTTTTTTTGTTGGTAGTTTTTTTACATTTTTTAGTTTATTCTTTTTTATAGTATTTTAAATTTTATTACTTTTCAGTAAGCATCTTCAAACATAAGACTAAAACACTATAGTAACTAAGAGTTAATAAAGAATTATATAGTTGCTGAAAATATCATGTTAATATGTAAAAATTACTAGGTAGTTTACCACCCTCCTAAAATATGCGTTCACTTAGATTTCGTAAATTTATGTGAATTCTGGTCATCCATACTTAGTAATGAACACCTTAGCCCGTCGATAACATCAATCAACACGTCAGAAAAAAAAAAAATTATTAAAGATTAATTTAACTATAAATTTGCTAATTTTCTTCAAATAACATGTCACAAATATATATTATATTTTTGGAAGATTTTTAAAACTGATAATTAAATTTTGTTTACTAATGACTTAAAATGTGACAAAATTGTAATCGATTTTGTGAAAGCGAGCAAAAAATTGAGGTTCCAATCTATATAATATATATAGTGCGGAGCATTGAGAAAGAGTTGGATGAGTCTAATGGTGATTACGAAGGTACAGCAGTTAAGAAAACGTACTCTGATCGTTCTGATCAGAAAAGAACTCCAGAAGTTGCTGGTGAGGGCTTTAGACTAAACACAAAGGCTTTCATCAAGTGTCTTGAGGAGGTAGTACTGTCCTGGGCCAATAAGGTGGCTGTTGGAAGACCCTACGTCTAGCAACAGGACTCTGCACAAAGCCACACAAGTAGAATAACTCAGTCATGGCTTTCAGACAATTTCTGTGAGAATATCACCACTTACATTTGGCCACCAAAGATGCAATATGCATATAACAACAATGAACTACAGAAGAACTCAAAATTGATCGCTGCATTTAAGTAATGCATTAATATTTAAGTTTACCTTTTAAAAGTTCAATGATAATTTTTCTGTCGCCACTTAATTTAAAGACAATTTGAGGTACGTAGGTCCTTACTTTCATTGCAATGAATTATTGTTATTTCATGGGTGACTTTCGCTGGATTCCGAAATTAATTTCGATTAGTCCCAAATTTATTTTTAAGTTATAAAAATTGTTATCGTACAAAAGATTGTCGCAAAACATTACGTAAAATAATCGCCAAAAAGTATCGTAGGAATGAAAACTTGGTAATCCCAAATTTCAGGAATGCGGTTCCAGATCCGGTCAGATTCCATTTTGGAATCAGATATCTTTGGCTACAACCTCTCGGAGTCAATTTGAAAACATGGGTAATTTTATTTTAAAACACTGAAATTTGGGAACAGTAATTTTTTTATTTGAATTGAGCTATTGGATGTTAGAGAGTTGTGTCCCTTTAAATTGAAAATGTGTGTCATTCGCATTTATTATATAGATGTGTGTGTGTGTGAGTGTGTACATGTGTGTGTGTGTGAGTGTGTACGTGTGTGTGTAATAACAAAGTTTATATTTCGAAATAATAGGTTGATGTGTATTTCTAGATGAGAACGCTTTTAAAGTAAGCTCTCTTTTTAAGTAAAGTGCTCAGGATCAAGAGAGGGGGGAGGGAGAAAGAGAGGGAGAGGAGAGAGTGATGGAGAGAGGAAGAAGGAGAGAGAGAGAGAGAGAGGGGGAGAGAGAGCATTAATAGGACAAAACATAAAATTAAATGTTCAAAAACTTATCTTACGGTTTCAAGTTTCATAGAAACTAATCCGATTACGAGAGGTTAGATGAATCAATGTTTAATTGGTTGATCTCATTGTTGATCCTTGACGAGAGAATTAACTTCTGTATAACTTGAAACCGAGAGGGTAAGTTTTTGATCTTTTTAATTTAATTTGTTTACCAGGCACACACACGCACAAACGCAACACACACATGGATACACAGATTGTGAAACATCGCTATTAATGGGTAAATAAACAAAAGTTTTTTTGATGTGTACTGAAAAGTCCTTTTAAATGAATTTAAAATAGACGAATCTTATATAGGCAACATAAGGAATATACAAATAGAGAGAATTAACATAATTAAAAGGTTTGTCACTTAGCTGATTGATCTTATCTTCAGCATCCCGACTCCAGAGTTTCGTAGACGGGCCCGTCCGTCCACTCGTCAGGGGTTATCAGCAATTGACTGTTTATACTTCTCGAATTTTCTTTTTTTTATATCTATTAGGTTTTTGCACCAACTTAATAGTTATAATTGGTGCAAGTTTTTCGTCGTGTGTGTATGTGTGAGCGTGTGTACGTATGCGCGCGTGCATCTGTCTGCGCAGATGTGCGTATGTGCAGGGTGTCGTGATTATATGCCCTATACTTTTTTCTCTTTATACTCACTCCTTAGCCTTTTCCTTTTTTTCCAGAGAGAGAGAGAGAGAGAGAAGGAGAGAGATGATTGATTCGTTTTTACGGTTTATCAACCCATTTCAAGTTAGAAAATATTCTATATTTTAAAAATTTGGGGTAGGCGAGATAATAATGATTTAGTGATACAAGTTTTACTAATTAAGCCATAGCTGGGTATTTGCGAGTAAGACGATAAAACGAACCCAACCAGAATTGGAACTCGGCTCTCCGATTAACAATTCCGAACCATTATCCATTACACTGCAGGCATATCTAACTGATCAGGATCGACGTTGCTTAACTTCGGTGATCGTACGGGAACCTGTGTCTCAACGTAATGTGGCCGCAAGCATAAATAGATAGATCGAACAATCTCATAGTTAAAATGACTAGATGTAACCGTAAGTTCTATGCTAAGAGATTCTTCTCTCGCACTTCCCGCTTCTGGAACTCTCTTCCGGTTTCTTGATTTACAATCAAGTTTTAAAAACTTAAATGCAAGCCGATCTTTACATTCTGTCTTCTTAATTCCTGTTCTTTTGTTTTTCTTTCTTCCTCATTTTTTTCTCATATCCTTTCACACTCAGTAACCCCTTTGCGTCTTATTGGCTTTATTGCCTTGCTTGGGGTGAAATTATTTTTCTATTAAAAAAAGTAAAAGTAATATCTGTTTATATTTCTGAAGTATTGTGAATTATTTACACTATTTACATTGCTCGGACTGTTGGAAGAAACAAAGGGTTCAATTCGAAATTCTAATCACCTGAAGAAGGCCGGGGCGTACAACGGCCTAAAAGTCGTGAACATAACAACAAAGATGAGTGCAACAGTCCGAACAATGTAAATAATATAAATAAGTAATATTAAATTTTTACACTCCAAAATGAATTAGTCATTTATTAAAATGTCTTTTCTCCAATAATTTCTGAGACCTTTTGAAAAGGCTGACTTTCACCGTGAGTAGGCCTGCAGTATAGAACGCCATGATCCTGACAGAGGTTACAGTATCTTGGGATAAGAAAATACCTGACCTGCCTTGACCTATCTTGACCTGTTATGACAAATCAGATAAATATACGAGGCGGTAACTCAAGGTGTCCCGTTTGTTGTTGTTGGTAGACGCTGAACTATTACTTCTGGATACTGGACATCAATGGTGAGTGCGCAGTTAGCAGCGCTTCTTGGAACAGCTGACGTAATGAGGATAGTGTTGCGTTTCTTAGCTGCGCGTAGAAGCTGAGATATGACCATCATCACTCCGTGTTCAAACATCTCCAAGAATCGGGGACAATATCGAATAATAATAATAATAATAATAATAATAATAATAATAATAATAAAAAGGTTTTATCCTTGCTGCGCTGGACCAATGCTTGCTAACTAGGAATTATCAAGCACATATACTAAAATATTGTGTCAGCCCAAAATGCAGATTCTGTGATTAATATCCAGAAACGATTGATCATCTTGTATCAGGTTGCACGATGTTGGCACCCACTGAATATAAAACCCGACATGACAGAGTGGGCCAATATCTGCACTGGAAAATCTGCAACTTCTACGAGAAGGAAACTGAAAGAAACTGGTACCAACACCACCCAGACCCGGTTACGGAGATAGGACCTGTTACAATTCTATGGGACTACACAATTCACACTGACAGAACAATCAAGGCCAACCGACCAGATATTGTTATTAAAGACCACAAACAAAAACGGTGCCTCCTTATTGATATGGCAGTCCCTGCTGACTGCAATGTATCTTTGAAGATATTCAAAAATCTGTCAAAATACAAGGACCTTGAAATCGACATCTCGAAAATGTGGCATATGGGAACATCAACAATCCCTGTTGTAGTTGGAGCCCTAGGACTGGTTGGAAAAGATTGCAGTAGACTAATTGCAGGGATCCCTGGAAGCCCATGCCTCAAGGAGATACAAAAAATTGTTCTGACAAGTACAGCCCACACTTTACGAAGGGCTCTATCTATGTAACTTTTTTTTTTTTTGTCAGTGAAAAGTGTCATGATGCCATTTCTAACCTTAGGTCCCTGGGTGGGACCCGGAAAGAAATGTGTAAACGCCAGAAATCAAAGAAAATAAAAATAATAATAATAATAATAATAATAACGTTTACGGGTATATCCCGTTGAAAAACTGGCTGCAGTAGGTTCACTGAAGAAGAGCAATGTCAAAACTGGTCCGTATCTAGATGGGTGTTAGCTTGGGAAATCAATGTGTCCTAAGTTTGGATGTGCGGGTGGTGTAATGTACAACGGCTCGGAATTAAAAACTGGAAAACTGAGTTCCAATTCAAGTCGGGTTTGTTATATTCACTTACGCGCAAATACCCTTGGAGTAAGGTATTAATCCATGTCTTCTCCTCCCAGCTATGGGTTAATTAGTAAGACTTGTATCGACAAACACCTATTATCAGAAAAATACAAATTCTGGAAAAATGAAAAATATTTTCTGGCTTTAAATAACCTTCAAAAAGTTGAGAAGGCCGTAGGAAGCGAATCAATAAATTAAGTCATCATAATAAACACTCCGTGACCGAAAAATACTGAATTGACTTCCGACTGGGGATAGTCAAGTCTCACGGCTAGAGAAGGGTTTTAGCCTTCGTTGACGGCCTTCCTAAGTGATGGTGTACGCGGTAAAATGCCTGGTCGTTGCGTAACATCATAAACAACAAATGCCTCTCATGAGTGAAAATGTCAAAGAATAACTCACGACATAACATCGCAAATGAGACGGGAACCAACCATGAACGTGTTTCGCCCAGCAGATGACCTCCGTCCATACAGCAGAGAAGGTCTTGGTCGTAATCTGACTACTGCTAGCCATGAGAAGAGGCAGAGCTTATTAATGCTGGCGTCATGTAGTGCTATTTTCGAATTGGTGACAAAAGCTTTGCCAACAAGGGGTCGATGGCGGAGAATTTTCAGTAAATGGAAAAGGAGGGAGAAGATTGAGATCATGGTCAAGATAGGGTCCTTGTATTAGTCGGCACCCCTTGTCCTTGGGACTACTCGTATACCCCGAGCACTTCTTGAATGAAGATGAAAATCACAGCTGGTTCATTGGTTTCATCTACAATAAATATTACTATGCCTGCAAGAATAAGTAAGCGTCTTTACTCCGTAATAAAGGAAGCCAACAAATTCAAAATAGAGTTTCAAATGGGCCCAGAAATACAAATAAAGCACAGTACACCGGCTGAAGCTGCAAAATACTTAAAAAAGACAGCAAAGACAAATGCAACCGACCAGATACAGAAGCGATGGCATGATAAACCTCTTCATGGCCAATACTTTGCCCGTACCAAACAAGCTGACGTAGACAAAAACCGTACCCATCAGTGGCTATGTAGTGCAGGGTTAAAATCTGAAACCGAAGGTTTTATCCTTGCTGCACAGGACCAATGCTTGCTAACTAGGAATTATCAAGCACATATTCTAAAATATTGTGTCAGCCCAAAATGCAGATTCTGTGATTAATATCCAGAAACGATTGATCATCTTGTATCAGGTTGCACGATATTGGCACCCACTGAATATAAAACCCGGCATGACAGAGTGGGCCAATATCTGCACTGGAAAATCTGCAACTTCTACGGGAAGGAAACTGAAAGAAAATGGTATGAACACCACCCAGACCCGGTTACGGAGATAGGACCTGTTACAATTCTATGGGACTACACAATACCCACTGACAGAACAATCAAAGCCAACCGCCCAGACATCGTTATTAAAGAACACAAACAAAAAAAGTGACTCCTTATTGATATGGCAGTCCCTGCAGACTGCAATGTATCTTTGAAGATATTCAAAAAGCTGTCAAAATACAAGGACCTTGAAATAGAAATCTCAAAAATGTTGCACATGGGAACATCAAAAATCCCTGTTGTAGTTGGAGCCCTAGGACTGGTTGGAAAAGATGGCAGTAGACTAATTGAAGGGATTCCTGGAAGTCCATGCCTCAAAGAGATACAAAATATTTGTTCTCACAAGTACAGCCCACACTTTACAAAGGGCTTTATCTATGTATATTTTGTCAGTGGAAAGTGTCATGATACCATTTCTAACCTTAGATCCCTGGGCGGGACCCGGAAAGAAATGTGTAAACGCCAGATATCAAAGGAAATAATAATAATAATAATAATCTTATTATAATTGTGATTGTACACCCTCTTCGTTAGTTCGCACGACCGTTACGCCATGACAGTACCTCATCAATAATGAACTATTATATGGAGGCAGTATGGTAGAGTAATGAATTGAGGGATTGTACAGCCGAATTCAAGGTCTAGTCGAGTCCATTAGATTTAACACTTCTACTAGCAGCTCTGAGTAAATAGTAGTACACACTGGGTTGTATAGCAACCCGTCTAAGAGAAGAAAGACGGAATTCAAAACTGTATGTAGCCCTGGCGAAGCCTGCACTATGCAGTGATAATAAATTTCCTTAAACACAGTATGCGAATATGGAAAACCATATTATACCTAAATCACACCAAAAGCGCTGTCACTTCAAATAGCCTGAATATCAGAAGAGGAATCTTTCAAGGAGACTCCCTGTTGCCCCTTCTGTTTTGTTTGTACTTACACCTCCTATTGTATGAACTAAACGCTTATAACGATGGATACAAAGTAAAAAAAAAAGTGTTTAATTACCTATTCTACATGGATAATATCAAACTCTTTGTCAAAGACGACAATAAGTTGAAGGCTATCCTCAATAGTTTAAAATGTTTCAATGATGACATTGGTATGGATTTTGGATTTTAAAATGCGCAAAAGTAACATTAAAGAAAGAGAGAATTACAGAAACACACTCAATAAATTTAGATTTTGGCACAAAGATTAAGGCACTAGAACATGACGAAACCAATAAATATCTCGGAATAAGCGAAGGAAATGGAATACAGCATACCCAAAATGAAGGAGAAAGTAAGAAAAGAATACTGCAGACGTGTACATCTGGTGTTAAATACCGAATTGAATTCACAAAACAGAATATCAGCCATAAACACTTTGGCTGTCCCTGTGGTGCAATACAGTTTCAAAATCATTAACTGAACCATAACTGACATTGATCGATTGGATGTCAAAACGAAAAAGCTGCTCACTTGCTCCGTGCATTCATGATCCTAAAATCTGATGTTGATTGTCTTTACGTGTCCAGATCCGTAAGAAGTAGAGGTTTAATTCATCTAGAACAGTCTTACGAAACCACAACAATCAGTTTTCAAAAATAACTGGTAAATACAGAAGACTAAATGATGATATCAGTCAAAGAATAGGAAAGAAATAAGAAATTTTATACACTAATAAAAGAAACCAACAAATTCAAAAAGGAATTTAAAGTGTCTGTCTATATTTCTGAGATGAGGTATTATGTACATTATTTACATTATTCAGAATATTGTCCTCATCTTTGTCGCCATATTTATTACAAAGTTTCGGCTGTTGTACGCTCCGGCCTTCTTCAGGTGGTTGGAGTGTTGAACTGACTGTTCTAGTTCCATGTGCCATGTTTAATGGATGTCACTTATCAGTTATCGCCTGTTAATTTCCCTCTGAAAGTTATCCACTGCTTAACCGGGTATTGAACTCACACTCTTTGGGTCCTGTCACTGGATCTAAGCAACACCTTTATCCACTGTGCCATGTGTCCGCAAGGAAGAAGGCCGGAACGTACAACGGCCGAAACGTTGTAATAAATATAGCGACAAAGATGGGGACAATAGTCCGAATTTCAAGTGAGTGAAGAAGTGCAAATAAA
>OZ010586.1:31347639-31425139 GCA_963932145.1 Acanthosepion lycidas
ATAACGAAGGTATATTACACGAAATAATAATACAAGATGTGGAAGGTGTTAGTATGACAGTCAGTCTGGTTTGGAGTGAACTACTATCGGCTCGACTCGATTCGGTATCTAGCCCCCACCACGAGGGTCGCATGTGGCACAAGGCCGAGTTTAACGTGGGTTTCCCGAGCCCGTAGGCTCGGCCAAAAAATGCCCGTAGAACCCATATAAACGGGATCAGGTTGGTCAACCTCCCCGAACGAGACTCTGCTCTTCGGCGAAGCCTCGTCCGGGTTCCTCTCTGCTCAGAGGCAGAGAGTTCGACCGTCAAGCCGAGAAGCTCGGCTTGATTCGATATCTAGCCACCCCACGAGGGTTGCATGTGGCACAATGCCGAGTTTAACGTGGGTTTCCCGAGCCCGTTGGCTCGGCCAACAAATGCCCGTAGAACCCATATAAACGGGATCAGGTTGGTCAACCTCCCTGAACGAGACTCTGCCCTTCGGCGAAGCCTCGTCCGGGTTCTTCTCTGCTCAGAGGCAGAGAATTCGACCGTCAAGTCGAGAAGCTCGGCGTGGTTCGTCCCTCTCTCTTGAGAGGCGTAGTATACATAGTGTTAGGAAGAGTTCATTCTGTAGTTATAGGTAAGGACCCCTGACACTTATGAAGGCGGTTTTCTGTCGGTATAGATTCTTGATTATTCCAATGTCTTTCCCGAATATGTCAAGTTTGCCGAGCAGCACTAACAGATCTTTGCGGCGTACTTTGACGAAAGCCTTTGCATAATCTATAATACACGGATACACGTCCTTCTGCATTCGTATTGTTCATTCTGATAACTTTATGAGCATGAACATCTCGTTCCTTGTTCCGGTGTCTTTGACAAACCCGCACAGAATTGTTAAGCAATTGTGGCCCGTTGGAAAAATTAAAACAGGAGATGAATAGGTTAAATGACAACATTTTACGAACATGTGAAACTAGGTGGCTAAACAACTAATATTTTCTCAGTAACAACCAGAGGATTATATAAGGTAGGCGGAGAGAAAAATGAAAAAGGAGTTGGATTCATACTAGATAAAGACATGAAGAAATGCTTTCTGGGATACTGTGAGTTACCTGAAAGAATTCTTGTAGTTAAACTAAAAGGAAAGCCTTTCAACATATCTATTATAATAGTGTATGCACCGACAGCACAAAGCACGGAAGAATAAATGGAATCTTTCTACTCCATGCTAGACAAATCACAAGAAATTATAATTATCATGGGTGATCAGAATGTAGGAAACAAGGTGGATGGTGAAATACCTGGCAAATACGGAGTAGGAACACGTAACGAACGCGTGAAAAATGGGTCCAATGGCGCGCAGCGATTGACCAGGTAATAACCAACACCTGCTCCCAAGAACATCCAAGAGGATTATGGAGACGGGGAGAACCAGCAGAAACTGAAAACCAAATCAACTACATAACTAGCAAAAAGAAGCTCAGGAATCAAGTTGTTCACGGCAAAACCTATCCATGTGTCGACTGCGGGAGCGATCGTCTCCCTATTTTATGTAAACTATGAATGAAACTACGGAAACTGAAGAAGCCTAACGCAGCACCCAAATTACACTACAACAGACTCCTGAACAACCGGGAACTGAAGGAAAATATATGGACAGTGTGAAAAGAAGATACGAGCGACAAAATGGAAACTCGAAGTCGGACGCACTAAGAGAAGCTTTAGTGACATCATCAAACGAGAAATGAACGAAGCAGGAAAAAACAAATGGATGATAAATGAGATGCTCAACATGCTCTTTTAAATGGATGTATCCTGGGCTACTCTTTTCTGGTTTAATTTACTAATCTATTTTATTCTTTCCAATGTGTTCTCACCTTTGCTTAAACGTACACACACACACACACACACACACACACACACACACACACATATATATATATATATATATATATATATATATATATATAATGAAATGAACAAAGTCCGACAATTATTTTAAGACATTTTTATGTTTATACATTCTTTTTATAGGTACAAATATTTAGGTAAATGCCCTGTTTATAATAAACAGTATTAACAACCTTTACCGACCTGAATGTCCGAGAAATTGTCATATCGAGAAATTCGATTCCTGTCGGAGGACATATATTTTCTATGACAATTTCTCGGACATTCAGGCCGGTAAATGTTGTTAAAAAAGAATAAACATAAAAATGTCTTAAAATACACACACACACACACACATATATATATATATATATATATATATATATATATATATATATATATATATATATATATATATTCACATACATTTAGTATTTCAAGATATTTTTCTGTAATATTGTGTCAATATATCTGTTAAAATGAGATGTCAGTGTTATTTTCATTTTTGCTTAATTTTGACGACAATTTATCACCATCATCACACCGAGCATGCATATATATATATATATATATATATATATATATATATATATATATATATATATATATATATATATACCGATACACAAGTCCGTACTGATAATATGCTTATTAATGTAATGCTAATTGTTGGGGTCACACCATTTAATGGCGGTTTTTGAAGAAGTCCGATTAGGAATATGAGAACGCATTTACAAAGTGTGGGAAATTTCTTTTAGCATTTGAAACCAAAAAAACTAAAAAGTGAAACCAGAACCCCCCCCCCCACCACCACCACCACCACCACCATCACCAAAAAAAAAACAGAAGAGACCCCCAAGCAGCCACCCAGTCACCCATCGTGGTAGTGGCAGTTGCATCTTGACCGGTAGAGAAATTCAAATGCAACTCTATGAGGTCTTGAATAGGATGCAAACAAGGAGGAAGCTTATGCTTAAGGAAGAGGCAGGAGAAATTTCTGGAGCACGTAATGAGAAAGGAAGGCATGGAGAATCTAATACTCACGGGACGAATAGAGGGTAAAAGAGACAGGGGAAAGCTGCGCATGACATACGTGGCGGGCTGGGGCAGATGGATGGTCTGATGGAGCTGGCAGAAACACAAAACCTGTTGAGAGCCACAATGATAGGGACAAGTGGAGGGCCATGATCGTCTACGTCCTGAAAGGACACGGCATATAAAAAGAAGCCACAATTTGTATATTTCCTGTTGCTTTTGGGACTACTCATTTTTGTTTAAATTTTTTAACCTTTTTGGTTCGGTTCCATTGTGTATATTTCGTTACATAGTCGACTGGTAATTGGTAAAATTACAAGATAGAAACTATAGAAGCTATGAAGAAATTGTTTCCAAAACCACGAAGAAAGTCATTAGTTTAGTTTTAACCACATGAATTTAAGACAATAACGAAAACGTGATTTTTTAACAAAAGCAATACTAAAACAAAAACTCAAAAGTCATAAAAAGGAGGTGGATTCAAATGAATGACATCTTCGTAAACGATATTTATTAGGTTGGTGCAAAAATAATGGCGTTTTTTGACGTATTTTTTAACGTCAAAAACGCCATTATTTTTGCACCAACCTAATAACTAGCTTGTTGATTAATATTTCGATGTCTGTCTATATTTCTGAGATGAGGTATTATGTACACTATTTACATGGCACAGTTGGTTAGATCCAGTGTCAGGACCCAAAGAGTGTGAGTTCAATAGCTGGTTAAGGCAGTGGAGAACTTGGACAGGGGAATTAACAGGAGATAACTGATAACTGACATCCATTAAACATGGCATGTGGAACTAGAACAGTCTACCCCAGTGAGCAAAATAAAGGGTTCAGTTCGACATTCCAACCAACTGAAGAAGGCTGGAGCGTACAACGACCGAAACGTTGTAATAGATATTTCCATGTCTATTTACATCATCTTCAGAACGAAATAAACTGATATGAGTAATAACATTTGAACAACGAGGAACATTTAAGAAAGCTGGAAACATAAAGCCGGTTAAAAATTAACGCGCACAAGACATTTTGAAAGCAAAGGAGGCAGATAAAAGCAGCGAGTAACCTATATAATGTGCCTATTTAAATGGATGGCAGAACAGGGATTGGGAGAGATAACGAAGAGACAAAACTTACTAAGATAGATAGTTACAATGTATAGGCCGTTCTATGTATGACGATAAACTAAATCCGGCAGCAAGGCCTCTGATCGGGTGGTTTTGAGGAACGTGGGTCTATCTAATTACTTTTGTTCACAGGTCCAGCCTGACCCGGAGTGATAGCATTTGTTAGGGACCTAGCTATGGGAAATAGTTAACCCCCCCCCCAAACTGGGGTTAAAACACTAGGAAAGTATAAAAAAAAATATAGTAAAAATACCAGCAGTACATTTTAATAGTAAAAAAAATACATATAATACATTTTTTGTAAAAATTTTTAAAAAATGAACAAGGAAAAAATAAATTATTACCAGTCATACATTTTTCGAAAAAATACTTTTAATACATTTTTGTAAAAGAAATTACCAATGTTTCGAAGAAAATTAAATTTTGGCATTAAAATGACCCATGAGAAATTGTTGGAAAGCCGCTAAACAAACAAACAAAAACACGATATGAATTTGTAGACAGCCATGATTGTCGATGTCCTGAAGGGGCACGGCGAACAGAAGAAAATGAGATGAAAGCTGATCAAAAGTCGATAATGAACATTCTTTATTTCAGAATTTAAAAAAAGTCGGTCATACATTGTCGTATAATGGTGGCAATATGACTACAGATTTATGCTCAGTCTAGCCATGGGTTTCCATGATCGAATTGGTAAAAGCGACATACCTGTACGGCAAGCTCTCGGAAGAAAATATGTGAGTCCAAGTCTTTGTTTCCGATTTTGTACTATTCGTTTTCACTTACGGTTTTCCTCTAGCTGATGAATGCTGAATAAATTGGCCGATGCGTTAAGGTAACAAGCCCCCCCCCCCGAATGAATCTGGAAGTTTGAGAAATATGCTGGGATGAGAATCGAGATACTAATAAAGTTTATCGCAGCACGATCGTCATTACACGCCATTCTCAGTTAATTTCATGGTTGTATATGAAAGATGATGTAACTGAAGATGATGTAACTGAACATCGACACAGGAAAACTTACGAGTACATATATTGCAAAAAACTTGGCACTTTCCTTTAAACAAGGTAATATCATTTTTGAAAAGATATTCATTCATTTCCTCGCATTAATATTGTTACATTTTAATTTTTTTTTTTTTTTTAAGAGGTGGGAAAATAATATTTTAAGATTATTTTAAATATACAAAATCATCTAAATTTTATTTTTAAAATACTAAACAAAATTGGTCCTCGTTGACCAATAAAAAAAACAAAAACAAAAAAAAATATCACGTGATACCGAGTCGGTAATTTCTTTAAAAATTCTTTTCAATGGCATCATTCCAAAATCTTGCCGCAGAAAAAAATAGTTCCTTGCTTCTGAAGGAAAAAATGCACCCCCCTACCCGACAAAAATCATTTAATCGTCAACTGTCGCATCTTGGTACTGCTGGTACTCAGAAACAAGATCGCCGACATTCGAACCTGCTTCTGTAAATTCCATTTCATCCATACCTTCTCCCGTATACCAATGCAAATAAGCCCGCCTCCGGAACATAGCGTTGAACTGTTCGAGCAGACGAGTGAATAATGATTGGATGCAAGTGTTATTGCCGAGAAAAGCTGTTGACATTTTAAGCCCGCGCGGAGGGATATCGCATACGGCTGTTTTGACGTTGTTTGGTATCCAAGGTACGAAATAGGAACTATTTCTCGTCTGTATATTCAACATTTGTTCATCCACTTCCTTCATCGACATACGTCCCCGAAAAATACAAGCAGCGCAGAGATAGCGTCCGTGAGTTGGATCGGCAGCTACCATCATGTTTTTAGGATCAAAAATTTGTAAAGTCAGTTCAGGAACGGTGAGGGCACGGTATGGCTTCACACCCATAGCTGTGAGGGGAGCAAAACCAGGCATGAAGAAATGAAGACGAGGAAAAGGGACCATATTGACGCCGAGTTTGCGTAGATCTGCGTTCAGCTGTCCAGGGAAGCGAAAGCAGGCTGTCAACCCCGACATATTGGTTGAGATCAGGTGGTTCAGATGGTCCAGACATGGGTGGGACAGTTTGAGGGTGCGATAGCAAATATCGTACAGGGCCTCGTTGTCAAAAAGCATAACCTCATCGCCGACGTCCACCAGCATGTTCAGTGAGAGTATAGCGTTGTACGGTTCGACAACCGTTTCCGAAACTTTTGGTGATGGTATAACGGAGAAGGTCAGTTTGATGCGATCAGCATACTCATCTTGGAGTCTACTCAGAAGTAAGGTCCCGAAACCAGAACCAGTGCCTCCACCCAGGCAGTGAGCAAGTTGAAACCCCTGTAGGCAGTCACAACCCTCGGCCTCTTTCCGGATGATATCGAAAATGGGATCGCAGAGTTCGGCGCCGTCTGTGTACTGTCCTTTGGCCCAGTTATTCGACGCACTCGTTCGGCCAAATACGAGATTGTCCGGTCGAAAGAGCTGACCGAACGGTCTTGCACGGATTGAATCCAACACGGCAGGTTCAAGGTCCATCAGAACCGCCCGGGGAACAAATTTGCCGCGCTGGCCTTCATTGAAGTAAACGTTCAGTCGCTCAAGCTGAAGATCTGATTCTCCTCGAAAGGATCCCTGGGGATCGATGCCATGTTCGTCCGAAATGTATTCCCAGAATTTGCTTCCGATTTGATTACCGCCTTGACCAGCTTGTACATGAACAATCTCTCGCATTCTCTGCTTCTCTCATGAGTCTGAAAGCGCTGGAGGCCGTTTGCTCACTAACACAAAAAATCGGCGCCTACTGACCAGTGCTATTTATGACGTCTAATTGTGACGTCGTCGTGACGATTGACGACGACGTGCTGATAAAAACTTGAGGTGATTTATTGCGCATGAAAACACAATTATTTAGCGAAAGATGAAGCGAGCTTGGTTCGTGTGAACGGGGCTAGCCTTGATTTTCTCTTTTAGGTCTGCCTAATTCATATCATGGTGATTTTCCTATGGAACCCTACCCTGGTCAGGCTAGACAAGTTTTGTGTACCTAGTTAATCTGAGTAAGTGTTGTTTGGTTATGATCCAAGTTGATATTCCTAACCTCCCCAGTTTGTTTTTTGGCCGCCTATCATCTCGACTAGGTCAGCTTTATTTATTCCCCATGTTCGTATATATTTTCTTCTTTCCCTCTCCCTTAGCGAGAGAGTCTCTTGATTCTGTCGTAGGTCAGCGACCTCTCTTTTTTGAGGGCTGGACGGGCCCAACTAATATCAGTTATCGTTTTTTTTGGGGCTCACCCTCTCACATCTCATTTTATATCATGTACAAATTTTTATGTATAGTATTTTATAATCATGAAATGAAATTTGTATATCATGGGGCGCGTTTTTTAGGTGGCCCTTGAGAGTATGCGGTATTATGGTATATGGAAGATTGATTGGCGATGGATGGGTTTTTGTGGTAAATGTTTCAATCGTAACGAATGCATGGGCCGTGAATCGGATTAGCTAGGTATAGCACAGTTAGTGACAACCAGCCTCAATCCCATTCTCCACTTTTCGGCCTTGTGCCACAATTATGCATTTTACGCAATAAATCTTAACATACAAGTATGGCACAAGGCTTAAAAAGGGGAATGGCGTCGTCGATATCTAACAAACCGAACGAACAATTAATATTGGATAATAATGAGTACGCAAAGCGTGGCTCTGGATTCTAGCAGCTAAAGCTAGAACAAAAAAGCTAGAGGATTTGAAATCAGTTGGGGGAGCAAATTAAATAACTGATCTCTTCTTGGTAACTGCTGCTTGTAAGGCCATTACAAATGCATCAGCAATTGCACACCGAAGACAGTTGGAAGAGATGATATTTGACGATAAATGTCAACTAATAGTGAAAAACATAACACCCAAGAGAAAAACTAGTGAATACACACTCACACACACAAACACACACACAGTGAGAGTGAGAAAGAGAGAGAGACAGAAGTTTATGAATATTTCTCAAAATGAGCTGAGAAAGTCAATCAATCGAAGAGGATTTGGTCTAAATGAAATTGGTAAACGATCTTCAAAATGAGGTTCGATCAGCAAATGACTCTAATGCATTTCCAACTGGAAAAGTTGTCACTAGAACATTGTGCTGAATTTGTTCAGCAACAAGAACTGATTGCAAAATTCAATAGAGTTACGGATCTGGTAAAGGAAATGGACACATATGCCATAAAGAAAAAAAAAAATGAAATAAGATATACTTTTTATGGATATCAACGTCAAAGAGAAAAACAAAAATGTCCGTCATATAAAAAAATGTAAAAAGTATTTCAAGATGAATTATTTTTTCCTGTGTAGAAAAAAAAAATTAAAAAAAATCAAACGCAGAGACGGCCCAACAAAAAGAAAATGAAATAAGTATGGACGTCTTTTCAGTGAAAAAAAAAATGAATGAAAAAGGATTATTAAACATTCGAATCAATAATGTATTATTGGACATGCAACTCGATACAGGAAGTGACGTAACGTTGATACCCAGAAATTTATGGAAGAAATTATGAAAGCCAAGATTAAAGAAAAGCCTTGTCGGATTGAATCAGTTCAATAGTTCCGTGATAAAAAAAAAAAACCGTAAAATGTTAGGCTATTTTGAAGCCTATGTTGAACTAAAAAGTAAGTTTGACGTATTGACCAATTATCATAGCAAACTGTGAAAAGAATTACGGACTAATAGAAAATGATGTATTGAACATAAATTCGACAAAATTGGCAAACAAAGTTAAGGGAGAAAAAAACTGGATTGTTAAAGAACTTTGAAGCAAAGTTAAGACTAAAGAAAAATCTTATTTTCAAGCACGAAAAGTGCCAGTCCATCTACTAACAATAGTTGTGGAAAAACTAAAACAAATCCTGGGAAAAAGATCTACATGAACTATTTCCACCTGATGGGCCTCCTCGTTAGTAATTTCAAGAAAGGAGGATGGGGATCTGCGCATATGTGGTGACTATAAGATAGGTGTAAACCACAAAATATGTGCAGACTCGTGTCCTATCTCCAATGTAGAATGGACTTTGAACTACCTTGCAGGTCCGAAAACATTCTCTAAAGATTGATTTAAAGTCAGCATACCGTCAAATACCTTTTGACGAATACTTTAAAGAAGTCACAGCTATAAGTATGCCAGTAGGCTTATTAAAATGGAAAGGAATGCAGTATGGAATTAAGACCGCAAGTGCGATTTTCAAAGGGCTAGTGAGCAAGTTATTGGTAGCGATATAAAAAAATGCAATATATTACCAGGATGACATTTGTATTGGTGCTATTAACGACGAAGAATTGAAATGGAAAACCAATATGTTTTGAATAAGTTAAAAAAAATGCCGGATGAACAATTAGTGAAAAAAGTGTTCACAACACTAAAAATATCATTTTTTGGATATTCCATATCTAACGAAGGCATTTCACCAGACTAATCGATAATTGACAAAATATTAAAAGTTGAAGTACTTAAGAACAAAAAAGAATTGGAATCTTTCTTAGGACCTGTAACTTTTTGCAAACGATATATAGAGCGATACTCCGAATTAACAGAACATTTTGCGGCTTTAAGAAAAAGGAACGTAGAATTTATTTGGGCAAAAGAATAACAGACAGTATCTGGAAATTTAATATGTAAAAGCTGTTATTGCAAAAAAAGCCAGTGGTAAAAAAATATTGAACCTAAGAAAGGAAATAGTAGTAACAACTGACGCAAATGAACTCACAATTTCGGGAATATACATGCATTTCAAGTCGCAATGGTTGTTTTGTTCGTAGACTATTTATTAGTTCAGTATGGTCAACTTCTTTCCCTATCATTTATCATTCAAACATTCTCAATAACATTTTGTCCATAATTTCATTTTGTATCCTTTTCTTATTTATTAATTGCAATAACATGACATTTTTTGGACGAGGTTGTATTTTAGGAAAAGCGTTTCAAGTTATTTTCTTTGCTTACATTGTTTTAAACTATTAGTTCAGTTGTAAATTTCATCTTTTATTATTTAACTTTCAAATGTTTTTAGCGACAACAATAATAAAAAAATGTTCTCATTTAATGATAATTTTATACTTTTCTTTGATTAATTTCTAATTTTGTCGTTAAAGTAATAAGTCCTAATCATACATTTGATAACGAACTGTTCACTCTGACATCCAATCTAAAATATATATGTTCGTTCCTTATCATGGTAGAGGGCTTAGTTGTCCCAGTAATCCCAAAAGACAAGCTGTCTAGGGTTTCAAATCCTGTAGGGCCACCCATGGTGTAAGGTCAAGGAGGATGGATCAGACTGAATGCTACCAACCCCCGAAGGCCCTAACGATGGAATAGATAAAGATCTACACGATCTTATCGAACAAAAAATGGCGGAAGAGGGCAGCGCCAGTCGGGCTGGCGTAACCAAAGCGGATTTTGACAAGCACCCGAAAGCCCGATGCAACCAGGTTTGCCAGATCTCGCCTGTATCAATCCCCTTTGAGCCACGAGGGAGGCCGTTTCTGGCCAAGTGTGTGGGCGTCTCCGTCGCGCAGAGTTTTTCCACCAAAATCAAATTCATGCGAATGGCCTCGTCAAACTGTCCTTGTCTACTCTTTATGAGCCATTTCCGCCACCCCTGCCAGAAGGGAGAAAGGGAATAAGGAGAGAGATCCCGATGATCAGATGCGATCGGCTGCTGACTATGCTTACATCCTGTCAGGACGTAGGCGATCATTAGCCCGAGGATTCCAAAAGTGTCTACCCGTCCTTTTAGGTAGTTAATTATTTCCCACATGGCAACTCCTTTCTCCACAGACGAAAAGTTGTAAGACTCAAACTACTCTATCGCTATTTCCATGAAAAGTATACAATGTACATTCAGTGTTCATATAAGTTCTACCTGTTATAACCTTCACGGCTAAAAACCGGTGGTGTAATCTAAAAACCGAAACAGAATTGGAAATTAGAAAGGTAAGTTCCAGTTCCAGTCGGGTTCGTTATATTCACAAACGCCCAAATACACTTGGAGAAGGTAGGATTCAACCTCTCCCTACATGGTTTATTAGTAGGACTTGTATCAGCTAATCATTATTATCTAAAGATTTTCTAGCTTTAAATAATCTGTAAAAGGTTGAAAAGACGTAAAACTCACCTAATTATTCCTATTTTTCTTAAGACTTCCACATTGCTCATATGTTCAGTCCATGTTTTTCTCAGAATGTGTTGGTAGACGCATAATCTCTTCTTTAACTATGAGAAAATTGTCCAACATTAAATGCCATAAAAGTGATTTGATATTACATAGCAGCCCAACACTCTTTTCTTTGTTTCTAAGAACATTCATCATTAAAACCACATTTCAGTCGCTTCAAGTCTCTTCTTCATCTGTGAAGAGATTGGTCAGCATTCACTGCCATATAGGAGATTAGATATTCCATAGCAGTTCAGCATTCTTTTCTTTGTTTCTAAGGACATTCATCATTAGAACTACATTCCTGTTGCTTCAAGTCTGTTCTTCATCTGTGAAGAGTTTGGTCAGCATTCACTGCCATATTTGTCTTAATACTTTCCTTATTTCCCAGATGGCATCTCCAGTTAATGGAACTATATTTACTGCTGTCTTTTACTGCAATACCCAGATAGTTAAATAGATGTACCTGTTTGATTTTGATATCTCCAATATATTGCTAACACTTTGGGCTACTTCTTTTGGCAGATAACCATTCATTCTATCTTTTTTTTATATATTTTAAATAGTTCTTTCTTCTTACTTTTCAGTTTTCTTTTTTATTATTACTGACCGGCATTGAAATGGTATTAATTTAAGCAATAACATGAATTTCGTGAGGAATATGAAATCTCGTCATTTTATCATCGTTAAATTGGTCATTAGCTTAGTTTTCGTCGTCATGTCAAATAGAAGGTATATAACGAAAAAAAAAACAACATAATTTTCTGAAGTTTATTTTATTCATTTCCAAGAAATACCTAAAATTAAAAATAAAATAACTAAAATGAAAGTTTAATTCATCATAAATGGAAATATTTGAATTATTATGTGCAAATATTTTAAAGAAACCCTATTCTTATATCATACTTTTTATGCAGGGTGTAGCAGAAGTACTTCCCACATATACCTCCTCCCCACCCAGAAATCCCCACCAGGCTTAATAAAAATCTAAATAGGTACTTAACAAAAAAACAAAAAACAAAAAAAAAAACAAAAACAAAAAAACGTGTAAACAGAAAATAGATTAAACATTTGTCGAATTTAATCTATTTTCTATGATATATATATATATATATATATATATATATATATATATATATATATATATATAATATTTATATATATATATATACATATATAATTTTCTTTTTCTTTATTTACGTATTTTAATCGCTAATTTATTTGTTTTTTTCTTAGTTTTACGTATTTCGTAATTTTAAGCGAGTTGCAGTCCTGTCTCTTATCAATTCAAATGAGTTGAAAGTTGCCAACGCTTGGTCCCTGGTAATGCGTTGGCCGAAAGATAGCCTAGATCCGGATATTTAAAAAAAAATGAACATAAAATTATGTTTAAATATATATATATATATATATATATATATATATATATGTATGTATGTATGTATGTATGTATGTGTGTGTGTGTGTGCGTGCGTGCGTGCTTGTATGTGAGTAAGCTGAACAGCTCACGGACTGACAAACTTGTCATAATCTAAAAGGTCTAAAGACAGGGCGTCTCATGTGTCTTCGTCATTTTTCGTGGTCAGGCTGAGAAATTTGAAGCACGCCTCCATATTATGCGTGATCTTCCTTTTTCTTCACAAAGACTTGTTCATCGTATAAAAGCAAGGAAGACATTGTTCAGGTATATTCCGAAGACATTGTTCAGGCATTTCCGGTGACTTGAGCCAAATCTTTTTCAAACACTCATACTTTTGTTGATCATTGTAGCCAGTGGGGAAAACGTCAGCATTTGAATGTGAGAACGGATAGAGATGGCCCTGTGCCACATTTAATCCTCGTGGGTGGATTAATAAATACCGAGATGGCCCGACGTCATATAAGAAAAGAAACCATACGATACAAAAATAATTACGTATTATTGATATTTCCATTCGTATATTAATTCTGCCTGTTCGTCTGTTACATAGCGCATTACCTCTGATAAATAATGGACTATTCCGTTTTGTTTGCAAGTGAAAACAATATATCAGAGACGCTGTTTGGATTTAGTGAAAGAAAGAAAGAAAGAAAGAAAGACAGGATTAAATAAATAAAAAAAATAAAGAAAGAAAGAAAGAAAGAAAGAAAAAAAGAAAGAAAGAAAGAAAGAAAGACAGGATTAAATAAATAAAAAATAAATAAATAAGAAAGAAAGAAAGAAAGAAAGAAAGAAAGAAAGAAAGAAAGACAGGATTAAATAAATAAAAAATAAATAAAAAAATAAATAAGAAAGAAAGATAGAAAGACAGGATTAAATAAATAAAAAATAAAGAAAGATTTCAAGAAAGAAAGAAAGAAAGAAAGAAAAAGACTGAAAAGATGAGAGAAAGACAAGATTAAATAAATAAAAAAATAAATAAAGATTTCAAGAAAGAAAGAAAGAAAGAAAGAAAGAAAGAAAGAAAGAAAGAAAGAAAGAAAGAAAAAGACTGAAAAGATGAGAGAAAGACAGGATTAAATAAATAAAAAAATAAATAAAGATTTCAAGAAAGAAAGAAAGAAAGAAAGAAATAAAGAAAGAAAGAAAGAAAGAAAAAGACTGAAAAGATGAAAGACAGGATTAAATAAATAAAAAAATAAATAAAGATTTCAAGAAAGAAAGAAAGAAAGAAAGAAATAAAGAAAGAAAGAAAAAGACTGAAAAGATGAGAGAAAGACAGGATTAAATAAATAAAAAAATAAATAAAGATTTCAAGAAAGAAAGAAAGAAAGAAAGAAATAAAGAAAGAAAAAAAGAAAGAAAAAAACTGAAAAGATGAGAGAAAGACAGGATTAAATAAATAAAAAATAAATAAGAAAAAGAAAGAAAAAGTGACAGAAAGAAAAAGAAAGAAAAGATGAAAGAAAGACAGGATTAAATAAATAAAAAATAAATAAATAAGAAAGAAAGAAAGAAAGAAAAAAAGAAAGAAATCGTTCTCACGTCTGCTTCCGTGAAATGGAAATAATGAGAAAAATAGAAAGAAAGGAGAGGAGAATAAATAAATAAATAAATAAAGATGAAAGAAAGCCAAGATTAAAATAAAAAATAAAGATTTCAAGAACGAAAGAAAGAAAGAAAAAAGAAAGAAAAGATGAAAGACAGAATTCAAGAAAGAAATCGAGCGCTTAATGTCTGCTCATTATTTTACAGTGATATTCAGCCTGTACAAAGCGCGGGAACCACTCGATGTAGAGTGTTACAGGCTGAGAGGCAGAATTTATACGGATAAGGAGAGGAGAAGATAAATGTTAGCCCTAGACTTGAACAGGTTGAAATTGTATTGATCAGGAAGACATTTTCCTGGGAGTCGGTTCGCGGGAAGAATCTGCTCGGGTGGAACTTACCTCTCACCGTGGTGAAGGTGGTTTGCTACATTAAATGTAATATGGCGGGTCTTAGCCGCGAAGGATTTAAATGGTAGAACTAAGGAATGTATTTCGTCTGAACACTTTCCATGGAAATAGCGATTTCAGAGGCTTGCGACGTTCCGCTTGTGAGAAACGTGTTGTAGGGTGGAAAATAATTTGTCATTCACAAGGACGCGGAGACGCTTTTGAACTGGAGAGTGAAGACTGGGTACCTCCTTGCCATATATGGCATTAGTACTCTATTTTATACCGGATCTGACTCTTGTCAAGGCAGAGGATATCATATGGAATCAGGTACTTACTGAAAGTCACCGACTATTTTCCCAATATCTTTAGCGAAGGATTGCATGTACGAGCTCTACTTGATGTCTGGGATCAGTTTAAAGCTTAGTAGGTGCTCAAGGTACTGGGCGTCCCCGAGGGAATATTCATCGTGATTGGTATTAGTCTGAGTCCGATCGGCCAGGGTGGAATGTAACTAGTTTAGTTTTCAGGTCATTGGATGTAATGTAACCAGCCAATTTTTCCCCGACTGTTAGACCTAGGTTGGAGGTGATATCAGCTGTCAGGCACCTTTAGTTTGGGAGGTACACCTATATACCGCTCTATTATCACATAAATAGATATTCACACAGAGTATACAGTTAGGTAGGAGGCACGGTGTAGTAATGGATAGCGGTTAGGATGAGGAATCGTAGAACCGAGTTTGAATTCAAGTTAGATTCACTTACGGCCTAATACCCAAAGGTTTGAACCCTCTTCTTCTTCCGCCAGGAGGACAGACCGGGTTCTACCGCAGAAAGAAATGGCAACCAACTGCAGGAAAAAATCTGCCTCGTCAGTCTTGTATCGTGTATATCACACATAACTGACTGAGACTGTTAGGAATTTATGTTAAAAAAAAGAGGGTTGGTTCTTCATTGATTGCTAGGACACCGGAGGACTGGCAATTGGCAACTACGTTTGGGGACCTACACGTTAAGAGGTACTTTATAACTGAGAAAACTCTTCCGGTGATTCAATTGCTTTATGCCACACCTTATCAGGATTTATTGCATATAAAATACAAGCACAAGGCCTAAAAGAGGGTAATGGGTTGAGGCTGGTCGTCACTTACTATTAAGTTGGTGCAAAAATAATGACGTAATAATGTCGTTTTTTGACGTTAAAAAATACGTCAAAAAACGACATTATTACCTCATTATTTTTGCACCAACCTAATATTTTATACCAAGCTAATCAGATTCACGGGCCATCGTTACAATTTGCATATCCACCACAAGAACCCATCCATCATCGTTCAATCTTCCAGATACCATAATACTGCATACACTCAGAGAAGTTGGGCACCTCGGCGTGATGTAATGGTTAACAAGTGTGTCTCGCTAAAACATACGACTGGAAAGTGAGTTCGATCATACTTTCGGCCTTGTGCCACATCTAAGCTACACTTAGAAAATCAGTATAGTCAAAGAACCTCCAAAAAAGCACCCCATGAAAAAAATTTAATTTGCATATAAATCTGTACATAATGCGTAATGCGGTTGGGGTGGCATGAACTGCAAAATTAAAACAAAAATATCAAAACAAATAGAGAAAATAAAGATAACTGATCTTAACTAGACCCGTTAAACCCTCAAAAAACATTTAAGGTAGGCCGCTGTATTCTGCCTTTAGACAAAATCAAGTGGCTCTCTCGCTAAGGAAGATGGAAAAGATGATAAAATAAATACGCAATGCGGAAGGGTAAAAGCTAACCTAGTCGCGATGAAAAAATGGACCAATTAATAAACTGCCACACCTTGTCAAAGGTTTTGAAATATCGAATGCTATAGTCCTTGAGATTTACTCTGTGAAATAGAAATAGAGTGAAATAGAAACAAACAGAATGGAAAGAAAATTTGTATGCAACGCTAAAATGAACATATTTTTGTCATTTATAATCCTACGTATTCATCTATATTATTCAGGTTTCTGTGATAATTATCCGTCATTAATTAAATATACTTTAGGTGGTAATCAAGATACAAAGAGAGAAATAACAACAAAATCTTTTTTATGAGCTGTGTCCCCTCAAAACGATCATGGCTCTCCACAACTTCCTATCCTTTCTAGATCTGGTCTACCGCAGAAAGAAATGACAATCTACTCCGGTGAAAAAATATGCGTGTGTCATGCCTGGCACATAACTAACTTACATGCAAATACAATTGGGAAAAGTATGAATACTTTTCTTCTCTCCCCAACTATGGATAAATAGCAGGACAGACTGAGTTCTTTAGCTTTGAATGGCAACTGGTCTACTGCAGAAAGTAATAGGGAAAAAATCTGCCTCGTCAGTTATGTATCTAAAGATACATGATCGCCTAAGTTTGTATCATGGCTCTCCACAACTTCCTATCCTTTCTAGATCTGGTCTACCACAGAAAGAAATGGCAATCTACTGCGGGGAAAAATATGCATGTATCACGCAGGGCACATAACTAACTGACGTGATCATCATCACGTGATGATCATGGCTCTCCACAACTTCCTATCCTTTCTAGATCTTAGTAAATTTTGTCTTTTGGCTATTTCTCCTCAACCCTGTTCCGACATCCATGTACTCAAGCTTGCTAAGTAGGCTATGAGTTGTTTTCCTCTGTCCCTCTTGCTTTTCATCCGTCCTGATGAGTATCAGATTTTCCAAGCCCTCCTTCCTCATTAAGTGCCCCAGAAATTTCAGCTGTCTCTTTCTGATGCTAAGTATGTTATCTTCTTGTTTCGATTTTCTCTGAAACCACGTCGTCGCTCAGATGTTTGGTTCATTGTATCCTCAGCATCCTTCTGTAGAACCAAATTTCTAAAACTCGTGTTTAGCAAAAGTTGTTAAGGTAAATACTTTACGGTACACTGAATGAAATTCCAAGCGTATTTTACTTGTGAAAATAGCAAATCATTAATTTAGGAATAGGTACCTCCAATAATTCGCCATTTTAGTGTGTTGCAGTTTCAGGGGGAAAACCCATTAATTTGAAAATTCTTGCAAAAAACAAATAATTGTCTAATTTTAATGAAACTTTCAGGACTTGTTCAAAAATGAATGAATTTAATTTTGAAATTTTTATTTTTAGAAAATCTTGATAAAAATATTTTTTTATCTGTTAACCCCGACCCCATAAATTAATTTTATGAAATTTTCTAGAATTTCAAACAGTTCGCAAATTGTTTTATATTACTTATAAGCAGGACTCCTTGGACAAATTAAATCAATTTTTTTTTTTCACAATTACTGCCAACTTAAAAAATCTGCTCCAAATCGTAAAATAAAAACTGCAATAAACTATCTAATTATCAAATTAGATAGGCTTTATTTACTTTTATAAATAATATTATTTATAAAAGCAAATAAATGCCTATCTAATTTGATAATTAAGGACATTATTATCTGAAGAAAAAAAATTTCGATGAATAAAGAATTTTTACAAGAATTGTTTTCATTTTTTTTTTAGTTTTTTCATTATTTTTTTTTTTTTTTTCACTTTTCGTTAATTTTAAAAAATGTTTTAAAATTCTTTCATGCACAGTGTGGGGTCGGTTACTAAATTTTTAAGTGAAGATTATATTTACTAAGCGAAAATTAAAAGTTTAATGCAAATAATGCTACCAAAACTTTTTCCATAATTAAAAATATATTTTTTTGTGCGTCAAAATGTTATATTTTTTTTAGTATGATATCACATAAGTGGCATTATGGTCAAAAGTTCACGTGTTTCAAAGCTTGTCTTCTCCTTGAGGAAAGCCCCTTGACATCTAAAGGTCTTATCTCATTCTCAGTTATTAAATAATAAAATTATCTCAAACAATTAATAACTCAGTGAGATATTTTGATTATTAATATAACAATATTTTTTTTTAATTATTATCTCAGTTATTAAATTAAGAATGTAATAACTTAATGTAATATTAATAATTAATAAAATTAGTTGTCTTAGCTATGAAATAATGAAAGAGACAGAGGTAACTCAATAATATAAGAACTTTTTTATAGTATTTTAAATTATTATAAGAAACAAAAAAAAGTTATGTCACTTTTGATGCACCTTACTAAACCTGTCAACACATTCAGCCATCAAATTTTCGATGGAGACGTGAAAATAACAGGACCCCGAGCTCAAGAAATGTTTGTCTAGAAAATTTTATGCTATACATAAGTGATTTTTGTTTCAGAACAGGTTAATTTAATTTTAAATTTGCTAATTTTACGAAAGTAACCTTTCAGAAATGTATATCTTATTTTAGCGGGATTTTTGAAAACCTAAAAATAAGTTCGTTTACATTTCCCTAAAAAAAGTTAAAAATGGCAGTTTCGATTCATTTCTCGGAAGCATCGACTAAAAATCATTCAAATTTCTATTTGAAATACTCCACAGTATTTTTTTTTCTGGAATTAGAAAATTTAATCCCTTAGCTTTCAATTGAAGCGGTTGGAAAGCTTCGAAAAGGATTTTTCCTTTATGAAAAAATACATTTAAACCTTAGGTATACCGATTTTTTTGGAAGTACCTATTTAAGAATGATGACTATTCAGAAAATTCAGAATAGGAAAACCGTGAAAATTTTCACGTGTACTGCTAAGTATATATTGTTTTAAAAAAAAGTCTAGTAGAAAGGAACAGAAGCGAGAAGAAAGAAAGAAGCAAAACTGTCTGTAACGGTAGAATAGTTATTTATAATTCTACGTATCTAATGCTTTACAATATGATTCAAGTTTCATTGATAATTATCCTTATCATGGCTGGATGGCAAGGGCGTTTGAAGAATGAGGCAGTCATGGTGAATTGGGGGTCACATCTAAATATTTGTGAAGATCACCGATTGGAGACCCGTCTGAGCAGGCTGGGTTACCCAACCTGAAAGAATTCAACGCTTCAAAAGGAATGAAACGAAGCCATCACATATTTCACTTACATGTCATTCACGTTGGCCGCATCTCATTCATTCGTTGATTATCAGTACAGAAGTCCTCTCAAGACAAGCGTTGTTTAGACAAAACGTATAAATTTTTGTTGATCTTTAAAAATATTTTAATACTTATATACAATTTTTAAACTTAACTTGAAGAAGACAAACATACTATCGAAATATTGTTGAAACTTGTCAAACTCTGTCTTTTCTTTTCCTTTTTCTTTTCTTAAATTGCGCTCTTTCTTTAATTGTTAGAAGTGATTTTATGTCATTCATTTTCTTAAATAATAATAATAATAATAATAATAATAATAATAATACCACACGAACAGAATGTGATTTCTTATTGACATGGCAGTCCCTGCAGATTGTAGTGTATCTTTGAAGATTTTCAAAAACCTATAAAAATATAAGGATCTTGAAGCGGAAATCTTTGATCTTTGGGGATTTTTCTTGTTTCTTTTTTTTTCCTCAAAAAATGCTCAGTGTTAAATGTAATGATGCCATTTCTGACCTAGGTCTCTGGTTGGTACCCAGCAAGAAATGTGTACACACCAGAAATCAAAAGAAATAATAATAATAATAATAATAATAATAATAATAATAATAATAATGAAAGCCAACGGACCTGATTTTATCATAACTCTCCTCTGTTTAAACTAACAGGGAAATAACGGCCAGCAGATGCTATCATAAAAGACAAGAAATTCAAGAATTGTATACTTATTGACATAGCAGTACCATCTGAGAGAAACACCTCCATGAAAATTATCAAGAAATTATCCAAATACAAGGACCTGGAGAACGAGATTAACATGATGTGGGGAAATGAAGACTGAGACTGTACCAATAGTAATCGTGAGAAAAGGAATGAAGAATTTTACTAATAGTGTCCCCGGTAACATCAACATGCAAGTTGTCCAGAAGATCGTCCTACGAGGAACATCCCATATTCTATGGAAAGTGCTATCAGTTAAATGACAATTCTCCTATTGGGCCGAAGGACCACCATAGTTTGGACCCGGCTCTACACGATACAAAGCAGATACACATTTTAATGAAAATTTAAACTGCTATATACTTTTCTTGCATTATTGTCTTGCACAGGCTGTCCTGTCGTGCCTTGTATAATGCAAGGCACCAATGAAGCTGGACGCAAGAGAGGACGCCAACGCAAAAACCGGCCATGAATGTGACTCGCCACGCCTTCTCGAGCTTACATTCTCGGTTGACATGAAGCGTAAAGATTATATGGAATCTACTGATAGATCAGCTGCTAAGAAAATTGTGTAATGCTAGAGAATTTTTCTCTCTTAAATTTATCTTACATATTTATAAATCTATCATTCATGCCTTGAATATCACTGCCACTTATGGTCTAGTGCTCTTGCTGTATATCGAGATATTCGTGATTCAAAGAAGAATCAGTAATAATATAGGTCCTGCTCTGGCATCTCCCCTTCAGTCAATTTGCCAGCGTCGTAATGTACAGGGTGGTCCGAAGGTCTTGTCATCCCTACATAATATAATTTTCTATTTCAGATGGCTGATACAAAAATGAACGTGTTCACACAGAACTTCTGGATGTGTGAAAGTGTCAATGAGAGTGAATAAACTAAATCCAGTACATGTGTTGTGTATTACTGTATTATTTGTTCTCTTATTGTTGTCATTACTTTTTGGTAGTCGGTGACAAGACTTTTGGACCAGCCTGTAGATTATAATGAAAAATATTCTAACAAAAGATCTTTCGGCAGCAATGAAGGGAGAGAGCGACAAGACTTTCGGACCAACTCATAGAAAGAGTATTAGCCATACATGGACTTCAGAAACAGAGATTTTTTAAAATAAATATCAGGGTGGTCCGAAAGTCTTGTCATCCCTATATAATATAATTTTCTATTTCAGTTGGCTGACACGTAAATGATCCTGTTCATACAGACCTTCTCGATGTGTGACAGCGTCAATGAAAGTGAATAAACTGAATCCAGTACATTTGCTTTGTATTACTACTTCTATTGTTCGTATGACTATTTTTTTTTTGTAGGGGTGACAAAACTTTTGGACCACCGTGTACTTCAAGATACCTCCCTTAAAAAGCAGCTTCATTTTAAATGCTGATTGAAGACCGTAAAAAAGAATAGACCGGCTGAAACGTGGTCTACAGAAGGAAACAAAATATTTAATATCCTAGCATTTCTTGATTATATGTTCAATTTATAGGGTGGTCTGAAAGTCTTGTCACTCCTAGATAATATAACGTGCTTTGTATTTCTAGTTCTGTTGTTCTCATTACTTTTTTTGGTAGGGGGTGACAAGACTTTCGGAACCAACCTGTAGTTTCCCTGTGACTTTATTTATAAATACAGAATACCTCCACCCCCTCCCCCAAAAATGTATCCACACTTGAGGAAGACACATTTGTCTTTCGTACTTTTATCAAATTGCGTTAACAATCTTTACTGTAGTACAAAATTTTCTCGACAGATGGCATCACCCATATGGTTGTTGCTCAACAAAGATAGCTTGTATTAATCTCGTGATGTCTGAATAAATTTAGTGTTGCAATATCTGTACAAGTTTTTCCTTTTCAAAAATGTGTATATAATTATGGGGCGGATTTTGTATTTTCTTGGTAACCGTTCAGATCAACTCTTCGCTATGGGACTTAGACTTTATGAATTTAAGGACAGTACTAGATTGGCAGCTAGGTCTCATCAACTCAGAGTTGAATTGGTTAGATGTAACCGTAAGTTCTATGCTAATCTTTTTTTTCTCACACTTCTCACTTGTGGAACTTTCTTCCGGCTCCATGCTTTCAAATCAATTTTGATCTTCAAATTTTTAAATGCAGTGTCAATCGCTATCTACCGTCTGATTGCTTATAATCATTGCTTGATTGCTCTTTTATTGTTATAATGCTTCTCTTTCTTTATTATTATTTAACACTGATTAACCCCTTCTGTCTTAGTGGCTTTACTTCCTTGCATGGGGTGATACGATTAAATAATAATAATAATAATAATAATAATAATAATAATAATAATAATAATAATTTAGTTTATTTCATTTGTATCTTTGTGTCGTCTCACAAATATACAGGGAGTTCAAAACATTTTTACATCCTTTTGTAGTTTAATAACTCAGCCAATTCTTGATCAAATGATCTCAAATTTTAACAAAATGTGTGAAAACTAAGTTGAATGTGCGGACATGTCTCAAAGAGAATCAACCAGGAAAATTGATCGGGTCTTTCAGAAATAATGCCAGTGTGCTGTTGAAATAGCCACCACGTTCACCTGACATTTTTTCCATGAGTCTATATGAAAGGACAAGTCTATATCCTCCCTCTTACTACATGCCTGTAGAATATTGGTTAACTTGCAAGGGGTCAGACACACAGGTAGATTGGTGTAGTCACTGGAAACAGTACTGAGTGATTTCATGGAGAGATATATACGGGTGAATAGAGTCCACTCATGTAAATGTGTTGGACAGGTCCATTCTAGTAAAGTGGACTAACCCACCTGGTGTGTTAGGTACTCTCCTATAAATGAGGTAGATTAGCTGGCCTACCTTTACAAGGAAACACAAGGTGACAGCCATGTTAGAAGGTAAGACTTCTACAATGCCTAGAGGAACTTAAGCAGGAAATCACTGAGCCGCTGAAGAATGTTACGCAAGACATGCTACAGCGTGTTTGGTAGGAGCTTGACTACCGACTGACGGGTATCTTATCACAAGTGGTGCGCATAGGGACCATTTGTGAAGCTTTGTGAAATCGATTATAAAATCTACATCCCTTTGAATACCTTGTTCGAATTTTGATAAATAAATCTTTTATTGTTTAAAATGAAGCGTTTTTAATTTCGTTTGCCTGGGACATGTAGTTACTCAGTCACATTTTAAATGATGTTAATTATTTCAGGGGCATCCTGTATAATTTCAGTAACTTTTATATAGCATTCACTTGCAGTGAGACCAAGTAGTTTGCTGGATTATGTATTTTTATAATGTTGTTCAAAAGTCACTCAAAGTAGAGCTTTACTGAATGCTGAAAGCGGATAATAGTTCACTCAAGATTTGAAGAGGTTAAGATTGTAGTATTCGGAAAAGCATCCTCTTGGGAATATGTTCCATAAAGTAGTGTCTCTTTGGATCAAATGGAACTTCCTCTTTACTAATGGAATACGAAGTTAATGAGGCTGATACAACGGTGTATATATGGCATTGCCGGTCTTAGCTGTAAATTTCTGAACTGGTGGAACTAAGGAATATGGAGAGTCAGAAGATTTTTAATGGGAGTAACGATAGAATAGCGAGTGGTTTGCAACGTTGCTTCTGTGGGAAATTCGTGATTTCTGAATTTTGCCATGTTTATCATCATCATCATCCTTCGAACTCCCTATGGTCGGTCGGAACTCCACACTCTTCGGTCCTGCATTGGTGTCCCCATCTCCCCAATGTCCAACCCTGAGTCCTGAGCTATGGTATCTGGGAAAGTCAATTTTCCTGAGAAGGCACTTCCAGAAGGATGCCATAGGAGTAAGGATGAGACGATTTCCCTATCCGCTCGGTGACAGTGGCCGGCAAACTATTAAACCGGTTATACTAATCCGAAAATCCGAATAAAATGCTTCAACACAACCTTCAGTCCATGAAATAAAACGGTGTGAAAGAGGAATGCATTACAACATTCGTATACAGATAGACGAATGTGAGACAGAACCGTAGTAGGTACTATTAAAATCTAAGTTGCTCATGTTGCGCATTTGAACCTGTCAGGAGATATTTCGTGTAATTTAAATATACATTCAAGCGCCCCTTTTTGCTTCTATCAGATTTCCATATGCCTTTTCAATAAACGCACCAGTCATCATCATCCTTCGACCTCCCTATGGTTGGTCGAAACTCTATTGACAATCCCTTTCCCCACTGTTCGGTCCTGCACTGCTGTCTCCAGATCCCCAATGTCCAACGCTGAATCCCGATCTATGGTATCTAGGAAAGTCAATTTTCGTGAGAAGACACTTCCAAAAGGATGCCATAGGAGTAAGGTTAAGACGATTTCCCTGTCCGCTCAGTGGTAGTGGCCGGCAAACTATTAAACCGGTTATACTAATCCGAAAATCCAAATAAAATGCTTCAACATAAACTTCAGGTCATGAAGATTGCGTTGAAGCCTAAAACAGACTGTCGCCGCTTGCGGCTGACTTTAGTGTCGAAATTTACAATTTACATATCATCTTTTGTCTATAAATATAGCACACATTAAAACTATATTTTTATCATATATATATATATATATATATATATATATATGTATATATATATATATATAGTCGAGTATATATATATATATATATATATATATATATGTATGTGTGTGTGTGTGTGTGTGTGTGTGTGTTTGTGTGTGTATGCCTGATCCTCATACGTCGAATTCGACGGGAGAGTCGAGTATACATATATATATATATATATATATATATATATATATATATATATATGCGTGTGTGTGTACGTATGTGTATGCGCGTGTATGTGTTAATGTCTGTATGTGTGTTTGAAATGCGTACACACACACACACATATATATATATATATATATATATATATATATATATATATATATATATATGCCAGCCCTACCTACAGGGTGCGATGGATATATTGTCGTCTAAATGACGCAAAAATGAAAATAATACTGACGTCTCATTTTAACAGATTTGTTTTCTAGAAAATGCTTCAGTGAAGCATTTGGGATTCTAATCCCAACAAACAATTTCTTCACACTGTTTGACTTTATAAAAGGTAAACATTAAGACTATACATCATCATCATCATCATCATCATCATCATCAACATTAGTACCGAGCTATGGCCTCTGAGAAAGTCAATTTTTGTGAGAAGACACTTCCAGAAGGATGCCATAGGAGTAAGAATGAGACGTTTTCCCATTGCCTTCTCCACAGATTCTTTTTCATTATTACCTGGGAACTACCATGCCTTCTTTGGAAACATAGTGGAATGTAATACAATGGATGCTAAGGGACGATGGGGAAAAGACATAGATTAAAATAAGTGTGAAGCGATCCATCATACTCACCAAAGATTAATGGTAACGGAAGGGTTCAATTATTTATTACCTTTCTCAGATCCTCCAAAACGACATATCGATCTACTTACTAGCAATTACTCTACGGATGAGCATGTCAGTATAAATCTGACTGTGTCTGCGTGTGTGACGTACACTTGGTGAACGGCTGTTGGTTTCTCTTCGTTATCTTACGAACTGGTGACGCACTCATTTAACGTTCTCTTGACATATTAACCCCGTAAGTCTGTTCGACTCTTCGCGCCGTTTCCATTTAATGGAGGTCACCAAACCTAACGCCCATTCAAGCGCTCCTTTTTGCTTCTATCAGATTTCCATATGCCTTTTCAATAAACGCATCAGCTACCATCGGACCCCTCTCCCCTCCCACGCACACATTCTTTCATATATATATATATATATATATATATATATATATATATATAAAAATTACATATCCGCACGTGCAAATAATAACAGATATTTATTTTATTTATCTATTAAGCAGTGTTTAGTACGGCACAAGGCCTCAGGAATGGAGAACTAATTAAAATTCGGTCTCTTTATTTACTGTGACATCATTTATATGTCACAAGGCCTCAGAAATCGAGGACTAAATAAAATTAAACTTCCTTATCATCTGTACGGCACAAGGCCTCAGAAATTGAGAGAACTAAAAATTTACACTTGTTTATATACCATGATTTCCTTTGTATGGCACAAGGCCTCACAAATTGAGAACTAAAATTTACACTTTTTTATATACCATGATTTCCTTTATATGGCACAAGGCCTCAGAAATGGAGAACTAAATAAAATTCGATTTCTTTACTATGATTTTCTTTGTATGGCACAGGGCTTCAGGAGTGGCGTTACGAAATAAAATTCGATCTCTATGATTTCCTTTGTATGACACAAGGCCTCAGAAATGGAGAACTAAATAAAATTCGATTTCTTTACTATGATTTTCTTTGTATGGCACAGGGCTTCAGGAGTGGCGTTACGAAATAAAATTCGATCTCTATGATTTCCTTTGTATGACACAAGGCCTCAGAAATGGAGAACTAAATAAAATTCGATTTCTTTACTATGATTTTCTTTGTATGGCACAGGGCTTCAGGAGTGGCGTTACAAAATAAAATTCGATCTCTATGATTTCCTTTGTATGACACAAGGCCTCAGAAATGGAGAACTAAATAAAATTCGATTTCTTTACTATGATTTTCTTTGTATGGCACAGGGCTTCAGGAGTGGCGTTACGAAATAAAATTCGATCTCTATGATTTCCTTTGTATGACACAAGGCCTCAGAAATGGAGAACTAAATAAAATTCGATTTCTTTACTATGATTTTCTTTGTATGGCACAGGGCTTCAGGAGTGGCGTTACGAAATAAAATTCGATCTCTATGATTTCCTTTGTATGACACAAGGCCTCAGAAATGGAGAACTAAATAAAATTCGATTTCTTTACTATGATTTTCTTTGTATGGCACAGGGCTTCAGTAGTGGCGTTACGAAATAAAATTCGATCTCTATGATTTCCTTTGTATGACACAAGGCCTCAGAAATGGAGAACTAAATAAAATTCGATTTCTTTACTATGATTTTCTTTGTATGGCACAGGGCTTCAGGAGTGGCGTTACAAAATAAAATTCGATCTCTATGATTTCCTTTGTATGACACAAGGCCTCAGAAATGGAGAACTAAATAAAATTCGATTTCTTTACTATGATTTTCTTTGTATGACACAAGGCCACAGGTGTGGAGAACTAAAAATGGAACTCTTTATTTACTAAGCTTTCTATAGGATGCAAAATGGCCACTAAATTCTTCTTCTCAGTGTCATGTCTTTTCAAGAAGTTGTTGATCATGGCTCTCCACAACTTCCAGTTTTAGGAACTCTTGACAACTTACCATTCCACTTTGTTCTTGTATTGCCATCCATTCACGTGAAATTGTCAAGCAGTTTATTCCCCGTTTTCCCATTATCTCCTGCGTGTGTTAAATTCTCCTGGCCCTCTTTCCTCACAATACGTTTTTCCCAAGGGTATTTGCGCATAAGTTAATATAACGAACCCGACTGGAATTCAAACTCGGCTCCCTGTGTTCTCATTCCATTACACCACCAACTCATCCAAGCTCACAGCACCTGGTATTCCCAGGCAGTTACCCATCTAGGTACTGACGAAGTTCAACGTTGCTTAACTTCGGTGATCGTACAAGGAACTCTGCTTCAACGCAATATTATCAAAGAGGTGTTTCGATATTACTTAGTAATTCAGCACTATTTTCTTTTTCTTTTTTCTCTAGAGACATATTTCTGTCTCTTATTACTTTCCTTACTTTCGGAAAGGCATCTTTCTCTATAACTATCATTTTTGAATTTCTATCTAAGACTTTCCATCATCCGCTATTACAATATCCTTCTTCTTCTTCTTCTATATGAAGTGTCTCTTCAGGACGTGAGTGATAATGATCGATTTGTCAGTGAGGGGAATTCCCGATAATATCAGCCTGGTGAGACGGCCCCAAAACCGCTTGGAATCCGTCGATGGCTGAACTCGCACGAAGTATCATGTCATCGTGACAGAATCGTTGAGCATACTGTTTTTGTTCAGACCTTTACAGTTAAGGCACATACACAGGGACAAATCAACCGCATTGCGTTTGTATTTCTTTATATTTTCTATTCGAACAGCTTCTTCCTAAGAACTACTAATTTGTGGCACAGGCTCCCGAGAGGATGCTTCCCCGATCACTTACAAATCTTAACATTTTCAAGTCTAGAGTTAACTGTTCAATTTTATTCAGTAACACTCTACTTTGAGTGGCTTTTGGGTATTATATTGGGTTATCGGTTAGTAAAAAAAAAAAACATGCAGGATTTTAGCTTTAATTTGTTAAAATTTGTCTCTGCTTAGTGATTCTAATCAATATTGCATTGTGTGTCGTCTCTGAATACTTGTGGTCTATCGGCAATTCCTCAAGCCCCAACGCTGCATCATGATTCTCCCGAATCGTTTTATTTCATGGGAGACAGCACTTATATTAGGTTGGTGCAAAAATAATGACGTAATAATGTCGTTTTTTGACGTATTGTCAAAAAACGACATTATTACGTCATTATTTTTGCACCAACCTAATAACATAGTTTGTTTTTTTTTTCTTCCCAGGCAGTTACTCATCTAGGTACTGACGAAGTTCAACGTTGCTTAACTTCGGTGATTGTACAAAGAACTCTGCTTCAACGCAATATTATCAATAATATTTTTTTTTTGAGAAAGAGAAATAGAGAGAAGGGATGTCAGCAGCGCGGTTAATTTTTCGGTTGGTGCAAAAATAACGTCGTTTTCTCACATAGTAACATATGTGAGAAAACGACATTATTTTTGTACCAACCTAATACATACTATCATCGCATGGGGATATGTTTCGCTCGCTGCTGGAGTCAGAGCACACCAAGGAATCCGGAAGTAGAAAGGTGTTTTCACTCTTTTACTAGTCTTTCTCTCTCCCTCCCTCCCTCCCTCCCTTCCCCCCTCTCTCTCTCTCTCTCTCTCTCTATCTATTTTTGATCTTATACTAAAACTTAACAAACAAAAAAACAAAACAAAAAAAAACTAAACACAATCTGTCACTTACATCACACGTCCACGGGGTTCAAGTTATTGCCCTTCAGTTCGCATTGTTAGAATTCTGGCCAGAGTAGTGGATAACGGCTCGGATTGAGGAATCGGGGAGCCGAGTTTGAATTCCAGTCGAATCCATTAGATTCACTTACGTGCTAATACCCTTGGGAAAGGTATAAATTCTCTTCTCCCTCCCAAATATGGGTAAATATCAGGACAGACCGATTCTATAGCCTTAGATGGCAACTGGTCTGCTGCAGAAAGAAATGGCAACCTACTGCGAGGAAAAAATCTGCTTCGTCAGTCATCTATCGAAAGATACATAATCGTCTAAGCCCGTATCTCACATGTTACATAACTGACTGAATACCCTTGGAAAAGGTATGAATCCTCTTCTTCTCCCCAGCTATGGGTAAATATCAGGACAGACTGATTCTATAGCCTTAGATGGCAACTGGTCTACCGCAGAAAGAAATGGCAACCTACTGCGAGGAAAAATTTGCCTCGTCAGTCATGTATCGAAAGATACATGATCGCCTAAGCGTGTATCACGCATGGCATATACCTTGACTGACTGACTGTAAGATTCGCCATTCTTAAGTCAGATTGCACATCCCGAAATAGTAAAAACAAATAAATTAAGCAACATTTTTGGGTTATACATATTATTGGTGGGCTTGGTATTGGCTGCTCCAGTTACTGCTACGCAGTTACTACTTATTTAAGACGTTGCATACTGAGAAACACTCTTTGTTCATTTTGAAAGCAAGATGGAAACTTCTTGGACATATTTTGCGAATGGATCCGGAATTCCCAGCTAACAAAGCCATGGAGTTTTTACTTTGAAAAGACTGACTTCACAAAGTTCAGAGGTCATCCAAGAACCAACCATAGTCACAACGCTTAACCGAGACATTCAAAGAACATGGCAGAAAGATCCCACTTTTCCTTTGGAGAAATTTACAATCAAGGAAGATCTGCAACGAATCTGCAAACTCGTAGAGGACACAGAAGTCTGATAAAATATTGTCTAATCAGTAGACAATGTCCCTGAAGATAAGAGAATTTGTTAATTCATGACCTCAAATCGAAACAGTTTTGATGAGGATGATGATGCCATGTGTAATCGGGAAACGGAAGCTGCAGAAAGAGACACTGGGAGAAGAGCAGTCAACGAAAGAAAAACATCCTTCGAATACTCCAGAAGAGAAATAGAATAGACGAAGAGAGTCCAAAGCCAGAAACTCTCCATCCCCTAAAGCAATACTTCTAAAACTATCTGATATGGCGGACCGGCATTTTCTTTTCCCAATGTGCCATGTATCTGTCATATTTTGTTGTAATATGAATTTATACCGGAAACGATATATACAGGGTGTCCATAAAGTTCGTGTGCACTTTATTTGTATTTGCGATAGAAATAATCTATAAAAAATGTTATAAAATTTAATGTACCAAGTTTTAAGTGTAGCTATAATAACTAATGTGATTTCAGGCATTACTGTAAATCAGTTGGCAAATGTTTTCCGTGAACTGCAAAATCGTATTACCGTTTGTATTGCTAATGATGGAGGAATGTGGAAACTTAAATAAAATTTCAATAAAACCTTAAAAAAATGTAGATTTACTTATTTCTAATCCTTTTTACAAATTATTTCTATCGCAAATACAAATAAAGTTATAAATTTTTTAAAGTGCACACAAACTTTATGGACACACTGTATAATGAAATATTAGGTTGGTGCAAAAATAATTTCGTTTTCTAACATATGTTACTATGTGAGAAAACGAAATTATTTTTGCACCAACCTAATATAATAAAAGTTTACTAGTTTTTATCTTCCATTGCATTTTGCAAAAGAAATAATTCAATATCAAAGCATATAAAAATAAAAACAATAAGCAGTTTATTAAGACAAAAACAAAAATTATATAACCGTAATCTTTACACATGATTCCTTAGCATGATCTGGTCACTGGTCACGTACCGGTAGCTGATGGTTCGCGTATCAGCATCGGTCTGCAGATCACCACTTTGAGTAGCACTGCCCTAAACGCTGTTACCCTATCTTACGGTGGCTGCAGCCGTCTCTTCAGATCCAACATAGGACTTAAGATAGAAATATCGATGAGCACCCAAGTACCCGTCAACGAGTTCCGCCAACGAAGATTTATATAAACTAACCGGTTTAATCATTGAAAATCATTTGCTTCAACTTGGCTATGCAAGTCGCTTTGATGTGTGCCTGCCGCATAAGCGAACCAGAAGGGTCCCTATTGAATTGTATTTCTATTGGTTTATTTCTTAGACGAAGCAAAAATTATTCCGTTTCGGTAACAAATTGAGGATGGCGATGAAAAGGGGATAGTTTAAAGATCGTGATTTATATAAACTAGCCGGTTTAATCATTGAAAATCATTTGGCTATGCAAGTCGCTTTCATGTGTGAAACTAAGAAGTTGTGTTTCGTGTGCAGAAAAAACAGAAGAAATTGTCGTTTATGTATGATGTGTAAGAAGCTAAGATGGCGGAAACTAAGAAGTGTCTTTAGTGTGCAACGCAGCCAAAAGTAACATGAAAAACAGAAGAAATTGTCGTTTATGTATGACGTGGAAGAAGCTAAGATGGCGGAAACTAAGAAGTTGTGTTTCGTGTGCAGCGCAGCCAAAACTAAGACAAAAAACAGAAGAAATTGTCGTTTGTGTATGACGTGGAAGAAGTTAAGAAAAGGTAACAAAACAAAACAAAACAAACTATCCTTCATTGAACGTGATTCAAACTAAAATAATAAAACAGAATGAATTCTATTTGGTGTACTGCGTACATGATAAAACCAGAAACTATCTTTCTTTTATGACGTGTCCGAAGTTAAAATAAAAAAAAGAGAAAACAAGAAATTGGCCAAGTAGAAACTTACACATTATAAGAAATTTAATCTGCTTGAGCGGGCATCGTTTGTCTTTCGAAGAGGAAGCAGACGTGATTCTTGCTTAATTTTTGAATTTCGAAAATATATTTGGTACATTTCGATTTCTGACAAAACAGCTGTGCTTTTTTTTTTTTTTTTTTATCCGAAATCAATAAAATGGTTTACCTCCAATTTCCGAACAGTGTATGTGGAGACTACCTGTAGGTTATTTAAGTGGGAGGGGGTGCTCGGAGTTAATTTTTGTAGTCGGCGAACAGTTGCTGAAGGGACTCAAGTCGCCTCGGCCCTGAAAGAAAATATAACACAGAAGAAATTTGACGACCACCAGATAAGAATTAAATGGAACATCAAAGTCAATACCACAACAAGAAGGAGACTTCGGATGGTGTTTGTTCTTTTCGTCACTGTTTCCCCGAAATTTGCTTCGAAAATTGTAACAATTCTTTGAAAACTATTCAGAGACGTATTTTCTCCTTTTCTTCATGTAGTTTTCTTTTCTGATGACCTTTTGCAGCATTATAATTTTGATTGTAAAAAGGCAGATTTCATTTGATAATTTACATGCATGTAGTTATTTTCCAAGCGTAGCTTAGATGTGGCACAAGGCCGAATGTATGGGGCATCTAGTGAGGACCGAACTCACTTTTTAGTTGTAACTGATCTAGCGAGACAAGCTTGCTAACCAAGACACCACGCCGAGGTGCCCAGTGATTTTCCAAGCGTAGCTTAGATGTGGCACAAGGCCGAAAGTATGGGGTACCCAGTGAGGATCGAACTCACAACTCAGTCGTAATTGTTCTAGCGAGAAAAGTTTGCTAACCATTACACCGCCTCGAGGTGCCCAAATGTAACTGGCTATCATTTGACACACAAAGCACTTTATTTGTGTAATTCTTTCATTTTTGTGTGTTGAAAACGATATTCTCATTTACATTACACGTCACGTCAAATTTGAATAAATTTATTGTCTTTTTTTAAAGCTTTGTTTGTGTCGTTTTTTTTTTGTGTGTACATATAAAAAATTGAATGTTACGTCAATCAGTTGTTTGAACTTTATTTTTCGTACTTTTAATTTTTTTATTAAAAATTACTATGACAGCACTGGATGTTAAAGATATAAATTTATTGAGCAAAATATTTACCATTTTGATTCAATGCCATCTACAGTCTTTCACACAACTTCGTAACGCTTTTGTCTCCTTTTCAGAACAATTCGAAGTGTCATTTTTTTTTTCAATTCACCCCATGCAAAGCGATTATGCAACTAAGAAGCAAGGAGCTACTAATTGCGAAAGAGAATAAAAAACAAAACATTCGAACATACCAGAAACCTAAAGAGGAAAAAGGGGATAAACCTCCACTACCGTTAAAAAGACGGGGAAGAAGTGTGAAACGGACAACAGGCGAACCTATCTACTCCTATTGAGGAAAATAAATAGTACGTAAATAATCAGTAGATACAATTTCAGAGTTTAAGCAGAAACGTTAGAAGTATAGAGTTGAAGTGGACTTTAGAAGGAAGTAGAAACTCAATCCTAATCAGAAACCAAGGGATAAACCTCTGCGCCAGTTCATAACCGGGAGGAGTGTGAATCGGACGATAGGTGAACCTATTTGTTCCTATAAATGAATATTTAAATAAATGAATAAATAAATAAATGAATAGTAAATAAAATTTCAGAGTTTTGCCGGAAACGTTAGAAGTATAAAATTGAAATAGACTTTAAAAAGAAGCGGGAATCCAATACTACGCAGGAAACAAGGGATACACCTCTACTCCTGTTCAAAAGACCGGGGGGGGGAGTGCAAACTCAACGATATTCTCATTTATATTACACGTCACAATTTGTTTAAAAAAAAAGGATCATTTTTGGTTAGAGATTCAGTCATCAAAGACGACACGATCAATAATTTCTTTTTTGTTATCTTACTTTTCGTCCACATCGTACAAGAATTTATATTCTTATGTTTGGCCGCCATAGTTGCGACAACGTTATACACAAACAACAATATTTACTGGATAGTATAACCAGAAACACACGCCGAGCTCTTGTTTCAAACTTAATCAAATTTCATTCATCTACGGTCCTTGAGATATGCCACATTTTTTTTTTCAAATAAGCACGTAGCAATTTTCTAGTGTTAACTGAATTCTTTCGTAATCACGACTTGTCCCAAAAAGTAATATAAGGCAAATGTTTATTTGCTTACAAATCTTATTTCAGCTTTATTTCTGTCATGTTCGCTTACCGAAGTCATTTAACAACTTGGTGAAAGGTTAACAAGTTTATCAGAAAGGGGCATTCTAAACCATTCCTCCTATCCAAGATCAATTGCGCTCTTTTTCAAATTAGGAAAACATAGATGACATTGTTGGTGTGTAGAGGGTGAATAGCATGATTCGGTTGGTTAAAAGTTTTGTTATTAAAATCTTTTCAGTTTTAGATCGAAAATTGCGGTTAATTAGCTCATTGGTAATTGGTGTATCTTTTTTTCATTTGAGTCCAGTCCAAAAACAGATCAAGCATAAGTATGTACTAAATCCAGCGATATCGTCGTTTTTTATGGGTCATGTTCTCTTGGGATATTAATGATAATGGCTCTCCATAACTTCCTGTTTTACGCTGTAAAAAATGCGTGTCTTTATCACTCCTCCCTCTACTCGTTCTGTAATCTATTTATAGAAGCTCGTCAGGTAGTTTACTCACTGTTTTACCCCGGTCCTCTTGTCTTAAATATGTCCAGTGTGCATCAAATTATCCAAGCCCGCTTTCCTCGTTATTTGAAACTTAAAAGGTTTCTTCCTGATTCTAAGTAAAAATGTCCTTTTTGTATTTCCCTTCTCTTTAAACTTCCTCGTTTCTCACCTGCAACGTCCATGACATTCTCAGCATCATCATACTGAGCAGCGCCATTGTTTCCCCAAGTCGCCTATTGATCTGTGTAGAAATCATTCAGCCTTCATTGTTATAGGGAGGGATTAATATTGCGTAGAAATAATCTTTTTTCTATTCCTTAACGTCCTGTATTTGGCTTACGACCACATCATGTTGAAACACCGGTTCCCGTACGATCAACAAAATTAAACACGCCTGGTCAATACCACATGGGTGCTGTTAGCTTGGATGTGCGGGTGGTGTAATTGATAATGGCACAGAATTGTTAATCGAAGAACCTAGTTCCAATTCCCGTTATGTTCGTTATATTCACTTACGTGCAAATACCCTTGGGAAAGGTATGAATCCATCACTTCTGCCCCAACCTATGGGTTAATTAGTAGACTTGTATCACTAAGCCATTATTATCGGTCTTTTGAACAGGAGTAGAGGTTTATCCATTGGTTCCTGTTTGGGATTGGATTACCGACTCCTTCTAAAGTCTTTTCATTTTCTTTCACCCCCCACCCAGAAGTACCTTGCGTCTTAGTGGCATTATCGACTTGCTAAGGGAGGATTGATTAAAAAATATCTCCCCTTCCCTACAAAAAAAAAAAAAAATTCTTAATATCTTAATATATTTTCTGGTTTTAAATAACCTGAAAAGGGTTGATTATTCGTACCAAAAACGAATCAATCAATATTTTTTTTACATTTTGACAGGCATCTTTCGATATTCCAAAGGGGTTTCAGATTTCTGTTACGTTTTCCGTCGTCTGTTTTTTCAAAAATATATTGTTGGTAATATGTTTTCCAAGAATATATTGCAAGTAATAATTTTTCTTCAAAAATACAGTGGAACCTCGGTTCACGAATTTAATTCATTCCTGAAGGCCATTCGTAATTCGAAATGTTCGTAAACCGAAACTATTTTTCCAATAGGAATCAATGTAGAGAAAAAAAATTCACATCACAATAAAAGTTGGAAAAGAAAAGCACGCTACAACACACGAATGTATACAACACGGCGATCGAATAAAAAATGATTCCATTCGAGTTAACTCGGTTCGGCAATGTTGTTCGAGAACCGAAATTTTGTTCGTTAACCGAGACATTTTCATCTCGAATTTTCTGTTCGTGAACCGATTTGTTTGACATGCGAGACGTTCGAGAACCGAGGTTGCACTGTATATTGCTCGTAATATTGTTTTTTTTCAAAAATGTATTGCTGGAAATATTTTTTTCAAAAATGTATTGCTGGAAATATTTTTTTCTTCAAAAATGTATTGCTGGTAACATTTTTTTTTCAAAAGTGTTTTGCTGGTAATAATTTTTTATCTTCAAAATTCATTGTGGTAATATTTTTTTACAAAAATTTATTGCTGGTATTCGAACCTATTTTGATACTTTCATAGCGTTTTGGCTCCAGTTTGGGGTTAACTATTTGCCCATAGCTGGGATCCTAACAGGTGCTACCACCCCGGGTCAGGCCGGACCTTGGAACACCAGCAATTATGAGGTGGTTCCACGCTCCTCAAAACCTCCTGATTAGAGGCCCTGCTGTTGGGTGTAGTTTATCGTCTTACTCAGGACGCTACAGACTTGGAAAATCATTTCTGTTCCAGGTAAGAGTTAAACAACTTCACCGAGAGGGGAGGTAATTCGGGAGAAAGGTTTTAAAAGTACAACAATAAAGATTAATGTTTATTGAGTCCAATCTTCTTCTATGTGCGATGCCTGTTCAAGATTTTGGCGATCATAGCTCTCCACAGTTTCCTATCATTTGTTGCTCTTAGTATTTTTTTTATTTTTACTATCGCTCTTGTTTTGCCATCTATTTACACAATCTCGTTAGGTAGGTTATGCGCTATTTTCTTCTGTTCATCTTGGCTTCAATACGTCTTGCGAGTGTCAAAATTTCCAATCCCTCTTTCCTCATTATGCACACGTAACATTTCACTTGTCTCTTCCTGGTTTAATATAAGTCTCCTTTCTACTTCCATTTTCTCTAAAACATTGTCATTGTTCAGTCCATAATATCCTCAGCATCTTTCTGTAGATCCATATTTCTGTTGGCTCACGTCTTTTCTTCATCTGTGATGAGAGTGTCTTCGGTATGACGATAAACTACATCCGCGTCTTTGGTATGACGATAAACTACATCATCGTCCTGGATAAGACGATAAACTACGTCCAACAGCAAGGCCTCTGATCAAGGAGTTTTGAGGAGCGTGGAACCACCTCTTAATTGCTGGTGTTCCCAGGTCCACCCTGACCCGGGGTAGTAGCCCCTGTTAGGGTCCTAGCTATGGGCAAATAGTTAACCCCGAAACTGAGGTAAAAAGCATTATAAAAGTGTAAAAATATGTTTTAATACCAGAAATACTTTGTAAAAAATTATTACCAGAAATAAATTTAAAAAAAACTATTACCAGCAATACATTTTTGAAAATAATATTACCAGCTATACAATTTTGAGGAAAAATATTTCCAGTAATAGATTTTTGATAAAACAAAAATATTACCAAGAAAAAAAAAAGCTGTCGGCATTAAATGACCCATTGAGGTTGATATGCCGTAAAACAAACCAAACCAAATCATCTGTGATTAGATTGTCCAACATTCATTGCTATATAGGAGGACTAATATTGCATAAAAATTCAGTACTTTTTTCTTCTTTTCTAACAAAATTTTCCTGTTTATTAATACTTTGCTTAGTTTCTCGAAGACATATTTAGCTATCCCAATGCGCTATCGGATTTCGGTGTTGCCCTTTCTGTCTTCTGATAAAACACTTTAAATTGATGTGCTAGCTTGATTTTGACATCTCCAGTTTATAATTTGCATATTGGGTTATTCATTTTGCCAACAACCATGCATTCGGTAAAGGCTTTGATGAGTCTGGAAACTTACCTCGGGTAACGCCTTAATACTGTAAGCTTAAATATAAATAAGGGTGTCTTCGATTTGAACTTGATGTCTATTCTGATGCCATAGTGTTAATACTGATAACAATTTTCTGTCCTTTGTAGCTCTTAAAATTTTCTATTTTTGTTATCCCTGCCATCTCTTGTTCCGCCATCAATTTAATCAAGCCCAATAATTATGTTAAGTGATGTTTTCCTCTGTCTCTCTTGCCCTCAGTATGTCCTGTGAGTATCAGATTTTCCAAGCCTTCCTTCCTCATTATGTGCCCCAGATTTTTCAACTGTCTCTTCCTGGTGTTAAGTATAAGTTTTATTTTTGTTCCCATTTCCTACCTCGTCGTTGCTCACATATTCGGTCCATGGTTATCCTCAGCATCCTTCTGTAGAACCACATTTCAGTTGCTTCAGGTCTCTTCTGCATCTGAGGAGATTGTCCAGATCTTTTTTAATGGGTTAAATAGTTTTGAGCACGTGATACAGAGAAGATTAAAAGACAGAAGTTTTAAGGAAAATTAAACCAAAAAGAACACTCCCTCTCAGAAGCAGAAAGAGACAGCTGGAATTACCAGGACACGTAGTGAGGAAAGAGGACTTCGAGAATTTGACACTCAAAGGGCACATTGAAGACAATCGGCACAAGGAAAATGAATGAACCACTTAAATGACGTGCTTGTGTAAATGGATGTCAGAACGGCGGTGGGAGACTTGGCAAAAAAAAAAAGAACAAACGTTGCTAAGGGCTACAAATGAGAGGAGATTGTGGAGAGCCATGATCGCCCATGTCCAGAAGGAAAACAACACATAGAAGAAGAGGGCATGCAAAATAGTTTTCCCAGTGAAAGAAAAAACATTGCTGGAATTTTGTTTCTTGGTGGAGTGCTTTTGAAAGATGTATGTCCAGCGGGAAAAGATGATTAACTTGACAATTATTAGGTTGGTGCAAAAATAATGACGTAATAATGTCGTTTTTTGACGTATTTTTTAACGTCAAAAAACGACATTATTACGTCATTATTTTTGCACCAACCTAATAAATCTTTTTAAACTTCACTAACCCTTTTGGGTTAGTGAAGTTTAAAATGAGAAGTTTTGAGGGCTAAGTTTGCCGTAAGTTGTTCTGAATAATTCGTGGTAGAAATTGAACTGAACCAAATACTTTTTTCGATTTTTACTTTTTTACATTTCCATTTAAAAATTTTTTTTTTTTAAATCCGTTTTTTCCGATTTTTTTCTTCTTGTTTTTATCTTTCCTCTTTCCTTTCCTTCATTTTTCTTTGCTTTTTCTTTACTTACTTTATTCTTCTTCCTTTTCTCATTGTTTATTCTTTCTTTATTTCGTTCTCTCTTATCTTTTTTCCCTTTCTTATTGATTTTCTTACATTACTTTTTCTTTTCTTTCCTTCATTCTTACGTTCTTTCTTTCTTTCTTTTTTCTTTTTATCTTCCATTTTTCATTTGATATTTCTTTCTTTCCTTCCTTTCTATTTCTTTTCTCTTCTTTTTCATTATTTTTAAAATAATAATTATCGTCCATTAGTTTATTATATTATTCTTTCTTTCGTTATTTTTTTTTTTTTTTCCTTATTTGTATTTTGATATCATTCCGTCTTTTTGTTACTGTTTCGTTTTCTTTCCAGCTTTCTTTCTTTGTTGCTATCTTTTATACTTTCTTTCGTTTTCCTTCGTTTCATTGATATTTGCCTTTCCATTTTATCTTTCACTATCAATTCTTTCTTTCTTTCTTTCTGTTTCTCTGTCTTCCTCTCTTGCTTTTCTTTCTTTTAATATTCGTCTCTTTATTCATTTTATTTTTCTTCATTTCGTTCTTTCTCATTCGTTTATTAGCTTATGCTTCTTTCTATCCTCTTTGTTTATTTATTCCTTCACTTCCTCTTTTTATACTTTCTTTCTTTCTTTCTTTCTTTCTTTCTTTCTTTCTTTCTTTCTTTCTTTCTTTCTGTCTGTCCGTCTGTCTGTATACCTCTCTAAGCTTCCGTTTTTACATAAATCCTAAACGTTTTTCTTTTTATTATTATTCTTTCTTTCTTTCTTTCTTTCTTTCTTTCTTTCTTTCTTTCTTTCTTTTCTGTCGGTAAGTCTATCTGTATGCCTCTCTTTGCTTCTGTTTTTGCATAAATCCTTAACCTTTTTCCTCTTCTTCTTCTTCTTCTTCTTTTTATTATTATTATTATTATTATTATTATTATTATTATTATTATTATTATTATTATTATTTTCTTTCTTTCTTTCTTTCTTTTCTGTCTGTAAGTCTATCTGTAGGCCTCTCTTTGCTTCCGTTTTTACATAAATCTTTAACGTTTTTCTTTTTATTATTATTATTTTCTTTCTTTCTTTCTTTCTTTCTTTCTTTCTTTTCTGTCTTTCTATCTTTTCTGTCTGTAAGTCTATCTGTATGCCTCTCTTTGCTTCCGTTTTTACATAAATCCTTAACGTTTTTCTTTTTATCATTATTATTATTATTATTATTATTATTATTATTATTATTATTATTATTATTATTATTATTTTCTTTCTTTCTTTCTTTCTTTCCGTAGTTTTTCATAACTCTTTTTACTTTATTCCTCAATCAATATTTTATCAAATTAAAATATTACCTAATGCTGTTTCGTGCTCTGTTAGCTTTCAATTTTTGAAAGAACAACAACCACTTTTCCACCGTTCCTCTTTGACGCTGTACTTCCTGACCGACGTCCGTCATAGCCGGTTGTCTTCCGTTGCAACACACGCAATTATTACAAAAAAAAATATCCCATGAACAGGATTGGTCAGCTCTTCAAAGAGAACCATGTCTCTATTTTTAGAAATCGTTTTATTTCAGTATTTGTTTTTGTTATTTTGTTGTTGTTTTATTTCAAATTATTTTTAATTTCATTTAAATATTTTCACGCCTTCTACCATGTCGCTTCAACACGTTGGCGATCATGGTTCGCCATAATTTTCTGTCATTTGTAGCTGTTAATAAATTAAATCTTTTAGTTATCTCGCCTAAAGGTTGTTCTGTTATCTATTTATACAAGCTCGTTATAGGTTATATAGGTTCCTCCATTAGGTCACGTAAAAAAGCGGCATATCACGATTAAAAAAAGGCTCATAAATCAACAAAAACAAAGTTTTGTCTCAATATGTTGTTATTAATTGAAAGCTAAAGCATTAAATTTATTACTTACAGTAAGTGACATATTCTGGTGTCTTTCAGATAGAAATTATATGGATTGGAATGTCAAATATATACTCGATTTTTGTTTAATTTTCTTAACAGCGGCCATTTTCTTAAATTTTAAGAAATTTGTAAACAAACAAAATTTTGATTTTAAACTTCTTCAATAAGTTTTTTAAATAACGTGTCAAAAATATATAAATTTATTTTAATAAATTTATATATTTTTGACACGTTATTTGAGTAAAATTAGAAAATTTAAAGTTAAATTAATCTGCTACGAAACAAACAGTACTTACTTATAGCATAAAAATTTGTATCCAAACATTTCTTAACGATGTGTCTGAATTTATCAAAGAAATCGATTGTGACGAGGTGATGACAGATTACTATGGATGATCAAAATTGACAATTTTTGCAAAGTAAGCGAACGCGGATTTTCGCTTTTATCTAATACTTTTTAAATATTAACATTTTTATTCAGCAATTATGCAATATCATTTTTTTATTTCATACTTTCTTAATTAGATAATAGTTTAAAGTTTTTTATTAATTAGATAATTGTTTAAAAATTTTAAGGATTATGTTATGTATACATTTCAATACGTAGAAATTATGAACGTTTTTTTCAATAAATTTTTTTTTTAATTATTTAAAAAATATTTTGGGTCAAACGACTGTCATGTGCTTTTCAAATTTCGATTCATAAATTTACTTTTTCATTGCATTACGTGCTTCAAAGCAATAAAGAATTTTAAACGATTTTTGAAGTATTAAGAAGTTAATGAAAAAAATTTTAATAATGGGAAAAAAAATTATAAAAAATACATTATTCATCGAAAAAATTTTATTTCTTCACAAAATAATGTCCTTAGTATAACGTATTTACAAAAACAGGTGAAAGCTTTTCTAATTAATTAATGTCATACATTTTTACATTTTTTTTATAATTCAAAGCAGATTTTCTATGAAACCGGGTACTGTTAAAAAAAAAAAAAAAACTGGTGATTTACTTTCTACAAAGAGTCCTGTTTATAACTAATAAAACAAATCCCGCGCTTGAAGATTTAATTTCTCGAAATTTCATGGAAATATGTAAGTGGGTGGAAACATGTTAAAAAATTCTCTTTTTAACAAGATTTTCTAAAAAAAAACATTTTCAAAAATAATTTCATTTATTTGTCAATAAGTCCTAAAAGGTTCATTAAAATCCGACAATTATTTGATTTTTGTAAGAATTTCCTAAATTAACGTGTGTTTTCGTCGGGAAAAGCGCAAAATAAAACAAACCTTTTTTTTTTATTTTATCGCGCTGTCGTAAAAAAAAAGCAAAATTTTTTACCCAAATTTTCTACGTGCTAGAAAGGAGTAAAAAATTAAAAAAATAATTAAAAAATACTTTGGTCTTTCCTCTTCATAACAACATAAACACATTGAGACAAAACTTTGTTTTCCTTGATTTATGGACCTTTTTTCATCGTGATATTCTGCTTTTTTTACGTGACCTAATGGAGGAACCTATAGTTTATACGATGTTTTTAGTTCGCCCCTCTTGCCTTCAATAAGTCTCTATCAAATTTTCCAAGACATCTTTCTTCATTACGTTCCCTAGAAATTTTAACTCTCTCTTCCTTATGTTAAGTATAAAGGTCCATTTTGTTTCCATTTTCTCTAAAACTTGCCAGATAGGTTATGCTTTCACTATTTACATTGCTCGGACTATTATCCTCATCTTTGTCGCCATATTTATCACAACGTTTCAGCCGTTGTATGCTCCGGCCTTCTTCAGGTGGTTGGAATGTCGAACTGAACCCTTTGTTTCGCTCGCTGGGGTAGACTGTTCTAGTTCCACGTGCCATGTCTAATGGATGTCAGTTATCAGTTATCACCTGTTAATTCCCCTAAAGTTTTCCATCGCCTTAACCAGGTATTGAACTCACACCCTTTGGGTCCTGTCACTGGATCTAATCAACGCCTTTATCCAATGTGCCATGTGTCCTTGAGTTCGTTTGGAATTTTATCCTTACTCTTTCCATTTGTTCATTTTTCTCTACTTTTTCTTTCTTTCTTTTTTCTTCTTTCTTTCTTTTTTCTTCTTTCTTTTTTCTTCTTTCTTTCTTTTTTCTTTCTTTTTTCTTCTTTCTTTTTCTTCTTTCTTTCTTTTTTCTTCTTTCTTTCTTTTTTCTTTCTTTCTTCCTTTTTTCTTCTTACTTTTCCCACGTTTACTCTTTCTTTATTTCGTTTTTGATTGGTTGAAAAAGAAAACGGACTAAAGTAATCCAAATTTTTGTGAACTCTAATCATATTTTCGAAAGAATTTCTTGTCAAGCTAAAAAAAATAATGTAAATTCAGTAAGTTCGCAGATTTATTTAAATCTAAAAAAATAAAATAAAATCTTCTTTCAAAGCTACTGAAAACTTTTCTCGAAGTGTCATTTCTAAGAATGAAAGCTTTCTTTGAAAATATTGTTATCTCTACTTACACTTACGGGCTGATTCATGGAGTTATGGTGATAATACGTTTGAAGAGTTCGGATAAAATTTGAGCTTAGTCTTATTTCCTCAGTCGAAAAAGATGAACTCTTCTTATCTTCTATAAGAGGAAATAACTGTTTAAACCTTAAAGTAGCTAATCATTTAAAATAATTGTAGAAATCAGTTCCCTCCGATCTAAAACCCCTAATGATGGAGAAGGCTACAAAAAGCTATCAAAAATTTTTGGAATGCACTTATCCACTGTGCAACAATTTATTTATAAATGGAAGGCCTTTGGTATGACGGCACCACAATCAAAAAGTAGCCGTCTGCGAAAAATAACAGCAAGACCAAGTAGACATCTAATTCGGCAAGCCTAGGAAAATCTTACTGTGACCTTTGGACTTCTATTGGAGAAGCGCAAAGGTCACAGTAGGATTTGATCACTGGTCAATGTCGGAATCAATGTGCATACATCTACAGTGCGACGGAATCTGGACAGTGGCGATTATCATAGCTTACGAAATAACAGAATCATACTCACCTCAACTAGTCCAAAGCTCAGATTAATAAGCTACAAACATTCTGGCAAAAGATTTTATCGTCGGATGAGACCAAAATGGAGCTTTTGGGGCGGAACAACAGCTGGTATCTCTGATGAGTTCCTATACGGCTTTTGAAGAGAATTTGCTACCAACCATTAAACAGGGCGGTGACAGCATTACGATTTGGGGGTGCTCTGCTGCAGCTGGAACAGGCAGAATAGTACGCATTGAAGGCACAGTAGTATCTGCAATATACTAAACAATTTTGAATGAAAGTGTCTTATCCTCAGTTCAAAAGCTGGCTTTAGGTCGTGGCTGGAACTTCTAACAGGACAATAATGACAGTATCAAAACAAATTCAAAAAAGAATGGGTTCGTTAAAAGAATTTTCAAGTCTTGGAATGGCCTAGTCAACGTCCGGATCTAAACCTAATTGCAAATCTGTGATTCAAGTGAAAGAAAGCCGAACATGCAAGAAACCCCGGGTAAAATTGAGCAATTGTGGGAGTTTTGCCAAGAAGAATGGTTAACAATCGGCATTCACTATTGCCAGAAATTTCTGAAAAATTATAAAAAAAGACTGGTTGACATTGTAACCTCAAAAGGAGCAGTCACCAAATATCAAATGTAAAGGTTCACTTACTCTCGCACAGCCTAGCTTTTAATTTTTAATTAATATATTTATTCCAGCTTGATAAATTTTTTTGAAAGTTGTTGTAGTTGATTTACTGGAGGTTTTTCTTAATGAACATATAATTTAATTAATATATGGTGATCATCTGGAAAAAGAGACAATTTTTTTTAATATTATCCTAGGGGTTCAATTATTTTTGCATTATACTGGATATATACAGTGTGGGTGGAAATTACTGTTGAAAATTACTTATAACTTTAAGTAATATCACCAAATATTGTGATTCATAAAGTAGTAGGATTTCATTACACTTTTATTTTTATTTCCGAGTAAGAAGTGTAGCACAGAATGGTATAACTACATGAGCGTTCTCAGATAGAATCCCATTACGATGTGTGGCAGATCTCCGTACAAGTGTAAAGATGGTGTCGCAGTAATTTCATGGACATCATATTTCAGTCGATGCACAAAGCATCAGAAATTGTTATTCCAAGCTGATGTGTACAGGATCTGTGGGAGACATGTAAACAAGTGGCCTTTCTTCAACATCGAGATTGGAATAAAATGCGTAAAATATACCGAGTGTAACAGCAAAATTTTCCAAATCGTGTTACAGGATAATTGCCCATCTCATAAAATATTTAATGTCTAAAAACCCACTAAACTAATTGAGATTCTTTTCCCAGGTTTTCAGATAAGACGTTTAGCCATCTTGATACCATTTGTCGTAAGAATCACTGAAAAACTCCTTGAAATATTCAGCTAAAAAGAGAACAGATTAAAATTGTTTTGTGTCAGCCCCACTCTCTTCTCAACTGAGCAATGGTGAGAGGAAAAAGATCATTTTGGATTTCAGTAATGATACTGACATTCGTACTCTGGCTTCCATCTTCAGAGTTCTTTCAAGACCCATCAAGGGAACGGAGAATGAGTTTAAAAAATAGGGAAAAATATAAAGGAAAACTGGATGAGGAGATCACAACAGCACGAGGGATGATCATTTCAACTTAGAGCTAAAGTGTTCTATGAGAAAAATCCAATTAATTCTATAAGACGCTTGAGACACGAGAGAGGATTTTCATCTATGACAATCCAAAGAAAATGAAATCGTACGTGAAACATATGAGGCTCCGTGTTACTTCAGGACAGAAATTTAGAATCTTAGAGAGAACGAAGATCATCTTGAATAAGTTGGAACATGATCCTGAATATATATATATTAGGTTGGTGCAAAAATAATGACGTAATAATGTCGTTTTTTGACGTTAAAAATACGTCAAAAAACGACATTACTACGTCATTATTTTTGCACCAACCTAATACATATATATATATATATATATATATATATATATATATATATATATATATATATATATATATATTTGAACTTAATTTCAAACTTTCAGGACATATTCCCAAATGAATGTAATTAATTTTGAAATTTTTTTTTTTTTTAGATTTTTCTTATATTTATCACCACATCGATATTTAATTTTATGAAATTTAGAGAAATTCTTTTTGTAGCGTTTAATGTTTATATTAATTATAAGTACAAGTTCTTGGAGAATTTAAATTATCAGCTTCATTTTCCAAACAGGTTCACTTGTTACAGAAAATTTCCTCTGAATCGCAAATAAAAAATACAATGAAACTAAGACGTTATTTAATAAGAAATTCTTTTGAGTGCCTTTAAGAATAAAACATAGTATTGACGCTATTATCTTAAGAAAAACATTGTTGATGAATAATTAACTTTTGCAAGAATTGATTTCATTTTTCTAAAATTTTAATTAGAACACTTCATAAACTTTTAAATCATTTAAAATTCTGTATTAATTTGCAGCTATCATAAATGATAAAAGCTTACTATAATTAAGTGGCACCGCTGTGTTTAAATACGGATGGCTATAAACGACATCATCAAAACTTAGAGCGGTAACTATAGCAAATTTAAAATTAATTAGTAATTTTCTAATATTTCCTCAACAAGCAGCATTGCGAGAAAGACTATAAAGTGAATGTACTTCAAAATCCTTAAAATATTTGAATGCTGAAATAATTTTAATTTTTTTAGATTAAGGATTGTTAAAAGAAAAAAAAAAACTTATCTAAAAAGGTTTTTACCTCATATTCGTCATGTAATGTTACTTCAATTATTTTCTCCCATATATAAATCTAGCAAACATCAGTTTACCAATAGATAGGTCAAAACTTCATAAAAACACACATCCGAATAAAAAAAATCATTTCTGCAATATTTTAAATTGATAGTAAGTAATATTTGTTTTAATTCAGATAAAGTAAACTTTGATCCAGTTAATCTTTCTCAAAAAAAAAGTTTCAGGAAAATTATATTTTCTTTTTGAAATATTTTTTGTTCAGAGATTTGTCAATATCGATTTGTCAATATCGATTTTATAGCTTTTAATGATTATAGAATAAAGTAATTCCAATGAATTTGAATTCGGTTCGAAAAAGACCAAAGTATTTTACTTATTGGAAATATTGCGTTTTATTTATTAAAACACAAAATGAAGGCGTCATGAAAGATCTTTCATTTTTAACATATATATATATATATATATATATATATATATATATAGAGAGAGAGAGAGAGAGAGAGAGAGAGAAATAGAGAGAGAGAAAGAGAGAGGCGCCTCAACAGAAAGGCGAAACCTAAGGTTTAAAATTATATATATATATATATATATATAGATATAGATATAGATATAGATAGATAGATAGATAGATAGATAGATAAACTTAGTGAACCAGACAAACCTACCCACGTTTCACCTAAGCGGATCGTCAGGGTAGGTTTTTCTGGCACACTAGGTTTATCTAGGTCTGCACTACGGTTCTATTGAGCTCTTTTGTTAGTTAGTTGTTTACTCGTATCGGGGTTTTTTCTTTGGGCTTCAAACCTGTATCTGTGCGATTTTTTTCGACAGACTTTCATGTTTGTAGCTCTTTCTTTTTTTAAAACCTTTTTTTCCCTCGAGATTGATTTGATTATTGGCAAATCAAAAATTCGAGGTTTTTTCGAAACGAGCCTAGTTATCCATATTTGTATTTGTATATATCTATCTCTATCTATCTATCTATCTATCTATCTATCTATCTATCTATCTATCTATCTATATATATATATATATATATATATATATATATATAGGTTGGGATGTGTAAATTGTCGTAATATTTAATTACGCTCATGCGTTTTGTTCGTTTTTGATTTTGTTAACTGCACTGTGTAGTAGGGTCAGTTGGGCACCGTGTGTAAGAAAAAGAGTGCCCTGATGCAATTCGGTCTGCCAGAAATTTGGAAAAGGTACGCTGTACTGTTTGGCATTTGAAGTGATCACTACTAATGGCGAAGTTATGCCTCCGTTCATCTTCCCACAGGGCCTCAGACTCAACACGGAGCCCTACGTCAATTGCCTTGGGGAGATTAGTGCTGCCCTGGCTCAAGAGGGTGGCTGCTGGAATACCTTACGTCTGGCAAAAGGATTCTGCAATATGCCGCACAAGCAGGAAAATCAAGTCAAGGCTGTCATGACAATTTCTGCGACCACACATCACCCCTTACATCTGGGCACCTAACTCCTCAGACTGTAACCCCCTTGATTATTATGTGTAACACCAAAGATGAACTGAAGGCAAGGATTATAGCAACTTACCAACTTATATAAGGCGACGGCCTAGAAGAGTTGCAGGAGATTCCGAAGTCTTCTGGAGGCCATGGTTGAAGTGAATGGCGATTTTATTGAATAAATTTCCCTTTTTAGTATTTCAAGATATTTTTCTGTAATTTTAGTAAATGTATCTGTTAAAATGAGATGTCAGTGTTATTATCATTTTTGTTTAATTTTGACGAAAATTTATCACCATCGCACCCACATATATATATATATATATATATATATATATATATATATATATTAGGTTGGTGCAAAAATAATGACGTAATAATGTCGTTTTTTGACGTATAACGTCAAAAAAAGACATTATTACGTCATTATTTTTGCACCAACCTAATATATATATATATGAGTGAACATAGAAGTCAACACTTAGAGGCGACAGTCTGTTTCATGCTAGACGCAACCGTCAGGCCACCATACGATTGCGTCTAGCATGAAACAGACTGTCGCCTCTAAGTGTTGACTTCTATGTTCACTTTTATATTTACACAATCTCTATCTCTGATTTTGAGCACTTTATCCCATAAATATAGCACACGTTAAGACTATATTATTTCACACACAAATATATATATATATATATATATATATATATATATATGTATGTATATATATATATATTATAAATTAATTGATTTAAAATATGTTTTTTTCGCTACTCATTTCTAACCATGTTTCAAAAATGGAAACTAAAATATTCAAATTTAATTTTGTAATCAGATTAAAGACATTAGTTCCATTTCATCCTCAAGCGAATTTTGGAGTAACTTATTACTGGGTTTTAAAAGCACAGCAAAAATCTTAATTCACGTTTCCAAGGATACAGAGAAACCCATTCATCTAGACAAGGGGTGTTTGCATGTTCATTATCACTGTATTTTGTTGTATCAGTTATTAGTTACGTTTTGGTAGGGGTAGGGATGTATTTTTCAATGAATTCTGACATCCGTTAAATGCATGTCGTCTGGATTTTTTAAAAATTTATTGTTAACGGCAAAAATTCTTACGGCATATTTTTCTATTTGTATACTTAAAGATTTTTTTTTTGGAGGGGGGTGTTTAGGTTAGAATACGTTTTATTTAACTACAATTTTAAAAAAAATTCACTTTTAATTTTTAATATACTATATTTCTTTTTAAAACAAGTAAATGTATTAGAATCACTTACAGTATGTAGAGTTATTTTCACATCAAGTATAAGTATGTATATTGCTAGGTCACAATATATTTTTTAAATTTATATTTAACTATTATTTAAGTGACATTTTTGACAATGACGGCAAAAATAGCTAATTCATTTATCTGATTTAGTAAACTTTTATTTTTTATATATTCTATACAAATCCAGTGATATATAGTTTCTCATGTAAGTACAAAGTACATGGGTCATTCAATGGCTTACATCTTCTAGCTTTTCATCCTAATTTATTTTACTGTAGGTGTTTTATTGGATTCTTTTAAATGCTTGTAGTATTTTGAGAGAGATGTTTAGGTTAGAATACATTTTATTTAACTACAATTTTAGATACAACTTTAAAATATTTTCACTGTTAATTTTAATAGACTATATTTCTTTTTAAATTAAATCGGTGATGATTGTGACGTCACATTTTGTCGTCTGTCACTTTTTGTAATTCGACTAAAGTATGGTACGTGTGCTGAGCATGATGGATTAGAGTATCGGGCACATATTTGTCGACAAGAATGTAACTTAATGTCGCACAACAGCTAGAAGCGTTGGTTCAAATCAGTTGTCGTTGTTATAGTCCTGTTACAGTTGAGGACTCTCCTTGATAGAACCACTTCCCATAGATAGCTTCCCCTACATTTTGACATCATGAGACAGACTGGAAGTTATACGGTAAGAACAACCAGTCGTTCTCACGCCAGAATATTTCCTGTTTAACTTGACACATGATTTTGTGGAGACTCTGTTAAAGAAAAAAAAACTACAAAAAAACAAACCAAACCAAAGGTCCATACATAAATCCGAGCATCCTCCTTTGTCTTTGCGTCTGCGATAGATAGGGCCGACATGAATTTCATTTTAAAATTTGTCAATATTATTGTATTTCTCTCAGTCCCTCTGTCTAATTCTTTCTCTATATGCCTTCGCCATTCAAGGCGTGGGCGATTATGGCCCTCCACAACCTTTTGGCAGCCATTATATTTTCTTCCTTTTTTATGATCCCTGTAAGAAACACATTCGGTGTGCGACACATTTTGCATTTTGCAGCTGATGATAATCGACAAATGGGTAGAAAGAAAACATAGATAGATAGATAGATAGATAGATAGATAGATAGATAGATAATGAACAGAAAGAGATAGATAGATAATGAACAGAATTAGATAGATAGATTGATAGATAGATAGTTAGATAGATAGATAGATAGATAGATAGATAGATAGATAGATAGATAGATAGATATAACTAGAGACAAATAGATAAGGGATTCAGGTATATAAAACAAGACTTAGATGGATAGATATGTAAGAGCAGAGTGAAATACATAAATATATGTGATCCGACTGAGATAGATAGATAGATAGATAGATAGATCAAATGATTCAGATAGATAGATAGATAGATAGATAGATAGATAGATAGATCAAAAGATTCAGATAGATAGATAGATAGATAGATAGATAGATAGATAGATAGATAGATAGATCAAAAGATTCAGATAGATTCAGATAGATAGATCAAAAGATTCAGATATATATATATATATATTTACAGATATAGATATATAGTCTAACTATATATCTATATCGATATAATATATATATATATATATATATATATATATAGATAGATAGATAGATAGATAGATAGATAGATAGATAGATATAACTAGAGACAAATAGATAAGGGATTCAGGTATATAAAACAAGACTTAGATGGATAGATATGTAAGAGCAGAGTGAAATACATAAATATATGTGATCCGACTGAGATAGATAGATAGATAGATAGATAGATCAAATGATTCAGATAGATAGATAGATAGATAGATAGATAGATAGATAGATAGATAGATAGATCAAAAGATTCAGATAGATAGATAGATAGATAGATAGATAGATAGATCAAATGATTCAGATAGATAGATAGATAGATAGATAGATAGATAGATCAAAAGATTCAGATAGATAGATAGATAGATAGATAGATAGATAGATCAAAAGATTCAGATAGATATAGATATATAGTCTAACTATATATCTATATCGATATAATATATATATATATATATATATATATATATATATATATATATATATAGATATATATATATATATAGATAGATAGATAGATAGATAGATAGATAGATAGATAGATCGATAGGCCGATCATTCAACAGAGAGATATATCAAAACATTCAGATAGATTTTTAGATAGGCAAGAAGGTAAGTAAGTAGGCCCTTCCTCATCTTGGGAGTTCAGCGTCGCACAATAATCCTCACCCGCTTTTTGCCCATCCCACTCGCATCTACCTTCTTACTAAGCCGAACTTAGTAAATATCATTAACATTTCACCGATACTTTGCACCCACATGACACATTATTTGACTGCTGCTGAAAGGATTTCAGTGCAAATCCGAAATTCTTCTCCCTAAACAGCGATCTTCAATCAAGATTAAAACTGGTACAGGCAAAAAAAAAAAAAAAAAAAGAAAAAGAAAAAAAGGTGGGGGATTATAGAGGAATATGATATCCGTTATTTTAAGCAAATGACCTTCTTGTGTATTTACATCGTTATAAATGTTATCGCTAGTACGTCCCCCTGTATCCACGATTTAGCTTTCCGTCGTTTCATTTAGCTGCGGACACCGACTCCCGTAATACTAGTTTCTATGTTTTAATTAATAGTCCAAAATAAATATTAATAAATAGCGACGCTGTCAGTTTGGATAGACTAAAAAGAAGGCGTAATGTTCTTCCTTTTAGTGAAAGTTCTAGACTTAACAAGGAATGGAAATAAAAACGTTTGCTGAAGTTGCTATGGTCGACGGAAGGGGTCGACAACCGTTTCCTAACAATGTGCCGACATAGGGTTTTAAAATCATTCAGTGGGCCAACAGCATACGTATTTCTATACAGGTCATGGTCAATATACCTGTTCTATAATATATTTTATATAGTAGCACTAGCAGCATGGCCCGGCGTTGCCCGTGCTTGATTCAAAAATCGTACGACACATACAACAATCGCTATCACTTGACTTAAAATATTTTTGCCCTTCCTTGCCTTTAAAGGAGTGCCCTTTGCCGTGCTGATGTTGCTACATGCCTTACTTCTTGCCTATCTCACACTGCGAATGTTCTCTAAGCTCTATACTAAACATTAAATCTGTTATGAAAAAAGAACTAAACAAAATGAACACAAAACGATCAGCTTTAAAAAAGGACTCGTAACTGGAAAAACCGAATGAAAAAAGAATGTTAACAACAAATACTTTTTCACACCCAACCCAGTTCTGCGGAATCAGAATCAACGTTGAGTTTAAGCAAGCGAATCAGCCAATTGGAGTAAAGTGTCATGTAGATTTAAATTTTTCCCACTTGTGACGAATGCAGCTATCAATTTATTTTACTAGCATGCTAGTTAACATTCGTGTCAGTCAGCTGTTGGCTCTCACGCTGGCCAATAGAATCTTCCTGCCTATTAGTGGCAGCCAGCTATAGGCTCTCACTCTGGCCAGTAGAAAATGGCCGCAAACTACATGAAAACTGCCGTAGAAGCATGAAAAAATCGATTATTTCCACTATCGATGGGAGTTGGGAAATGCAAGGTCGGTCTTGGCCTTTTAGCTAACATGGAGCATGTGCATGTAAATGTTGGTGCAAATCCGTAGAAAATTGCGACCGTGCATTCGTTACACACACACACACACACACACACACACGCACTGCCTTTTATAGATAAAGATATAGGTACGTTCACTGAATTTTCGATACCTAAAGTTTAAAATTAATTTTTAAAAATGAAAAAGGATTCTTGGAGATTTTATTTTAGCTTTAATTGAAAGCTAAATGATTAAATTTCCTATTTCCAGTAAATAAATATTCTGGCGTAGTTTAAATATAAATTATATAAATTGGATTCTCAACTTTTCGGCCAATTCAAAAAAAAATTCTTACAAGCGACCATTTTCTTAATTTTAAGAAATTTGTAAACAAAATAAAAATATCGATTTTTAAAATCTCTCCAAAATAAAATATATATTTAAAAATATATTGGCTTAAACGATTGTTATGAGCTTTTCAATTTTTCATTCGTAAAATTAATTTTCAGTTAATAATATCACCAAACCGTCATCTTGAAATCAATGATGAATTTTAAACGATTTTTTAATATTATAAAATTATACTTTAGTATATATTGAAATTGAAAGAGCTCCATATCTTCTTTGCGTTGTAGTAGTTATTGGTTCGGACTTCGTAATGTCATTTTTATGTTTAACATTCTTTTTATAGATACAAGTATTTAAGTAAATGCTCTGTTTATAATAAACAGTATTAAATAACATTTACCAGCCTGAATGTCCGAGAAATTTTCATAGAAAATAATCGTCCTTTGACAGGATTCGAACCTGCATCCTATACGGAACCGTCATTTAACCTGACGTGCCTAACCGGCCACAAAGGATCGTTCGGTTGACAAAGTCGAATTTGCTGCTTATAAACTTCAATCTTCCATGAATATCGTACATTCATTCGACCTTGCCAGAGAGGTTTGAATCCTGTCAAAGGACAAATATTTTCTATGAAAATTTACTTAAATACTTGTATCTATAAAAGGAATGTTAAACATAAAAATGTCTTTAATATATATTTGCTTTTCTTACGTCAACGAGGGCCCATAAATTAGTATGTGGTATTTGAGTTTTTGTTTGAAGTGAAAAACATTGATTTGGAAATACCTGCAAAAATCAAAGTTTTGTCAGATTTAAATGAAACTTGCAGATAACAGAAATAATAGATTCATTAAGACGAAAGACCAAAGGATTTCTTTAAAAATATTAAGTTATATTTTTTTAATACTTTTCAGAACCCTCGAAATTTTGGTTAATATTTTTTTATTTTCCTTACATCAACGGGACCCATATTTTCGTATGGGAAATTTGAGCGTTTTTTTTTTTTGTTTGTTTTGTAGTTTTTTTTTTTGATTTGGAAATTCATGCAAAAAAAGATTCGTAGGATTCATTAAAATCCAATAACTACCTGATTTTTGGAAACTTGCAAAAAACAGTATCTGTCTATATTTCTGAGATGAGGTATTATGTACCCTATTTACATTATTCGGACTATTGTCCTCATCTTTGTCACCATGTTTATCACAACGTTTCGGCCGTTGTACGCTCCGGCCTTCTTCAGGTGGTTGGAATGTCGAACTAAACCCTTTATTTCGCTCACTGGGGTAAACTGTTCTAGTTCCACGTGCCATGCCTGTGACATAATAAACATGGCGACAAAGATGAGGGCAGTAGTCCGAATAATGTAAATAGTGTTGGAAAAAACAGAAATTAAGTATTGTCTAGATGTTTTACACACAATTAAAAGATCCTATCCGTAAGTGTTATGATATTTTTTTAATTAGATTCACCCCATGCAAGGCAATAAAGCCGCTAAGACACAGGGGAGATCCTGAAACTTAAAGAATCAGAAAACACGGAATTACTAATGAGTGAGAATAGAAAAGTAATCAGGGAGACAGTAGATATCGATTGACATTGCATTTACATTTTTGAAGATCAAATTTAACTGGAAGTAATGGAGCCGGAAGAGAGTTCCACAAGCGAGAAGTGCCAGAATCTGTTTGCTCAGAATTTACGTCTGCATCTAGCCAATTCAATTCATAGCCTCGTCTGAGTTCCTCTCTGCCCGGAGGCAGAGAATCGACAATTGATGAGACATTGCCGCCAATCTAGTACTGCGCTTAAATTCATCGGGTCTAAGTACAATAGAGGAGAGCACATCTGAACAATTACGATGAAAGTATTTATAAAAAATGTCACAAGGAAGCAACTTCACGGATGTGGTAAAGTGACTGAAGCCGAGCTGCCAGATCAGCCTCGATAATATTACTGATTCTTCTTTGGATTTTAGCAGAGTCACCGGACCATGCGTGACAACAATATTCTAAGCATTGAAGAATGGTAGACTTATAGATACATAGGATAGATTCCAGAGATAAAAATTGCCTCGCACAACATGAAGCAACTTTCTTAGTAGCTGACATAGCAATGGATTCCGCTTGTTAGGCCATGAAGTCGCAACGTGTAACTTTTTGAGAAGTGTCAGAACTGACAACTGTAAATATGATTGCATAAATCAAAAAATTCTTTACTGGATTCTATAAAAAAAAATCTCTAAATATACAGCAGGAAAACCGGACTACATGTGGCAGTAATATTCTAAGCATTTAGGAATGGTAGACTTACGGATAGATAAGATAGATTCTGGCTAAAAAAAATCGTCTAACACGAGATAGTGAACTAAATTTCTTATAAAATTTCATTTACTTACCTCAGTTATCCAATAAATCCTGTAGAGTTATATTCATTTTATATGAATTTTTTAAATTGTACAGATAATTTAGGGTCACACTGTATATAAATAAAAGACCGATCATCAGATTTAAAAATCCTTTCTTGTTTGATCCGATTACTTTTGAGGAAACAACGTATTGTTGTTTTTTTTTTTTTTGTTTGTTTTTTATAGAAGCTGTCTTTTATGACCAGGCTGTGTTAAAAAAATTTAATCAACACTGGATTGGTCTTAGGCGGGAAAATTTAAAAACAACGCGTTTTATGTTTTTTTTTGGCCTTGACTTATCTTCAAACTAATCGGATGTTCATTTGAATGACCAGGTCAGGTCGGCTTAACTAATCTGAGGACAAGGGCAGAAGAATAGATAAAAATTCACAGATGCACGCACGCGCGTGCGCACGCACACATATACAAACACACGCATATATATATATATATATATATATATATATATATATATATATATATATATATATATATATATATATATTCATGAATTATTCATACATTAAACAAATACAGACATCCTCAGGTATGAAATAGATTGTGTTCTTGTTTATACTCTCAGTAATAAGTGGACAAACGAAAACAAGGTTGTAATCCGAAAAATGCTATGAGAAATGTGTGTTATTGTTATGCCACTTTGACGGAAAATTTACCAGTAAAAAAGAATTCTCTTATCACTACATTTGTACATAAACGCAGAACTTTAACCTTAAAATTTAAATTCAAACTCAGCGTTGCGACTGCACGTTCCAAAACAATAACACAAGCTTGTAAAATAAAAATATCTAATGCAACGGAAATTTATAAAACAGGATCTTTTCATTCATAAACAGATTAGGGGTTTTTGTATATTATTGAATTGTTCGCGAAGATGGATTTCTCGCCATTTAATCATTAACCTTTGTATTTGTTTTATGTATGAATAATTCATGAATTTGTAAATTAATTGCACCTTTATTGAAATTAAATATATATATATATATATATATATATATATATATATATATATATATATATATATTTATATATATATATATTTATATATATATATATATATATATATATACGATATCGTTTTAAGGTATGCTTTATTTATGCTTTAAAGTGCACAATATCAGGGATAGAAAGTATATAGATATAAAAGTGGACACTAAGGTCAACACCCAAAGGCGGCAGTCTGTTTCATGTCAAAGACAATGGTCAAGCCTGAGGATTGCGTTTAGTATGAAATATATATATATATATATATATATATATATATATATATATATATATATATATATATATATGTGTGTGTGTGTGTGTGTACTGGAAATATCTATATTTATATCTATCTACCTATCTCTCTCCCCCCTCTCTCTCTCTCTCTCTCTCTCTATATATATATATATATATATATATATATATATATATATATCAGATAACGATATATGTTCTAATATATCAGGAACAATATTGGGAAAAATGTATGTCAAAAAATAAAAAACATTTTTCAGGCGCGTTTTGTCGTTTCGGACTTCATCAGATAAAGCATAACAAATTTAGTTTGAATAAGTCCTAAAGTACAAAACGCGTCACAAGAAAATCTTTTACACTTTGTTATACACAGGCACAGACACACACATACGTGTGTGTGTGTGTGTATGGCAAAGTGTCATGTGTGTGTGTGTTACTTCAAAAGATTTTATATTGGATACTGAAATAGAAATCCTATTTTAATTTTATATTTTTACTTTAAAAAGTGTTATTACGTCTATCATTATACTTTTTCGAGAAATCTTATTAAAAAAATCTAGAATACTCGGACTGATAGACGTAATATAAACTATTAAAGTAGAAATTAAAAAACGGGTCGTCTATTTCAAAGTATCCCCTATAACAACATTTAAAGTAAAAAAAATGACTTAAAAATAAATCCATTAATATATATATATATATATATATATATATATATATATATATATATATATATATATATATATTTAGGCAGCAATCCTTCATTTCTGCATGTTTCATTAAAAAAAGTATGTCTATATTTCTGAGATGAGGTATTATGTACATTATTTACATTATTCGGACTATTGTCCTCATCTTTGTCGCCATATTTATCACAACGTTACCATTCGCGCGGCCGTATGTAAAAATCATTTCGGCCTGCTCATGATATGAATATCCTACCATTGTTAAACAGAACACTTCTCAGTTAACTCACTACTACACGCGTTAAACGTTGAAGAGAGAATAGCCCCAAATATAAACGAATGACAAATGCAACCTCGTCTACTTGGCAACACGGCGCCATCTATCGTAAACTATTTTTAAACTTAGCTCAAAAAATGAAGGATTTGCTGACATGTTTACATGGACTTTTGTTGTTGGTTTGACGTAAGGAACTTGCCACCAAAGTTTGTAAAATAATTTTTGATACACCCTGTATATAAAGGGTGTTTCATTAAGACGGATTATCTATAAGGGTGTTTCATTAAGACGGATCAAAGTCAGCAGGAAATAAATCAGTGTTATTGGTGAAAATTTATTTATTTTTCTACTGGATCATGTTATTTAAGTCATGACAATTATGCGTGAAAAATAATATCGCCCAAATGTCCGCCAAGGCTTCGACGGCACACCTCCACTCGATGGTCAAAGTTTTTGATGACGTCTCTGTGTAGTTTCTCCTCAATCTCACCAATATGCCTTATTATCTCATCCTTCAGCTGTTGAATTGTTGTTAGCTTGTTGGCATAGACCTTACTTTTGAGATGACCCTAAAGGAAGAAATCTAAAGGCGTCAAGTCGCACGAACGTGGTGGCCAATTGAATTCGCTGTTTCAAGAGACCTGGGAACTTCTCATTGTATTTCTGTTTGTACGTCCATTTTCGTAATAGGCTTCGATAACTTTAACACGTTGTTTGATTGTTAATCTTTCCAGGGTTGAAATTGCCAAAGACTTAAGGAAAAAGAAAAAAAATCTTTACACGCTTAAACTTGATTCACATTTAAAATCAGTCCAAGTTATTGGAACACCTTTTATATAGAACCCGCGAAAAGAATTGTAAAACCTAGCCTCAGAGACACACATTAATATCAGGGGACACGTCGTCCACTGATATTATCTAGTCATCATTTATTGCATTATTTCGTCCTGGGTATGACGATAAACTATATCCGCGTCCTGGGTAAGACGATAAACTACGTCCAACAGCAAGGCCTCTGATCGGGAGGTTTTGAGGAGCGTGGCACCACCTCTTAATTGCTGGTGTTCCCAGGTCCACCCTGACCCGGGGTGGTAGCACCTTTTAGGGTCCCAGCTATGGGCAAATAGTTAACCCCCAAACTAGGGTCAAAACACTATGAAAGTGTAAAAATTGATTTTAATACCAGAAATAATTTGTAAAAAAAAAAAAGAGTTATTACCTGCAATAATTTTTTTGAAAATACTGGCAATAATTTTATTGAAAATACATTATTACCAGCAATACATTTTAGGTAAAAAAAATATGACCAGACATAGGTTTTTTGAAGGAAAAATATTACTAGCTATACATATTTGAAAAAAATATTACGAACAATAAAAATGACCCATTGAGGTTGATATGCCGTAAAACAAAATAAACCAAACTATTGTTCATTACATTGTTGCTATTATAAAGTGGGACAATTAAAGCAATGATGAAAACAAATTTTGAAAAGTTGACTTGGATTATTTCTCGTTATTTATGGCCTTGACAAGTAGACTGTTTATTTATCTACTTATTAAGCAAATGAATGACAAAGTGGAAAAACATCTGTCTAACTCGTTTCGTCCTCGAGGACTCCATCAGACGAGTAATATTTTTTTGGTAGAACCATATACGTATAGGAAGGGGGAGATGAGGAAGTACAGGAAGTGGGAGATGAGGAAATATAGGAAGGGGGAGATGAGGAATTATAGGAAGGGGGAGATGAGGAATTATATGAAGGGAAAGATGAGGAAATACAGGAAGTGGAAGATGAGGAAGTACAGGAAGGGGGAGATGAGGAAATATAGGAAGGGGGAGATGAGGAATTATAGGAAGGGGGAGATGAGGAATTATATGAAGGGAAAGATGAGGAAATACAGGAAGTGGAAGATGAGGAAGTACAGGAAGGGGGAGATGAGGAAATATAGGAAGGGGGAGATGAGGAATTATAGGAAGGGGGAGATGAGGAATTATATGAAGGGAAAGATGGGGAAATACAGGAAGTGGAAGATGAGGAAGTACAGGAAGGGGGAGATGAGGAAATATAGGAAGGGGGAGATGAGGAATTGCAGTAAGGGGGAGAGGAGGAAGTACAGGAAGGGGGAGATGAGGAAATACAGGAAGTGGAAGATGAGGAATTACAGTAAGGGGGAGATGAGGAAGTACAGGAAGGGGGAGATGAGGAAATATAGGAAGGGGGAGATGAGGAATTAAAGTAAGGGGGAGATGAGGAAGTACAGGAAGGGGGAGATGAGGAAATATAGGAAGGGGGAGATGAGGAATTGCAGTAAGGGGGAGATGAGGAAGTACAGGAAGTGGGAGATGAGGAACATATAAATGTGTTTGATTCTCTCCACCTCTTCACCATTACACTGACGGTCATAACTTTTGGGACACCTTGTTAATCACTTTTGTTAATTTTTCTCCCAAATCGAGAGTGATTAGCAGTGATTTCTCAGTACATTTTATTATCTTTATGGACCCAAAAACAAGTTACTGCATTTTCGTTGATCCTGTATGGTAGATGATAGAGCAGCTTAAGCCTAGTAATACTGAAAAATAAATGTCATGCAAATAATTCTGGATCAATAGCAAAAACTTCTCTTTTCATCTTCTTTTCTTATCTTAAAATGATTTTATTTTTTGTAAAAAGTGATCTTTATTATTACAGAAACTACAAAACGTCAATGTTTAGAATTAGTAATTAATGTTGTTGCCCTTGGATGGTATAATTGCTCCAGTTTGATGTGGCATTGAATGGAACAAAATACAAATTTTCTCATTGCAAAATTTTTCTTATGGGCAGTAATCCCAAAGCTCTTGAAGATATGTGGAGCATTTTTTTTTTCAGTTCCTACCACAATAATTAAATTATATATATGTATATATATATATATATATATATATATATATATATATATATATATATATATATATTAGAGTTCCATGAAAATAAGTGGATACTACAAAACTGTCAAACTGACCAAGGGAATTCAGAGCAGCATGGATCCATCTAGCTCTTTTCTCAACAACTTAAAAGAGACTGATCAACACAAGGAATGCTAAAAAATTCATTAAAAAGATAAAAAATAAAAAAAACAAATGAAAACTACAGAACAGAGTTCATTTTCTCCATTAAGACATTCATTTCTGTAGTTCACTGCTACCAGCGAGCAGAATTTTTTTCTCCTGACGATGGGCATGTTGGCCGAAACTAGTCGAGGAATCTAAATGGAAGAATAATAATAAAAACGAAAGAAATCTACAACCCTGTGTGTCTGAAGATTTTAATTTTTTATATTTTTGTTGTTCAATATATATATATATATATATATATATATATATATTACCTTAAAAGACCCCTATCAGGCGGGATTTAACCCTAGAACAGTAACCATGGGTATATAGAACCCAGCGCAAATTTTTGTATTTTTAATTACAATTTTCAGTGCCTGATTTTCTTACCTAAATATGTTTTTCAGTTCCTATTAATGTTAACTCAAAGTACAAAGTTTGAAGTGCCTGTATGTAAAATATTTCAAATAAAGATTTATATTTGATATTTATTTTTTTTGATATTTTCAAAATTGGTATGATATACCCATGGTTAGTAGTGGTGTAACTTTAACTGATGGTTAGTGTTCTAGGGTTAAAATAGCTCCCACCGAGGAATCTTCATTGGGCCATCGGCTTGTCCACGAGTCTAAGAGTCCCTAAGTCTTTGCATATTCTCAGCAAAAGGAAGCTCTCCTGACTGCAGGTTTATGTGGGTTTTCATTTGCATGGGACTTTCTTTTTCTCACTGCAGCCTTGGCTCTTTTGATTGCAATCTGGTTCTTTCTTGACGAAGATTTCTTTTTGCGAGACATATTGCTACCGTATGCGATAGGTAAGAAGAACTCAAAAGAAGATTGCTACATTTAAGTATTGCTTTCATATTTAAGCTTACTCTTTAAAGGTTTAACGATAATTGTTCTGCCGGAGGTTAATAAAGGCAATTTGATGTGTTTATGCCCTTACTTTACGTGCAAACAATTATTTTTATTTCATGGGTGACTTTCGCTGGATTTCGGAATTAATTTCGATTATTCACGAATTTATTCCAAGTTATAAAAATTGTTAACGTACAAAAAATTCTTCGAACAAAATCACATAAAAAATCGCCGAAAACAATCACAGGAATGAAAACTTGGGAATCCAAAATTTCAGGACTGCGGGTCTGGATCCACCCCGGAATATTTTTAATTTGCTGACGGAGTCGGCCTGATTCCAAAATGGTATCATAGACTACAGCCTCTAGGTGTAAAGTTGAAAAAGTGTGACACACTGACATTCGCATTTATTTATATAGAAGATGAGCTTATTGAGATTTATGCTCCTTTAATTGAAAAAGTGTGACACACTGAAATTGGCATTATATATATATATATATATATATATGTAAGCAAATATAAATGGATATAAATCCGACAGAATGGAGAAAAATATTTGGAAAAAACAAACAAAAATCCTTAAATGCAATTAAGTAATCTCGTGTTTTCGAACATAAACGAGATATTCGCCTCGGAAATTTGAACAATGCTTTAGTTGTACACATAACTAAAGCAGATCATAATTTCGATTTTGATTCCGTGAAGATTTTAAAATATTTTCATAATAAAAATCTTAGGAGGATTTATGAAGCAGGTATAATATCCATCTCACGCACGGTGAATACTAGACCTGGTTTCTTTAGTATTTCCCCTTTTTTAGCAAGATTAATGCTCGATAAGCGTACATACAATTTTCCATCATAATAGAATTCTTTTCATTTTTTCGTTTTCATTCAAAATACTTAAATTTTAGGAATACGTTTTGAAGCGTCGCCCATTTGACGACAACGTGACCACGCTTAAACGGAAAGCTGATCATTTAAAATTTTCAGTTATCTGTTTTGGATAAGTTTTGTTTTTATGTCCATCGTCTTTGTCATGTTGAACTGATTATGTTAATTGCATTTTAATGAATATTGTCCTGATGAAGGTTTATTAAACCGAAACGTCAGACGTTGACATTTCATTCATATTAAAACAACTTAATTGCATTTAAGGATTTTTGTTTGTTTTTTCCACATATATATATATATATATATATATATATATATATATATATATATATATATATATATACTAGCAGGAGAGCCCGGCGTTGCCCGGGGATGTAACAGTAAGAGATAGATCAAGTATCGCCCATCATAAAGACTGAAAAATAAAATTGACAAAGATCATTGTTTAAGGTTGACGGACACGCATGTCTTAATTAGTTTTTTTTTTTTGCAAATTGGTCAAACCCAAACTCAAACAAAAACATTGTTTTCAATCATTATGAGTCTATCGATTGAATAGAATTTTATAAACAATTGTCTTGCAAATATAATTTTTAAAGCATTCTGAATGTAAAAATAAAGAAAAAAGTGTGCAAGACAATAAGAAACACTACCTGCCCACCAAAAGTGAAGTTTTGTTGAAATCGGTTGAAAAACGTAGGAAATCCGATCCCATATATAAACGAACACACACACACACACACACACACACAACCAACCTGGGTTTTATAATAAGTATAACTCGATATGAGTTGTCCCCCTGGCAACAGAATCGTGTTTTATCCTGTTTTCAAATTGATTTCGTGCAAAAACAATTGTGTTTTTCCAATTTTTGGCGCTGTCAGAACCACCGCAAGGTAATTTTACGCAGTCCTGTGAAGTTTTGTTGGAATCGGTTGAAAAATGTAGGAAATCCGAACCAATATATAAACGTACAGACACACACACACACACACACACACACAAACACACACACACAATCTGCGTTTTATATATATATATATATATATATATATATATATATATATATATATATATATATAAATTTGATGAATTTAGACCAGGAAACAGTAATATTAAAAGTGCCCAATAAAAAAACATGTAGAGCTTTTAATTTCAAAAATTAGTAGATCAGTTGATTCCGCTACCTTGGTTTCAACCTTACGGTATCTTCAGGCGATTTTTATCAATTGACCTCCCAACACTTTATTTAAAAAAAAAACAAAAAAACAAAAACTAATGAATGCTATATTATTTTAAAAGAATAAATAAACGCGCGACATTAGAAGTGATAGAAAGCAAGGAGGAGGATATGAAGAAGAAGGTGAAGAAGTGGAAGAGGAGAAGAAAAGCAAGGCTATTATAAATCTATCTTTGGGAGTGGGTAATTGAAATATACATAATATTTTATCCAGCCTCATATGAACTTAAGAGGAATTTTTTGCATATATGCAACCGCTCAGTACTTCGAATCTCTTGTTCAAAAGATTCTTTGGGTCCGGAATTGTCATTACTGCTAATTTTTCCTGTTGGCAGCGGTTGTAATTGTTATTATAATTGTTGTAAGTCCTAACCTTTTTTTTTTTTTTAAATTCAGTTTACAATCGGAACCATTCTGTTTTTTTTTTTTCCTTTAAATTCCACACATGATCAGCTAGTTTGGTAAAGCAACTAAGACTTACTAGCTTGAATGATGACCTATGATTGTACCATCTACATTTGAAAGTATCTTCAGTCCATCCTAGGTACATCATATTCTGACCATTAATATCTATTATTTCAGCTTGATTATTCCTTCGTCTTTATGGACACCTATTTTTATTTCTACAGTTGCATAAATTACTAGTGTTAACTAAAATTTGCTACGCGTTAGTTTTGAAATTTCTGGCGCTTTGTCTATTCATTATTGTTTCTAATTTACTAGTGCGACTGTAGCTTATTTTAACTGTTAAATATCTTATGTAATTCTAAATGTTTTGGGGAGTGTTTAGTAAATAATTTGAAAAATAACTTCCCGAGTTTACATCTTACCTCTAAGTTAAAAGTGTGTGTGTGTGTGTGAAACCACACTTTAAGCCAAATATTTTTTTTTCTTTTCCTTGAATATGGTGTTTAATTTGAGGTTTAAATTCTAGTTTGATTTTATGACCCTCTACCTTTAAGTTCTTCTCATATTCCTTCTTTTTTATCCTCAAAAAATTATTTTATTAGAAGAGTTTCTGGATAACTTAGTGGTTAGACGTAATATTCACGTATTTTAATGTTGTCTTGGGTTTCTCATCTATGGGTAGACACTGAAAACTTGTAGTTATGAGTTGATTTTACCTTTCAGATAGTTGACTAAGTTTTATTCATTTCGACTGCTATTTCAAAGGCGTGGTTTTTGAAGAATTTGAAAAACGCTTTTATTATATTTGTTCAGTTGTTCTGTTATCTGGCATTATCATCAGGCCTATACAGACCGTGGTTGTTTATACGTACAATTTTGTTAATTTCATATAAGATATGTCGGACTATTAACTCCGAAACCTCAGCTCTCTCAAACAAACCTTGTGGTACATCGAAGCCATCTTTTTTTGATGTCTTAACCCAGGTTACTTCATTGTGGAATAAAAATGATTTGGGACAATGGAAATAAAAACAGATATGTATTCATAAAATCTTTTAGCCATCTATATCTAAAAAAAAAAATCTGTTGGATGTTTTGTGCTTCACCAAAAGTTTCGTAAACGTAATCAAACAGACACACATATATATATATATATATATATATATATATATATATATATATATATATATATATATATATATATATATATATATATATATTGTTTATACCTTACTTTTAGAGATACAAATATTCTGTTTATAATAAACAACATTTACCGGCCTAAACGTCCGAGGAATCGCAAAGAAAATATGTGTCCTCCGACAGCAATCGAACCTGCATCCTACACGGAAGCGCCATAGAGCCTGACGTGCTATACCAATTAGTTACAGAGAAAGCGTCTGGTTAGTAAGTCTAAATTACTGTTTTTGAACTTCAAACTTCCCATAATTTCTCTCGAACGATCATATCTGATCGAAGCGTATCTTAACATAAACAAATGACATCATATATTAGGAAATGAACAAAGTCCAACACTTATTTTAATATATTTTTTTGTTTTTACGTTATTTTTATAGATATAAAGAAGGTGAAGAAGTGGAAGAGGAGAAGAAAAGCAAGGCTATTATAAATCTATCTTTGGGAGTGGGTAATTGAAATATACATAATATTTTATCCAGCCTCATATGAACTTAACTTTTTTTAAGATACAAATATGTTTACAATAAACAGTATTAACTACATTTACCGGTCATTTCATATATTTTTTATTTGATATATTTTATATATATATATATTTTATTTGAGATTTCTCGGACAATCATGCCGGTAAATGTTGTTAATACTGTTTATTATAAACAGAACATTTACTTAAATATTTGTATCTATAAAAATATCGTATAAACAAAAAATATATTAAAATAATTGTCCGACTTAGCGCATTTCATATTGAGGTTGAGCTCTCTAGGGAAAAGGGGTTTTAAAAACAGCATCACCTACTGCTACTTAGCATTACTCTTCAAGCATGAATTGAGTTCTCCGAGCCGCTGGCGTATTTCGTATAAAGAAAAACGTTAAAATTCCCTTCCTTTCTGCCATGCGACGATGGTCTAGAGGTAAGATATCTGACTGATGTCAAATCAGTTGGGTTTTGATCCAAGCTTGAAGTAATTGGACGTCTAGCCACACTGAGAAGCTGTGATACAGCGAAACAGTCTGTCTGTGGATGACTATATACATACATATATATATATATATATATATATATATATATATATATATATATATATATATATATATAATTGATACAAGTAAACGGATTTTCAATTAGCTGATTAATGTTACCTTCAGCATCTCGCCTCCAGAGTTTCGTAGACGGACTCTCCGAGAATTATTCCGTTCAGTTGGCAGGATGGTAAAATATTTTCTGACGATAAAACTTTCAGAGTGAACGCTGTTTTCAACGTCAAAAATGACCAGTAGTTATCGAAGCTTCGGGACCCAGCATCCAGCATCCAGCCTAAGCTTGGGAGATGTGGCCTCTGACTGGAAAACAGAACTTCAATTTTCAGTTTCGACACAATACAAGAGCGACTCCACGTCCTTGTGGACAACAAAATATTTTTCACACTACAAACCCTTCCCCACAAGCAAAACGTCGCAAACCCCTTTCGCTTTTTTCGTGGAATGTGCTCAGATGAACCACATTCCTTACTTCCACCAGTTCTAGCCTTCGCGAATAAGATCCACTATTCCACGCACATCGAAGCCAACCACTGTCATTCACTTCCTCTTCCGTTGGCGAGAAGTAAGTTCCACTCGAGCAGCTTCTTTCCAAGAATTATTTCTAGGTGGCACCGACTCTCAAGAGGTTACTTCCTCGATCACAAAAATTTTGAACTAGGGCCAACTGGTATCTTCCCCGCATACCCCATAGACGTATTCACTCTGCAACCCTCTACCACAAGTGGCTCTTGGGCCTTTTACAAGGTACTCCGATCCTTCTACAAGCTTGAAAAATGGCTTGCGACTAACTACCAAGTAGGCAACTATGTCTTTTTAGTAAATGTTCACCGATTAAAAAACCCTACTGAGTGAAGAAATTGTATGGACGTAAGAAGAAGATTATGAGAATATGTAGAATAGACAACGGATGACCGTAGACTTGAAAACGTTTTTACTGTAATGTTCGGGGAAGCATTTTTTTTTTAGGTTGTCTGTTCCAAATACGAACGGCTGTGCGAATGGAACTTCTTCCTTACAAATGGAATAAGGAAGGGAATGAGGATAATTGAACCCTGTCTATATAGTGAATGACTACGTATAGCTTAGATGTGGCACAATGCAGCGCCCAGTGAGAATCGAACTCACTAGTGAACCTTAATTGATCTAGCGGGACAAGCTTGCTAATCATGACACCGCGTCGAAGACCGTCGACCCTGTTTATATAGCATGGAAGTCTAAAAGCGATTTAGTAAACGTAGCTTGCATGTAACACAAGGTCGAAAGTATTAAGCACCCAGTAAGGATCGAACTCACTACTCAGTCCTGCTTGATCTAACTAGACAAACTTGCAAACCGCGTCGAAGTGCTCCGACCCTGTTTATATGGCATGGAAGGTCTTAGCTGTAATTGTCTGAACTGATGGAAGAATTTCGTACATCTCCTTGCTCGGCTGCATATTCTCCATGGAAATGGCTATAGAATAGCAAGATTCTTGCGATGTTTTTTCTATGGGAGAAGGGTTGTTCACTGGAAAATAATTCATCACCTACAAGGCCGCGTAAATACTTTTGCGCTCTGTCAAGGCTGAAAAGAGAGACAGCTTCAGTTCAAATGTGGAAGCAATGTTTCTGTTTTGGGGCTGATCTGACTTTAAGCGCAGTACTAGATTGGCAGACAGGTCCCGTAATTTTACTTTTGAAATTGCTAGATGTAACTATAAATTTAAATACTAATAGTTTCTTTCCCAGCATGTGTTGCTTCTAGAACTCTCTACTGGATTATTGCTTTCTTGGGAACTAAGATCTTCAAAAAATTAAATGTAATGTCATCTTCTGTCTCAATGAAAAGCCGGTCTTTTATTGTCCTCTTTTTTCTTTCTCCCCTCAGTAAACCCTTGCATCTCAGTGGCTTTATCACCTTACTTGGAATGAAATGATTTAAAAACTGACAAGTGAAGAACTTTCTCAAGCGGTATAAGAACACGACCATTTTTTCCAGTGTCATTACCGATGGATCTTACAGTGATGCGTCTTATATATGTAATTTAGTGATGGATAATATAACTGTGTCTCGTATACCAAGTGTAACAGCCAATTGCCCAATTGTTAGATTAAGCTTTGAAGCGGTGAATCTTAGAAATGATTAAAGATATCTTATTGGAATCCTTCGAGGTTTTATAACATTACTGGACTCTACTTTAAACAATATTAATACATTTAGCTATAAATATATATATATATATATATATATCAGCCTATTTATATCTATCTATCTATCTATCTATCTATCTATCTATCTATCTATCTACGCCTATTCATATCTATCTATCTATCTATCTATCTATCTATCTAAGCCTTTTCATATCTATCTGCCTAAGCCTATTCATATCTATTTATTTATCTACGCCTATTCATATCTATCTATCTGAGCCTATTCACATCTATCTATCTATCTATCTATCTATCTATCTATCTATCTATCTATCTATCTAAGCCTTTTCATATCTATCTATCTATCTGTCTAAGCCTATTCATATCTATTTATTTATCTACGCCTATTCATATCTATCTATCTATCTATCTATCTATCTATCTATGTTTATATCTTTTTCGGTGCCTGATTCTTTCTCTTTTAAGTACTTCCTTTCTTTTTCTTTCTTTTTTCATTCATCTGATCTTTCTATCTTTCTTTCCATCTCATTTTTGCGTTCGCTTCTTTCATTCATCACATTCGTTCTTTCGTTTGACATTTATAGAATCCGTACCTTACCACCAACACCCATCCACCCCCAAACACAACCATCCTCTCCCCTCGTCCTCCTATTTGCTCTTTCACTTTCTCCCCGCCTCTATTTCTCTCTACCCCTATTCACTTTTCTCTGCTGCCCATATACACATAAAATACTGTCATGAGCCTCCTACACGGATTCAATTATTCGGTCAGCCGTTGTCCTCAGATCAACAAAGCTAGTCGCATGAGTCAAGATGATATAACGACGTAATACTTGAATTGTTTCACACCCCCACCCTAACTCAAACTGATCATGCGCCATTCAAGAATTAATTAGTAATGGATGGCACCTTATCCATTTCAAACACAGAAGTCTATAGCTAGCCTGGCATAAAGCTAACGACTATGTTATTTTTGCTCTAAAATCTTCACGTTATTTTTTTTGTTTTTGTTTTCAGCTTACCTCGTGAAGGTTTTTAATTATCTGATTTCTAAAATTAAATATTATTACGTTTTTTAGTATCTATTTTCATCTACATTCTGCTTTTTTTTCATAATTTAAGTCTATATAAGTGTATACTGTGTCACGCAGAGATAGATAGATAGATAGATAGATATTAGGTTGGTGCAAAAATAATGTCGGTTTTTAACGTTAAAAAATACGTCAACTTCGTCGCCATATTCATTACAATGTTTCGGCCGTTGTACGCTACGGCCTTCTTCAGGTGGATGGAATGTCGAACTGAACCCTTTATTTCGCTCACTGGGGTAGACTGTTCTAGTTCCACGTGCCATGTTTGATGGATGTCAGTTATCAGTTATCGCCTGTTAATTTCCCCTCTGAAAATTCTCCACTGCCTTAACCGGGTATTGAACTCATACTCTTTGGATCCTGTCAGTCTAACTCTTATGTAGCGAAGGAATCATATTTTTAAACAAAAAAATATTATATATATATATATATATATATATATATATATATATATATATATATATATATATATATATATATATATATATATATATATATATATATATATATATATATATATATATATATATATATATATATATATATATTACTCTGTCCACTCATCAGAGGTTATCAGCATATGACAGCTTATACTTCTCGAGCTTATATTTCTCGGGTTTTTTTTATGCACTTTTCACTGGTGCAAGTTTTTTTTTTTTAGTCATACTGTATGTGTGCGTGTCTGCATCCGCGCGCGCCCGTCTGACTCCCAAGTGAATTTAACTGCCTCCTTCTTCAACCTGAAAAGAAATCAATCCTCTCAAAACCCGGTCATAATTCTTTGCGTAGAAAATACTTCGAGGGGTTACTAATGACTCTATTACCAACTAAAATGCAGAAAATTTAACACAATATCAATCGTTATTTTTGGTTTTTGTTTTGTTTTGTTCACATATCAACAATGGAATAAACATAAAAGAAAAGCAATATAATCCTTTTAAAAATGCACAATTCTTAGTCAAGCGGGATTTTTTCGTTTATTATTAGTTTGGTGCAAAAATAATGACGTAATAATGTCGTTTTTTGACGTCAAAACTACGTCAAAAAACGACATTATTACGTCATTATTTTTGCACCAACCTAATATATTTTTACTCTTTTCATCTCTTCTGTTGCATTCTTAACTATAAAAACGTGATGCCTCGATTCAGTCTTTCGTTGTTAATAATATCGACATTACTATTGACTCGAACTGTTTACTACCCAGCTCAAGTATTGAACTGATAACCTTCAGCTTATGTAAACTTGTCACTTAATAAGTTCACCTGTTCCACCTACAAGCAAGTCAAAGGAGCTTTATTATATTTTTGAATTGGACACATGGTAGAATTAACCCCATCACTTGGCAGTCAAAGAAAATAAGAAGAGTGTTGAGAAGTAATTTTTAGAATTGTTCTTGTGAATTTTTGGATCTCTGTCAAAATAACAACTAAAGTAATGTTAAAAATAAGTATAATAGATAAGGCCTGTGTAAAATAAGCCCATGTCAGATGGTAAATATAGACTCTTGTACTGTCTTCATTCCCTGAATTAAGAAATAACAACAGCAAGAGGGATCATCATTTCAACTTAGAGCTAAAGAGATCAATTAGAAAAGATCCAACTCAATCTATAAGATGTTTGGCACGTGAACGATCAGTTTCCCGTATGTCAGTCCAAAGAGCAGTGAAAAAAGGCTTGAAAATAAAATCGGACTTTTGCATGCCCAGTTTTGACCATCGGTATGCAGTCAGAACTGAATCTCCCCTGATACTGTGCCAATGTGAATGAACCAGCTTTTATTATTATTCTGAATGAAATACTTCTGATTTACATTGAACCATTACGGCTTAGTAAAATTTAAAGAAATTGCTGATCTTTTTTTAGCTAAGTGATTCGTTTCTCTTCTTTTATTGTTCTCTCTCCTTAATAATGTTTTTCTATTTCTCATATTTTTCACATAAGCTAAACGCCGCCACCACCACCACTTGCGACTCAGTGACTTTATTGCTTTGCTTGGGGTGATATGATAAAAAAAAAAAAATATAAACAAAAAATAGGATTATGGGCGCATCCATGTAAAAGTCATGAGATTCTTTTTGAAACCGAATACACTTTCTAGTTGACAACGAGTGGATCAAAGTTAAGACAAGGGATCAAGTGCCTGGCGAGCGAGCATGATCTAAAGCCTTGTGAGCTGTCATTTCCATGCCAGGTTACAACGTCAACGCGGATCTATCGCTGAAACGCCAGTGAGGGTTGACATATGATATCCAAATGTGGGGTTACGGGCTACGCAAGGTTTCACATTGTTACCTTGAAGGTAGTGTATTTCATGATGACCCGATGCTTCAAGCACGACCTACGGCAAAATGAGATTCCACTGTCGGTTTACAGGTGCACGGTTCGCAAGTGACACATTGAATTACGCCGAAAGAATTCCTACTTTGTAAAATATATACCCGAGATATCCGTCCACGTATATATCTACTCGTTAGAATGTTCGACTCCCGAGCATGACACCAGGCAACGGCTCTGGCTGGAAATTGAATTCGGCATACCAATCCCAATTTCTGCGACACACAGGAAATTTAGAATTAAGAACTACTTATTTCACTCATTTTAAAAATGAAATTAGTCAAGTTTCATTACGGGATACATTCTCAGGGGGTCATGTCTCTTTCGATTCATGACTGATGAGGCAGAATATTTTCCTGCAGTCGGTTCTTTCAGCCTTGTGTCAGTTATTTTTCTTTCAGCACCCCCCCCCCAGCAAGATGGGAGTGGCACTAGCACGCAGGGAGTTACAAAGAGCGGAAGAGGCACCTAGAGACGGTGTAATGGTTAACAAGCTTGTCTCACAAGAACAATTACGACTGAGTAGTGAGTTTGATCCTCACTGGGTGTCCAATACTTTCGGCCTTGTGCCACATCTGTGCTACGCTTGGAAAATCACTGGGGCAACTCGAGGTGGTGTAATCGTCAGCAAGCTTGTCTCGCTAGAATAATTACGACTGAGTAGGGAGTTCCATCCTCACTGGGTGTCCAATACTTTCGGCCTTGTGCCACATCTGTGCTACGCTTGGAAAATCACTGGGGCATCTCGAGGTGGTGTAATGGTTACCAAGCTTGTCTCGCAAAAACAATTACGACTGAGTAGTGAGTTCGATCCTCACTGAGTGCTCCCCTACTTTCGGCCTTGTGCTACATCTAAGCAACGCTTGGAAAATCACTACAAAAAGTGAAAGTGAGAGAAGAGTCTGGAAATAAAAGCGATTAAGCAAACGATAAAAGATGAACGGGGTTAAAGTCAACAGAAGATGGCGGTTGACGCAGCATTTAAATTTTTGTAGATTGTATTTTCCAGGGAAGCAAGTAAGAGGAAGGGAGTTCTACAGTCGGGAAGTGCAAGAAAAGAAAATCTTGGAGTAGAAGTGACGGTTGCTTTCAGCTATTTCAACAACAAAAGTGTGGAACGTTGATGCTAGTCTAGTAGCACGCTTAAAATCATGTAGTCGGGGTAGCAGGGAAGAAAGCTCCTCAGAGCAGTTATATATATATATATATATATATATATATATATATATATATATATATATATGAAGTTGTATCCTCTGTCTGTTTGTTAATGAACTCCGCCAATGGTTTTGGAGAAAGACCCCTTAACCATATTCATTCTGAAACAGAGGGTACTTGAATAAGTATATTTCATTTTGCTCAAATGTGATCCCGGGCGGGGGTAATTTTTTTCTCTCTTTGATTTAAATTAAATTTGAACAAGGGAATGACTCCTATCCAAAATAGAGAAGGAGAAAGCCAGAAGATGGAGGTCACATCGGCAAGAGTAATATTGAAATGCATCGTTTTTCCCCACAAATTATAACAATGATTTAAAATCAGTCATCATTTTTTTACAAAAATGTGTGACACGCAGCAAAGAGCGGATAATTTGGCTAATATATATATATATATATATATATATATATATATATATATATATATATATATATATAAATATATATATATATATATATATATATATATATATATATATATATATATATGGCCATTTTGGCCGAAACTAGTCGAGGAATCTAAATGGAATAATAATAAAAAAAAACGAAAGAATATTAATCTACAACCCAGTGTGTCTGAAGATTTTTATTTTTTTATTTTTTTATTGTTCAAAATATATATATACATATATATATATATATATATATATATATATATATATATATATATGTTGAGAAATGTCTCGTTGAATAATTTAGACGTGTTCTGTGTACTTATTTTCAATAGGATCCTTTCATATTCGTGGATTAGCTTTTTTTTTGGTGTCATTTTTGAAGGACGAGAGAAAATCGTCGTGTTCATACATATTTCTTTTATTTCCGAGTACTTTCGACATAGCAATGTCATCATCAGGTTATTGTTTATTAGAAGATAAATATTCCAGTGTTCATTATTGTTCATCTGAAAGTTAAATTTGTTACAAGTGGAGTGAGGAACGCTGTGCCAGTCCGTGACAGCTGAAACCGTTTAAGAGGAGGTAACTATGGTGTGGAGAGTTTTTATTTTTTAATGATTATATATATATATATATATATATATATATATATATATATATAACAATGATTTCCTGGTACATGACACACTATTTAACCTATATCTGAAGGGAGAGAGATAGATTTATACCTTACCCATTTGGTATTTGAGCTTAAGTAAATGCAACTAATACAAATGGAATTTGAATTCGGCTTTCCGATTTCCAATTTGGAGCCATTATCCAATGCACCAGCCGGACATCCCACCTTAGACCAACTGGTATTCTGCAGCGGTCATCCATTAGGTAGTCGACGTTACTTAACTTCTCTGATCGTACAAGAGCTGGTGCTTGTTATCGTGATATGACCGCAATCCTAGGGGATAGCAAGGGTTAGTAAGGTGCGGTACATGGAACGAACCATTTTCCCCAGCGTCTCACCCGCAGCCATTATCCGTTACATGACACCGTAAACCCTAATTAAATTAACTGTACCTAAAAGACAAACTGAAGCCACCCTACTGTTTCATTTATCATTTTAGATGAGAAATGTGTATACTTATCTTTATCTGGAATGGTGTTGATCTTGGCTGGTATCAAGGGGCTCATAACCCATGCATGCCTTACCTTCAATACCACGATACGTTCCGATTTGCATTTTCCCCTAGTACTGTGTTCGTATAACTAGTATTACAGTCCTGAATGATAATATTCCTGAAATTATTGTCGAACACTTACGGCTTCTTTATAGAAATTAAGCATATTATCTGGGAATGACAATATATATGCTCCTGAAAAATTTATATCGGTTGAGCTCTCTGGGGAGGAAGTGTGAGTTTATAAGCAGTGACTTTTACTCTTCGGCAAAGCGAATCGTGTTCTCTCAGTCACCGTGTGTAAAAATAAATACGCTTAAATTCACCTTCAGTGTGCGATAACGACTTAGGTGTAGAATCTTCGATTGATGCCAATTCAGCCGTGTTTCGATCGTAGCTAGAGGTAACCGGACGTCTAGCCACACTGATGTGTTGTGATACAGCGAAACAGTCTGTGGATGACAATATATATGCCTCTGAAAAATTTATTTCTGTTGAGCTATCTGGGGAGGAATTGGAAGTTTATAAGCAGTGACTATTACTCTTCGGCAAAGCGAATCGAGTTCTCTCGGTCACTGTGTGTTAATCTAAAAATAAAAACGCTTACATTCACCTTCATCCCTGCCGTTCACCGCTTTGAACTCACAGAGTGGCACAGTGGATATAGGCATTAGTATGATCCAGTGACAGGAGCGAAAGAGTGTGATTTCAATACCCGGTTAAGGCAGTGGAGAACTTGGAGAGGGGAATTAACAGGAGATAACTGATAACTGACATCCATTTGACATGGCACGTGGAACTAGAACAGTCTACCCAAGCGAGAGAAATAAAGGGTTTAGCTCGACATTCCAACCACCTGAAGAAGGCCGGAGCGTACAACGGCCGAAACGTTGTAATAATAAATATGGCGACAAAGATGAGGACAATAGTCCGAATAATGTAAATAGTATACATAATACCTCATCTCAGAAATGTAGACAGATACAGGATGATTTGTTACCAAAGAAAAGAATACTGAGCTGTTACGTGACATCTGTCCTTCTTTGTGGCAGCGAAGGCTGGACGATTTCCTCAAAATTGAAGAAGAGACTCGAGGCGACAGAGAAGTGGTTCTACAGAAGGATGCTAAGGATATCATAGACCAAGCATGTGAGCAATGAGGAGGTCTTAGGGAGGATGCAAACAAAGAGGAGGCTTAAAATTAACATCAAAAAGAGGCAGCTGAAGTTTCTGAGACACATAATGAAAAAGGACGGCCTGGAGAATTTGATAATCACGGGTTGAATAGAGGGAAAGAGTGACAAAGAAGGAGGAGGCTTATATTTAATATCAGGAAGAGGCAGCTGAAGTTTCTGGGACACATAATGAGGAAGGAGGGCCTGGAGAATCTGATACTTACGGGTCGAAATCAGGGAATAAAGAGACAAAGCAGTGCGTGACATACCTTGCGAGCTTGAGCAGGTGGATAGATGACAGAACGTGGTCTGGGGGAGAAAGCTGAGGGAAGGAACTTGTTGAGAGTTACAAGGGATAGAGTTAGGTGGAGAGCCATGATCGCCTACGTCCTGAAAGGACATGACATATAAAAAGAAAAGACTAGATTGGCAACAAGACCTTATCAGTTTCTAGTTGAATTGGGTAGATGCAACCGTAAGTTCTATGCTAACAGTTTCTTCCCTCGCACCCTTTAATTGTGGAATTCTCATCCGGGTCTATGCTTTCCAGTTAACTTCGATCTTCAAAAATTTAAATGCAATGTCAAACGATATCTACTGTCGCCCTGATTGCACATTTGTTCTGTCTCTAATTCTCTCACAACCAGTAACCTCTTGTGTCTTAGTGGCTTTACTACATTTCTTGGTATAAACTATTTCTTTTTATTTAACAGTTAAAATATAATCCTTGAAAATGGCTAAATGTATAGCCGAAAGCGCTCGGATAAAAAGAATATTCGGACAGTTTTTATATAATTTATCATCGCAAAAGAAAAAAAATATATTAGATCGCATAAGAAATTGTATAAAAAGCTAAATAAAAGCACCTTGTCTGTCGTTTTCAATGAAATGTGGATGAAAAAA
>OZ010586.1:31427639-31445139 GCA_963932145.1 Acanthosepion lycidas
CTATTTTATGCCGTCACTGTCAAAAATTTTCCTTAAATAATATTTAAAAATAAATTAAAAAAAAGTGTGACCTAGTAATATACGTACTTATATTTAATGGAAAAATATAATTTTATATAATGTAATTCTATTACATTTACAAAAAAAGCCTATTAAAATAACAATGAAAATACTTTAAAGTAGTATTTAAAAATTTAGTTAAAACGAATTCTAACATAAACATATTTTAAAATTGTAGTTAAATAAAACGTATTCTAACCCAAACACCTCTCTCAAAGTACTACCGGCACTTAAAGGAATCCAATAAAACACCTACAGAAAAATGAAATTATGATGCAAAGCTATAAGATGTAGGCCAATGAATGTCCCATATCCCCTGTACAGACATGTGAAACTATATATTACTAAGTATAAAAAAAAGTTTACTAAATCAGAGAAATGAATTAGCTATTTTTACCGTAATTTCCATAAATTTTACTTAAATATAAAAATTTTAACAAAGGTAATATACATACTTATACTTGATATGTAAAACTAATTTTACATACTATAAGTAATTCTAATACATTTACTTCTTTTTAAAAAAGAAACATAGTCTATTAAAATTAACAGTGAAAATATTTTTAAGTTATATTTAAAATTGTAGTTAAATAAAAAGAAATTCTAACCTAAACGTCTTTTAAAATTGTAATTAAATAAAACGTATTGTAACCTATAGATCTCCCTCCAAGTACTAAAAGCATTTAAAATAATCAAATAAAACACCTACAGTAAAAAGAATTTAATATGAAAAGTTAGAAGATGTAAGCCATTGCATGACCCATGTCCTTTGTACTTACATGAGAAACAAGATATTACTAAGTTTATATAAAAAATAAAAGTTTACTAAATCAGTGAAATCAATTAGCTATTTTGGGCGTTATTGTCATAAAGTTTACTTTAAAAAAAAAATTGATACCTAATAATATACATACTTATAGTTGATGTGAAAATAACTCTACATACTGTAAGGGATTCTAATACATTTACTTGTTCTTAAAAGAAATATAGTATAATAAAAATTAATAGTGAAAATATTTTTAAATTCTAGTTAAATAAAACGTATTCTAACCTGAACAACCACCCCCCCAAAAAAAATCTTTAAATATACAAATAGAAAAAATGCCGTTAGAATTTTTGCCGTTAACAATAAAATTTAAAAAAAATCCAGACGACATGCATTTAACGGATGTCAGATTTCATTGAAGAATGCATCCCTACCCCCTACCAAAACGTAGCTAATAACGGATACGTCAAAATACAGACATAAAGAACACGCAAACACCCCTGTCTAGTGGAAGTGAATTTATCTGTAACCCTGGAAACGGGAATTATGATTTTAGTTGTGTCTTTAAAACCCAGTAATTTTATAAGTTACTCCAAAATTCGCTTGAGGATGAAATGGAACTAATGTCTTTAATTACAAAATTAAATTCGGACCTTCCATTTTTGAAACATGGTTAGAACTGTGTAGCGGAAAAACCATATTTTAAATCAATTAATATATATATATATATATATATATATATATATATATATATATATATATATATTCATTAAGAGTTTACAGAAATTCTACGAACAAGAATAACCTCATAAACTATTATTCTCACCACTGCAGCAGAATAAAACCTAGAATAATTATAGGATTTTCTTTAAGAGAACTAAGGAAGTGCAGCAACCTATATTTATCTGAAGATGAAATATACATAAAAACACCTTTAAAGAACTCTAGTATTTCTACTGTTTCATCCACTCTATCAAGACATACAAAAACTACGAAAAAGATCGTGACATTAACATTACAATGTGATGACAATGCCAATAAACTAAATAAAAGAAGGTATATAATATTACCAGCAACTCTTTAACATTTATTTTCCTTATTTGCATTATTCGAACTGTTATCCTCATCTTCATTGCTATATTCACAACGTTTCGGTCGTTGTACGCGCTTGCCTTCTTCAGGAGATTGGAATTTCGAACCCAAACATATATTTCGTCCCACGAGGGTAGATTGTTCTAGGTCCACGTGCCATGCCTCTTGCGGATGTCTCAGTTATTTCTATTTAACTCAGCTCCCAGAGTTTTTTTTTTTTTTTTTTTTTTTGTTCACCATTGTTGTAGGCTGGTATTGAACTCCCAGTGGATAAAGACGTTGGTTCGAGCCAGTGACTAGACCCAACGTGTGAGGAAAAGATGATTCATTTTCGTTATTTGATATATGTTAAGGGGTCCACCCCTTTTTATACAAGTGGACTCGCCCGGTGTGTACTTGTACTGCTGCCGGTGAATACCCGGGAGTGAGACAGTGAGAGTGAGAGTGTGAGGTAACCGCTTTGTAGGAGTCACAGTTGCGAGCACGTAAACTCAGAAGTAAGTCATACTTCGATACTGAATTTCCAAGACTGTATATATATTATTATTGCTACTAAGCGCATTTCTGGATCTACTAACCGTATTACCAATTGTATTATTACGTCAATACATTTATTTTCATTCCTGCGTTTGTCATTCATTTGAGACCGGATTTCATCCCGGAATCCACAATATAATATTACTTCCAGAAAAGAAAAATCTATGTAAAAAAAAAGAAAGATAATTTTTGCCAGTCCTGGAGATGGTTCTATAAGTATGAACACTGTTTATAAGTTGTTCACTAAGTTCAGAAGTGGAAATTTTGACCTGGACCACCAAGAATATACTGGCAGACATGCGGTCGTTGATAATCGCCAAATTGTAAAGCTGATTAGAATTTTCTAGATCACACGAAATAGTCATATGAGCATTCTAAGGCAGTTGAAAACACTTGGATATGTCAATAGCTACGATTTTTAGGTGCGATATCTGTTGTCGGTCAATGTTTTGTAAAAGGAAACATCAGACAGATGTTAGGGAAATTGTTTTGACAGCTATTGTCTTGACTAAAACGGTCAGCTGAGTGAAGTGGACCTCACAAGAACATGTAAAACCACCCTGATAAAAAGGGTTAGCTGTGTGGATCGAACTTGAAGCTTGGCTATTTTTGGGAACGAAAGCTAACAGAACAGAAATTAGCGGTCTCTGAGACGGTGGATCCTAGAAGGCCGAAAGACAGATGCCGCTCGATCACCTCGCAAAAAGCAAGGAAGACGCCCGTTAGTCCGTTTTCCCTTCAACTCGCCTCACTCTGCCTCGTTCGCCTACAGCAGAAGGTTACAAAACAAAATTTGCCGACTGCTAAAATTTCCACCATTGGTTTCATTTCATTGGAAACGGTCTGGTCAAAGAGTTATTTTCCAGTCACAAGTGGAATAAGCTGCACTCTGAGAACGAACCTGGTGTCTAGTGTGAAACGTTACACTCACGATTAAACTAAAACAACAAAAAAGAATTAATGAGCAGCATTTCCAGCCACGATCTTCTGTTAAAGCGCAACAAAAACGATTCATTTTTGAAAAGAACGATCACAAGCGATGAAAAATGGGTTGTTTACAACAATGTGGATCGGGAAATGTCCTGGGAGAAGACGAAAAGTCGGCCTGATTCCGAAGAAATTGATGTTGTGCATCTGGTGAAACTGGAAAGGTATTGTGCAAAATAAGACGTTGAATTCAGATAAGTGCTGTTCCACCATTTGGATCGATTATAAATGTCAATAAAACCATTTATTCGAAGTTAATGCATGAAGACAGCCTCCCATTCCTCAAACACACGAATAAGCTGTTTTTTCTTCTTTTGATTGGTGTTATTTGTGTATTTCCAATGAATATTTGCAATTTCCTTCTTATATGTGTCATGTCCTTTTAGAATGTGGGCGATCATGGCTCGCCATGACTTCTCGGCTTTTTAGCTCTAAGTAACTTTTGATCCTTGACTATCTTTATCTTTGTCATTGTTCTTCCATTTCTTCTATGTGCCATATCCTTTCAGGACGTAGGTCATCATGACTCTCCACAGTTTCCTCTCTTTTCTTGCTCAGAAACTTTTCTCCCTTTACCATCCATCTTTGTCCCTGTCTTGCATTCTATTCATTTAAACTCGTTAAGGAGATTAGTCACTGTTTGACCCCTGATTCTCTTGTATTCTGCGAGTGTTATATTCTCCAAGCGCTTTTCCTCATTAAAAGACACAGAAAGTTTTACCTATCTCTTTCTGATTCCTTTGTAGTTGCTTTTTTCTTTAAAACTTCCTATACGCTCACATATCATGTCCAGGGTATTTGGTCTTCAGCCTTTACCAGTACAACCACATCGCTGTCGCTTCAAGTCTCTTCTCCATCTGTTTGGTGATTGTCCACCATTTATTGACATGTTCTAACACATAGAATCTGTGGCGGACTTCACCCCATTAATTTAACTTTAGATTAGGAAACAGGGCTGATGCAGAAAAGGATAAGCAAAAGACATCATTGCACATAAAATATGTATTTAACAAGATGTACAATATCAAACAATGATGTGAAAGAAAGAATGCATTTAAGTAAGAAAAGGTTGAATAAAACAAGAATTGTCTCTCTTTAGCTGTTATTTTTGTATTTCAAAGTTCACTGAAAGAAAGTTTATGTTAGTTCCTTGTAATAAATGTTCTCTGCAGATTTACTGTGTAAGAAAAGGCTATGTGAGTGTAAGGAATGTTCAGCATGTGACTAGTCGTGTGAGTGAGAAGGTTGGCGCATGGTTTCAACCGTCTTGGATTCGTTTGGCCGCTGAATTCTCACTAATTAGTTAAGAATATTTCTTGCTTATATATATGACCATAGGCTCCGAATCGCTGCGCAGGAAGAGTTATCCTGCACGTGCAGACGATCTGATTGGTTGGCATTGACCAATCAGCGAGCGAGTTTTGGGAAAACTCAAGAAAGCTTCTAGGATCCGTTTCTCCCAAGTGTGCATAAAATTGACTACTTGAAAATAGAGCGATTACAAAATTGTCGCATTGCTACGATTTGTAAATTGTCTATAATAACGTAGTGGTGATTAATTAACCAATGAATGCTTGTCGTTGTATGTGATTTGTATTTGTATATGTGCGTATGCGTGTGCGGTATGGATCGTCACAAATCTAACATTCTATTACATAGAATCACAGCGATCTTTTTTCTTTGATTTCTTCCAAGGACGTCAAAATCAAGTAGTTCCATAAAAAAACTATCAAGGTAGTTCCGTTGGAAATAAAGAAAAAACTGTTCAGCTGCTATGTAATACCAATCCTCCTATATGGTCACAGCGTACAGGCTTTGTTCAAGTTGCAGATCAAGCCAGATGATGTGGTCTCTCCCAGAAACATAACTAAAGCCCCTTCAGCATAGTTACGGTATAAGCCACAGATGGGCTCTGCGGGTGTAGAATAAATATAGATGTGCCTCAACAGCTATATGCGATAAGTATTTGTGAGTAGCCTCATCAGACAGGTGTAATTTCTCCTAATTAGGGGCACACGGGTCTGAACACTACCGGAGAGCGCATTTCTTGATTAAGTGTCTTGAATGCGCAGGCCAGTGTGCGTAACTGTAGTAGTAAAGAAGGACACACAGACAAACACCCCTCCATATATATATATATATATATATATATATATATATATATATAACTTTTCTTTCTTTATTATTATATGTTCTTTATTTTTATTCTTTATATATATATATATATATGTGTGTGTGCGTGTGTGTGTGTGTGTGTAAATATATGGAAAGAACCGTTGGATTGGATTAATAATCCAAAGTTCTTTAGTATTTTTGTTTTTATTTAAAAAATACACAAGTAGATCCTAAATTATAATTATTTAAAAAAAAATATGATTCCATCGTTACCTATGAGTTCTCATGTTTCAAAAACAGAAGCTAAAAACTTCGATTCATTTATAGAAATTGTATCAGCCTGTTAGTTACTTCATAATTGTCAGTGAAAATGAATACCCTACCGCCCCTTATTAAAATGATTAGTATTCTCCATATCCATAGAAATTAATATTACGAATGTATATGCTTATAAAGCTCCGTAAATTTCAAAATTAGTTATTCCAAAATTTGCTTGGGAATGAAACAGAACTAGGTACTTTAATTTAATTTCTATAATTGAATTAAAGTTTTTAGCTTCTGTTTTGGAAATATGAGAAATCTGATGTAGAGATGGAATCATTTTTTTTAAATAAAAAAAAATAACGATACCTAAGGTTTAAAATTAATGCTTAAAAATAAGTGAACAATCTTTCTTGAAGCTTTTATTTTAGTTTTAATTTCAAACTAATATATTAAATTTTAAAAAAATACCATGCTTTATTTAAAAAAGAATTTAAATTGAATGGAAGCATTTTTTTATATCGCGAAAAATGGTTTATTTTAGCCATATTTACAAATCTCTCTGCATAACGTAATTCTCCTTATTGCAAAAGTCGTTCAGCAATAAAATATACTTGTCTGAAACTTTATTTGAGGAAGATTAACTGATTTCAATTATAATTCGTCTGATTTGAAACAATTAATACTTATGAGGTATTGACAACCGTCTCAATAATTCTATCTCATAAAAATATGGAAATCTTTCTACGGCGGTTTTATATGAAAAAATTACTTGAGGAATATATCGTGAGCGCCTTTTAATATAATTTTTGAACTACCCAGTAATCGTAAAAATTTAGGGAAATATTCTAAGAAATCTAATGTTTTATTAAATTTTAGCTACTTTGGCTTTAAATTTAGTATACTTACCGTTTTTTTTTCTGATAATGTCGTGTATGGACGTCCGTATTTACACAAATTGGCATACAAAAAATCAAATATTTTTTTTTTTAATTACTGGTGTCGTTGAACTGTAGTAAGCTTTTCCATTTATGCTTAATAGATATAGTTTTTACTTAACAACATCAGCTAACCACTATAAATATAAAAAGAATGAAAACAATTCTTGTAGAATATATATATATATATATATATATATATATATATATATATATAGAGAGAGAGAGAGAGAGAGAGAGAGGGGGGGAGAGAGAGAGATGTGAAAAATATATTTTAATCAAGCTTTTGTAAAATAATTTAATCAATTTGTGAATAAATCCGGAAGTTTCAATGAATCCGACAATTATTTGATTTTTGCAAACATTTCCAAATCAACGTGTTTTTCGTCACATAAAAGACGCTAAAATTTCCCATACTAATATTTGGTTTCCCCGCAGACGAAAGGAAAATAGGATTTTCAACCAAATTTTCGAAGAATTTAAAAAGGATAAAAAAAATACAATTTCATAATGAAAAAAATCGGCTGGTGTTTCCTTTTAATAATATCATAATAATTGTAACGATTAAACTTTGATTTTATTAATTTGGGGGCATTTTTTTCATCATGGCATGCTCATTTTTTAGCGAATCTTTGGAGGTACATAAATTATTATTTATACAAATTGTGTGAAATATGGTTTATTTATTATGACTGTTTGAATAAAATATATGGTTCGTAAAATGTTTGTGAACAAGTAATCTCTGGTTGAGATCTACAAATATGTGTTTAGTTTAGCGTTTCAATAATGGTCTTTTACTTTTATTTTGTTGATATGTGCGTCTGTTTATTTACCGTTGGCTTCGTCTTCCTCTTTCCAGACAATTTATCGCCTTCCCAAGCGACTGGTTCTGTTTTCTTGAGTTGTTGCTTCAGTTTCATTGTGATGGTTTTCATTTGGGGGCAGGGTTGGGGGGGGGCGACGGAGTTATGAATATTTTTTTTTTTTCATTCGTCGAATTTCTTTTTATTTATTTATTTATTTTTTTTTCATTTCTTTTGTTCGTTCCCTTGTGCCAACTTATTTCCTGGAATTTTCATATTTTTCGAGGGTGGGGGTGGTTGTTGATTGTTCATTTTTAGGCGAATTAAAATTTGGCTGACCGACTTCAAATAGAGGTATAAGAAAAAAAAAATAAGGAAATGAGAAAGGCAGAAACAGAAATGTGGGGGCAAAAAAAAATAAAGGCAAACGCGCAGGCAAGTATATATATATATATATATATATATATATATATATATATATATATATATGTATATATATATATATGTGTGTGTGTGTGTGTGAGTGAAAATATATAGAAAATAGGAAAGAACTGGTTAGGTAAATAATCCAAAGTTCTTTAGTATTTTTGTTATTATTTTTTAAAAATAGTGCTCGATACAAAAGTAGAGAATGAATATAATTATTTACTTAAAAATATGATTTCAACACGCTACATAAGAGGTCTCATGTTTCAAAACAAGAGCCGAGAACTTCAATATAATTATTTGAATTAAATTGAATTAAAGTACTAAGCTCTGTTCCATCTTCAAACGAATTTTAAAAATATATATATATATATATATATATATATATATATATATATATATATATGTACTTCTGGTGTCTTATCAAGTGATGGCTTTGAATGTCAACAACATCACTTGATAAGACACCAGAAATATTGAAACAAAATGGCTATTTTTGTAGTGATTTTATGCTATATTTATGTTATAATTTTCGAATAAATTATATTTGCCAATCATATACATATATATATACACCAATCATTGTATACACCAATCATATATATATATATATATATATATATATATATATATATATATATATATATATATATATATATATATATGATAGACTTTGAAGTCAACATCCAGCGGCGAAAGTCTGTTTCATGCTTAAACGTAATCTTCAGGTCTGGAGATTGCGTTTAAGCATGAAACAGACTGTCAATGCCATTTGTTCACTTTAACGACCACTTTTATGTTTATACACGGTCTATCCCTGATATTGAGCACTTTAATCCACAGATGCAGCATAACTTAAAGCCTTATTTTTATCATATATATATATATATATATATATATATATATATATATATATATATATATATATATATAATATGTGGTGCAGTTCAATTTATATTACAATGAATACAAATAGTAGAGTAGTAAAGGTAATGATATAAAATGGCGAAATCCCTTCGCTAACAAAATTTTAAAGATGCATTAGCCTACTAAAAAGTTTGTATCCGTTATCAATAACATATTTAAAAATATTTCGATTCACATTATATTTTTCCTCTCGGATGCTACCTGAATTTTACCAAGAACAAAATAATTTCCATGCCTGAAGATGACTGAATGTACAGTCGAAAGTACTTGCATATTTAAGAATGACCTTATACAGCTTATGATTTAAAAAAAAAACAGGGTTCATAACATTCATCGATTGATTAGTGGGTTAATGCATCTTTAAAATTTTGTTAGCGAAGGGATTTCGACATTTTATATCATTAACTTTAGTAATCTAGTTTTTGTATAAATAATTCATATATATATATATATATATATATATATATATATATATGAACTCACTCTTCTGGAAATAACATTACATCAAATAATTAAAATGCATAATATTTTCCCCCATTTTCACTATTGACGTAAGAACAATTCATATTTGTAATCCACTTATGAATTATATAAAAAGGCGCGTTGAAATGTCCCGTTTCAGAATATATCATAAATTTCAGCCACGTGTGAAACGAAAACACGTGTTCAAATGGCGCCTATTGAAAAACTATGAACTTATCAAAAGTTTTAGTCAATAATTCTCTTTTAATTTTCTGTCTTTTTCTTTTTCTTCTCATTTTGTAATCCATATTTCTTTCTTTTTACTTTTGCAATACATCGTGTTTTTTGTGTAGCACGTAATTTATTATTTATATATAATATATATCTATATTCGTTAAAGTTTCTTCTTCTTCTTTTTCAGATTATTATTATTATGCTTTTTCTTCTTTCTTTCTTTCTTTCTTTCTTTTTTTCTTCCTATTTATTCTGTTGCATTTGTTTATATTTATATCATTTTATAATTCGCTGTGCCGTCTATGCTATCTAAATCTTAACCTCTTTCTTCTTCTTCTTCTTCTTCTTCTTCTTTTACGGATTATTATTATTATTATTATGCTTTTTCGCCTTTCTTTCTTTCTTTCTTTCTTTCTTTCTTTCTTTCTTTCTTTCTTTCTTGTTCGGTACTGTTCACTTTTTTTCATTCTCTTTCTCTTTCCCGTCCTCCATTTGCCTTTTCTTTTTCATTTCCAATTTTTTTTAAAAACTTTTTTCAATTTTTAATATCTTTGTTCCATTCCGGGCTTTTTTTTTTTTCATCTTTACAATACACTGCTTTTCTGTCTAACTTTCTCACTCTTCTTATTGACCGAACAAACGAAGGAAAGGCGCCATGTAACTCGCTGAGAACGCATGCGCCTGGTCTGTTTTCCACTTCAAAAACTAACCTAAATTTGACAATTTTACTAACAGAAAAAAAACAAACTCCATACGTATTAATCTCTCAAATCGTTCTGCAACAGGCCTGGAGAATATAATCTTCGCAGAATGCAAGAGAAGCAGGGGTCCAAGAGTGACTAATCTTAACAAGTTTCAGTGAATGGAATGCAAGACAGGGACAAAGATGGATGGTAAAGGGACAAAAGTTTTTGAGCAAAAAAGAAGGGAAACTGTGGAGAGTCATGATAACCAAGAGAAGCAGGGGTCAAACAGTGACTAATCTCCTTAACGAGTTTAAATGAATAGAATGCAAGACAGGGACAAAGATGGATGGTAAAGGGAGAAAAGTTTCTGAGCAAGAAAAGAAAGGAAACTGTGGAGAGTCATGATGACCTACGTCCTGAAAGGATATGGCATATAGAAGAAATGGAAGAACAATGACAAAGATAAAGATGGTCAAGGATCAAAAGTTACTTAGAGCTAAAAAGCCGAGAAGTCATGGCGAGCCATGATCGCCCACATTCTAAAAGGACATGACACATATAAGAAGGAAATTGCAAATATTCATTGGAAATACACAAATAACACCAATCAAAAGAAGAAAAAACAGCTTATTCGTGTGTTTGAGGAATGGGAGGCTGTCTTCATGCATTAACTTCGAATAAATGGTTTTATTGACATTTATAATCGATCCAAATGGTGGAACAGCACTTATCTGAATTCAACGTCTTATTTTGCACAATACCTTTCCAGTTTCACCAGATGCACAACATCAATTTCTTCGGAATCAGGCCGATTTTTCGTCTTCTCCCAGGACATTTCCCGATCCACATTGTTGTAAACAACCCATTTTTCATCGCTTGTGATCGTTCTTTTCAAAAATCGATCGTTTTTGTTGCGCTTTAACAGAAGATCGTGGCTGGAAATGCTGCTCATTAATTCTTTTTTGTTGTTTTAGTTTAATCGTGAGTGTAGCGTTTCACACTAGACACCAGGTTCGTTCTTAGAGTGCAGCTTATTTCACTTGTGACTGGAAAATAACTCTTTGACCAGACCGTTTCCAATGAAATGAAACCAATGGTGGAAATTTTAGCAGTCGGCAAATTTTATTTTGTTGTAACCTTCTGCTGTAGGCGAACGAGGCAGAGTGAGGCGAGTTGAGGGGAAAACGGACTAACAGGCGTCTTCCTTCCTTTTCGCGATGTGATTGAGCGGCATCTGTCTTCTCGGATCCACCGACTCAGCTAATTTCTGTTCTGTTAGCTTTCGTTCCCAAAAAATCCTTGCTTCAAGTTCGATCCACACAGCTAACCCTTTTTATCAGGGTCGTTTTACATGTTCTTCTGAGGTCCACTTCACTCGACTGACCTTTTTTCTCAAGACAATAACTGTCAAAAGAGTTTCCCTAACATCTGTTTGATGTTTCCTTTTACAAAACATTGACTGACAACAGATATCGCACACCAAAATCGTAGCAATTAACATATCCAAGTGTTTTTAATCGCCTTACAACAAACATGAACATTTCATGCCCTCTAGATTATTCTAATCAGCTTCTTCATTTGGCCATCATCAACAACCGCATATTAGCCAACAACTTATAAACAGTGCTCTTACGTATGGAATGATCTCCAGGAATGGCATATATCATTTTTTTTTTTATTTTTTGTTTTTTCACAGAGATATTTCTTTTCTAGAAATATCATTACCCCCTATGACTAAAATGCATAATATTTTCATCTATTTTCACTTTTAGCGTAAGAACAATTCATATTTGTAATCCACATACAAATTATATAAAAAGGCGCGTTGAAATGTCCCGTTTCAGAATATATCATAAATTTCAGCCACGTGTGAAACGAAAACACGTGTTCAAATGGCGCCTATTGAAAAACTATGAACTTATCAAAAGTTTTAGTCAATAATTCTCTTTTAATTTTCTGTCTTTTTCTTTTTCTTCTCATTTTGTAATCCATATTTCTTTCTTTTTACTTTTGCAATACCTCGTGTTTTTTGTGTACCACGTAATTTATTATTTATATATAATATATATCTATATTCGTTAAAGTTTCTTCTTCTTCTTTTTCCGGATTATTATTATTATGCTTTTTCTTCTTTCTTTCTTTCTTTCTTTCTTTCTTTCTTGTTCGGTTCTTTTGCAGTATTCTTTATTTCTTGTGTGTTACTTGATTTATTTTCTTAGCTGTCTTTACTCGTTAAAGTTTCTTCCCGTTTCAGAATATATCATAAATTTTTCGTTCTCAAAAATATATACGAATAAAGTACAAAAAAGGCGTTCATTCGCGCTCACTTCTTCTTCTTCTTCTTCTTCTTCTTCTTCTTCTTCTTCCATTCTTTTCTTCTTCTTCCATTCTTTTCTTCTTCTTCTTCTTCTTCTTCCATTCTTTTCTTCTTTTCCTTCCTCTTCCATTCTTTTCTTCTTTTCTTCTTCTTCCATTCTTTGCTTTTTTTCTTCTTCTTCCATTCTTTTCTTCTTCTTCTTCTTCTTCCATTCTTTTCTTGTTGTTGTTGTTGTTATTGTTGTTGTTGTTCTTCTTCTTCTTCCATTCTTTGCTTCTTTTTCTTCTTCTTCCATTCTTTTCTTCTTCTTCTTCCATTCTTTTGTTCTTCTTCTTCCAATTTTTTTCTTCTTTTTCTTCTTCCTCCATTCTTTTCTTTTTCTTCTTCTTCCATTCTTTTCTTCTTTTTCTTCTTCCATTCTTTTCTTCTTCTTCTTCCATTCTTTTCTTCTTTTTCTTCTTCTGCTTCCATTCTTTTCTTCTTTTTCTTCTTCTTCCATTCTTTTCTTCTTCTTCTTCTTCTTCTTCTTCTTCTTCTTCTTCTTTTTCTTCTTCTTCTTCTATTCCTTTTTCTTCCTGTCTATTTATTTTGTTGCATTTGTTTATATTTATATGATTTTATAATTCGCTGTGCCGTCTATGCTATCTAAATCTTCCCTTTCTTCTTCCTCTGCTTATTATTATTATATTTTTCTTTCTTTTTTTCTTTCTTTCTTTCTTTCTTTCTTTCTTTCTTTCTTTCTTGTTCGATACTGTTCACTTTTTCTCATTCTCTTTCTCTTTCCCGTCCTCCATTTGCCTTTTCTTTTTCGTTTCCAATTTTTTTAAACATTTTCAATTTTTAATATTTTTGTTCCCTTCCGTTTTTTTTTTTTTTTTTTTTTTTTTTCATCTTTACAATACACTGCCTTTCTGTCTAACTTTCTCTCTCTTATTGACCGAACAAACGAAGGAAAGGCGCCATGTAACTCGCTGAGAACGCATGCGCTTGGTCTATTTTCCTCTTCACAAACTAACACAAATATGACAAGTTTACTAAGAGAAAAAAAATCTCCATAAGTATTCGTCTCTCAAATCGTTCTGCAACAGTTTGTTATAAATAAACAGTGGCTTTATTTTCCTTCTCTCCTATCTGCACCCAGCGAAAAGTAAATAAAAATAAATCCATTGACAAATTGTACGCTTAAATTACTTTTGATTTTTTGTACTTTATTCATATTTGCTTCCTCTTTCAACTTACCAAACATTTTTTTTTTGGCTCCTTGTTATTCCATCCGTTCATCTCATTTCAGCATTTCATCATCACCCTGGTCCTTCTAAAATCTCACTGATGGTGCAATAAATAACGACTCTGAATTAGAAATCAGAGTGCCAGGTTCGAATTCCAGTCGAATTGGTTGCATTCACTTACGCACAAATACCCTTAATAAAGATAAGTATCCAACACTCCCCACAACTATGGGTTAAATAACCTGCCTTATAGCTGGAAAATTTTTGTTATTCAATAAAATATATATATATATATATATATATATATATATATATATTGATGTATACTTCTATTGATGTTGACTTCTATGTTCACTTATATATATATATATATATATATATATATATATATATATATATAATTATATATGGTATAAAATGACAATTGGAAAAAATCTTAGATTTTGTCGACGCGTTTCGTCTTACAACTTTTTCAAGGCAAAAATGAAATCGAAAAGTTTTTGTTGTTGTAGTTACATTAAAATCCAAATTTAAAAAGATAGACGCTTCTGTCTAAGCCTTTTTTCTGGTTAATGTAAATTACCTTTATACCAATCTGTCTTCTCCACAGAATTGATCTGGGAATTTAACTATATATATATATATATATATATATATATATATATATATATATATATATATATATATATATATGCGATTCTTACTGGAAAATGCTTCATATCAGTGATAGAGTTAACATATTCAGTCGTATGGATATGACCTTTTGGCTCTGGGTTTCACGCTTTTACGATCATCAAACTGATTTATTTTTTACAAATGGATCTATTTACGCTTGTTTGTGTTTGATTATATTTTGGGCTGGGAGGGGGAAATCCTCCTCCGTGTTCGTTTTGGGACATATTGCATAAATTAAATAGACAAAAAAAAACAAAAACAAAAAAAAAACAGATCACACCTCCATTTACAATCTATAAATGAATGAAGTTTTTCTTCAATGAGTTATTCTAAAACATCGCTTGAGAATGAAACTGTATTCTAAATTTTAAGTTTAATTTTGAAATTATAATTTAGGCCTGACGATTGCATCTAGCATGAAACAGACTGTCGACTCTGATATTGAGCACTTTATCCCATAAATATAGCAGACTATATTTCTTATATATATATATATATATATATATATATATATATATATATATATATATATATATATATATATATATATATATATATATATTAAGAAATGGACGAAGTCCGACAATTTATTTATTAAAGACATTATGTTTAACGTTCTTTTTATAGATACAAGTATTTAAATAAATGCTCTGTTTATAATAAACAGTATTAAATAACATTTACCGGCCTGAATGTCCGAGAAATTTTCATAGAAAATATTCGTCCTTTGACAGGATTCGAACCTGCATCCTATACGGAACCGTCATTTGAGCGGTTAGGAACGTCAGGCTAAATGACGCTGAAAAGCGGAGAAAAATGGCGTGGTTTGACACATTTACAAGGCACGACAGCCTATGCAAGGCCATTATGCAATGCACCGTTGATGGTGGACATGGGAGAGGAGGCCAACGCAAAATAAAAATGGTTGGAGAATGTCAAACAAAGGACAGATATGACTATACCAGAATTGGTGATGGGTGCCGCTGATAGACCATTATGAAGAATATTCAGAGTGGCTTCTGCATACGGACTCCATTCCTTTCGATTACAAAAGCCAATGAGATGATGATGATAATGATTATGGTGGTGATGATATATGCACTGTTGTGTACAGAATTATTCAACCCCATATTTTGTATTTTTGTTCTAAGGAAATGCAAACTAGAAGCTATTTTCAAGGAAGAATGGGAGAAAAATACCTATCAATGTGTGTAGTGATCTTGTAAGCAACTATCAAAAGTGATTAAAGGCAATAATCATACTTATTATAAAACCCAGGTTGTGTGTGTGTCTGTCCGTTTATACATTGGATCGGAATTCCTACATTTTTCAACCGATTCCAACAAAACTTCACAGGACTGCGTAAAATTACCTTGAGGTGGTTCTGACAGTGCCAAAAATTGGAAAAACACAATTGTTTTTGCACGAAATCAATTTGAAAACACGATTAAAAGGCATCGCTGTTTCGAGAATGAAAGGGGGACAACTCATATCGAGTTATGCTTATTATAAAACCCAGGTTGTGTGTGTGTATGTGTGTGTGTGTGTGTGTTCGTTTATATATGGTATCGGATTTCCTACATTTTTCAACTGATTTCAACAAAGCTTCACTTTTTTTTGGCAGGTAGTGTTTCTTATTGTCTTGCACACTTTTTTCTTTATTTTTACATTCAGAATGTTTTAAAAATTCCATTTACATTTACATTTACATTTATAATAAAATTCTATTCAATTGGTAGACTCATGACGATTGAAAACAATGTTTTTGTTTGAGTTCCACCAATTCGTAAAAAACAAAAAACAAAAAAACAAAAACTAATTAATACATGCGTGTCCGTCAACCTTAAACAATAATCTTTGTCAATTTTATTTTTCAGTCTTTATGATGGTCGATACTTGATCTATCTCTTACTGTAACACACCCGGGCAACGCCGGGCTCTACTGCTAGTCAAGAATAAAGTGTACACAATTGATTACTGACCCAAAAAAAAAGCCAATAATTTTGTCCTATATTTTGGCGTTTTTTTTTTATTGTTTGACATCAAAATAAACATTTTCTCGTTGACATCACTGCACATTCCTTAAAATCTATTCGATGACAGCAAATTTAAGGCATTGGCGTACGTCATACAAAGTCCTGTTTTAAACCTCTTTGAAAATTATGAGCATATTTGAAGAAAAAGTAAGAGAAAGAAGTCCTCAAATTTAGAGCTACTGTCAAGGAAGAAGCAAAATACCTATTAGTGTGTGTAATGAGATTAATTTGATTAAGGCCTTAATTCAGAGGGCACTTATGTTCTGAGGGTCTTCTCTGTGGGGAAATTGACTTTGTTAGAATGATACTATCAAGAAACGGATATCCGTTGGATGTTTTAGACTCCGTTATTCAAGACATCGTTAGTAAATTCCATAGAGCGAAGCCGCAATTAGCTGATAAATGCCCAGTTTATTTGCGTCTTCTCTATATTGGTAGAGAGGGTGAGAGTTTATCGAAACGTACTTCACGTTTAATCAATAGTTGTTATTTTTCGGCGAATGTTAGGGTGATATTTGTTACCCGTCCTGCTTTCTCTTCCATTCGTAAGGACGTTCTCCCTCCCCATCATGTTAATTCAGTGATTTACCAATTTAAGAATTCGAGAATAAAACAGCATTTACCCCCCAGGATTTTGCATCCGTCCTCCTGGAATAGCCAACTGACTAACAGTTCTGGTTCTGCTATTGCTGAACATTTAATAAATAGAAGGAAATGTGTGGAAAATTTTAGTGGTGACCGATTTATAATTTTATCGAGGTCCCACTCCACATTTCACCTCAAGGTTCTAGAGTCCTTGTATATCAGATCTCATGATCCTTCCCTTTGTAAACAGAGGGTATGCTTGCTGGGACTGAATATTATTGGACTCTAGTTTCTTGAAATTCATTATTTTTCCCCCCATTCCATTACATTCGTTAATTTAAAATTAATTTACGCGTTTTTTTTT
>OZ010586.1:31447639-31462639 GCA_963932145.1 Acanthosepion lycidas
TTTTTTCAAAACACGGTCAAGATATTGTGTCCATGTTCATAGTTGATATTATTAAGTGTTTTTTTGTTTTTGTTTTTTTTGCTTTTATTATAAGGCTTCTATTATTTCTACCTTTTTTTTTGCATGTAGATAATGTTATTATATTAGTGTTGTAAACAACTATGTTACGAATAGTGTCCGGTAGGTCTCCATGAATATTTGAATGAGATCTAATTGAGCTATAATCAGAAAGTTGTAGAGTGAGTCTTCGTGTCAAACATGTTGTAGTGTGGCCTATATAATTATTTACAAATTTTGATTGATCAGGAATACAATTCCTTAACAGGCATTTAAAAGAAGATTCAGACACTTTTTATATAATTTATCATCTGAAAAAAAAAATTAGATCGAATGAGAAATTATATAAAAAACTAAATCAAGGCACCTTGTCTGTCTTATTCACTTCATATATATATATATATATATATATATATATATATATATATATATATATGTATGTATATATATATATATATATATATATATATATATATATATATATATATATATATATGAAGTGAATATTGAAATCAACACTTAGAGGTGACAGTCTGTTTCATGCTAGATTGCGTCTAGCATGAAACAGACTGTTGCCTCTAAGTGTTGACTTCAATGTTCACTTTTATATTTACACACGCTCTATCTCTGATATTGAGCACTTTATCCTATAAATATAGCACACATTAAGACTATATTTCTTCATATATATATATATATATATATATATATATATATATATATATATATAAATTGATCGCTGCATTTCAGTATTGCATTAATATTCAAGCTTATCTTTTAAAAGTTCAACGATACTTCTTCTGCCGCCACTCAATTTAAAGACAGTTTGATGTGCGTAGGTCCTTACTTTCTGTACAAACAATTATTTTCTTTCATGGATGTATTTCGCTGGATTTCGGAATTAATTTCGATTATTCCCAAATTTATTTTTAAGTTATAAAAAACTTTTATCGTACAAAAAACTTCGTCACAAAAAATTTAGGTAAAAAAATTGCCAAAAACAATGGCAGTAACGAAAATTTGGGAATCCAAAATTTCTGTAACATGAACTATTGAAAGTTAGAGAGTTGTGTCCATTTAATTGAAAAAGTGTGACACAATGATATTGGCATTTATCATATATATATATATATATATATATATATATATATATATATATATATATATATATATATATATATACTCGATTCTCCCGTCGAATGCGACGTATGAGGGTCAAGCAGATCAGTGCCTAGGAAACCGACAGCCCGACGCCAGCACATGAGATTTGATTATAGTGGTGAAGGTTTCGTGCAGGACCAGCCACACTTTTTGAAGGGCCGAATACAGGGACCTGGTGCACTAAGTGCCACAAGGTCCCCAAACGAACCTCCGCAGGCTTTGAATTCAGAGTTGTCCTTCTCCTAGACCAGTTGCCATCCAAAGCTATAGGACCCAGTCTGTCTCGCTATTTACCCATAGCTGGGGGGAGAAGAAGAGGATTTACGCCCTTCGAAAGGTGTTAGTACATAAGTGAATGTAATGGATTCGACTGGAATTCGAACTCAGCTCTCCGATTCCTCAATCCAAGTCTCTATTTATTGCTCCACGATGCAATGTGTACTTGTTTATTTATGCAGCAATCCTTCTTTCATGCACATTTCATTGAATACGACAGACAAGGTGCTTTGATTTATTTTTATACAATTTCTCATGCTATCTAATAGTTTTTGTTTCTTTTCAGGTGAGAAATTCTATAAAAACTGTCTGAATGTTCTTTTAATGCGAGCGCATTCGGCTATACATTTAGCCATTTTCAGCGATGAACATGGACACAATGTCTTGACCGTGTTTTGAATGTTGAAAACATTATATGAATACATACATGCAACAAACTATTTCTTATTTAACAGTTAAAATATTTCATCCTTGAAAAAATGACTAAATCTTTAGCCGAAAGCGCTCGGACAAAAAGAACATATAGACAGTTTTTATGTAATTTATCAAATGAAATAAAAATATTAGATCGCATCAGAAATTGTATAAAAAACGAAATCAAAACACCTTGTCTGTTGTATTCAATGAAATGTGCATATATATATATATATATATATATATATATATATATATATATGAAGAAAAATATACGGAAAAAACAAACAAAAATCCTTATATGCAATTATGCTGTTTTAATGTTAATATAATGTCAACGTCGGACGTTTCGGTCTAATAAACCATCTTCAGGTCATATTTTCACAGCGTCGCCCACGTGACGACAACGTGACCATGTTTAAACGGAACGCTGATCATATAAAACTTTCAGTTATCTGTTTGGATAAGTCTTGTTCTTATGTCCATCGTCTTTGTCATGTTGAATTGATAATGTTAATTATATTTTATGAATATGTCCTGAAGATGGTTTATTAGACCGAAACGTCCGACGTTGACATTATATTAACATTAAAACAGCATTATTGCATATAAGGATTTTTGTTTGTTTTTTCCGTATATTTTTCTTCATACTGTCGGATCTATATCCATATATTTGCGTACATATACATATATATATATATATATATATATATATATATATATATATATATATATATATATATAGTCCACGTATAAAAATGGTAATTTTCGAATGACCACAGAAATCTTTGTCCTTCACAACCATGAACACTAAATACTTACTCGATATTTAATAATACCCTGATGATGAAATTATGCTATGTCGAAAGTTCTCCGAATTAATTACAATATGAGCCAACGCGGTGTTTTCCTCTCGTCTTTTAACAACTGCACAAAAAAGCTTATTCGCGAATATGAAATGATCTTATTGCAAATAAGTAGACTGGAGGTGTCTAAACTATTTAATGAAAACATAATGCCGAAATATACGCATATATATATATATATATATATATATATATATATATATATATATATATATATATGAAAAGTTTCTCAGAGTTTTTCTGTAGAAAAGACAATATTTATAAATGTAAAAGACAATAGGAAAACTCTAATGGTAGTCGACGTGTTTTACAAATGCTATACACTTAAAAAATGAAAATAACTAACTCAGAAGGATAATCCTCGAGAGTGCCGCCATTGAATATTATCAAAATATTAATCTACGACCAGGCTTTTTCCCTATTTTACCATTCCTAACAGGATTACTACTCTCCCAAACAAACGTACACAACAGTATCAAGAAATCAAAAGAAAATGGTTGAATCTGTCAACACACCAATAAATGTCTCCACACGTGACAGTACTTGACGTAATTTTCAGTTAGCAGTATGAAAATAGCATTCTCTAAATTTTTCCAGTTGCTAAGGACATTTTGTTTTGTTATTATTAGTTATTTTGTTTAATAAATTCATTTCGTTTTTGCCTTGAAAACGTCCACATTGGACGAAACACGTCGGGTACCATTACAGTTTTCCTATTGTCTTTTATATTTATAAATATATATGTAGTCACTTTCCCACCGCTGTAAAGATGCTTCTCTGTATATTTTCTATAAATACTTTCATGGTAATTGTTTGGATGAACTCTTTGCTATGGTACCTAGACTTTATGAATTTAAGCGCAGTACTAGATTAGTAGCAAGATCTCATCAATTCACAATTGAATTGGCTCGATGTAACCGTAAGTTCTATGCTAACAGCTTCTTCTTTCGCACTTCTCGCTTGGGGAGCTCTCTTACAGTCAACTTTGATCGTCAAAAATTTAAATGAAATATCAATCGCTATCTACTGTCTTCCTGATTACTCTTCTCTTGTTCTCACGCTTTAGTAATGCTTCTGTTTTCTAATTCTTTCACATCCAATAAGCCCTTGTGTCTCAGTGGCTTTACTTACTTGCTTGTGGTAGATCCTATTATATATATATATATATATATATATATATATATATATATATATATATATATATATTGAACAATAAAAAAATATTAAAAAATTATAATCTTCAGACACACTGGGTTGTAGATTAATATTCTTTCGTTTTTTTTCTTATTTCATTTAGATCCTTGGACTAGTTTCGGCCAAAATGACCATCATCGGGAGAAGAAATACTTCTGCTTGCTGGTAGCAGTAAACTATATCTATCTATTTATATATATATATATGTACTTTATTTTAGGATATTACGTCAAAAACATGTCGTAAAACGAAACGAATTTCCGAAATCGATATTCTCCATGTTAGAGTATTAAATAAATGTAACCTGTGCTCAATTTTAGGGGAGCAAAATATTTTTAAATTGAATGCTACGAACGCTGAAATTGTACACTATTCGTTCTCATTTTACATGCATATATATATATATATATATATATATATATATATATATATATATATATATATATAAAGAAATATAGTCTGAAGGTGTGCTATATTTATGTAATAAAGTGCTCAATATCAGAGATAGAGCGTGTGTAAATATAAAAGTGAACATAGAAGTCAACACTTAGAGGCGACAGTCTGTTTCATGCTATATGCAATTCACATGCTATATGCAATCGTCAAGCCACCTTGGGTGGCTTGACGATTGCATATAGCATGAAACAGACTGTCGCCTCTAAGTGTTGACTTCTATATTTATATGTATATATATATATATATATATATATATATATATATATATATATATATATATGGAATAATATTTTTTGTAAAACATCCAGATGAAAAACATTAGAAATGTTCCCTATTTGTCTGCCATATATTCCTTGCCTTTTTAAGTACAAACACGTAGGCCTTGCTATTTTGGACGAGATGGCGGGACGAGCGAGCTGAGAAGTGAGATTTGGCAACAGCTTGTGCTGTCGAAAAATCTGAACGAATCTAAAGAAAGTGGGGCCTGAGATTGAACGATAACGCATAGGAAATAAGAATCAGAGATTTTCTTTTCTTGTTTCTTTCCTTTTTTTTTCTTTTCTTTTAAAATTAACTTTTGAATCTTTGTGTTCGACAGACTGCTGCCCAGATTTTCTTTTTACTTTTTTAGTTTAGTTTACATATTCTTTGTCTTTGATATTTTCTATTTCATTTCTCCCCTGCTTTTTCTTTCATTCTTTCTTTCTATCTGCCTTTCTTTCTATCTACCTTTCTTTCTTTCTTTCTTTCTTTCCTACTTTCTTTCTTTCTTTCTTTCTATCTGCCTTTCTTTCTTTCTTTCTATCTGGCTTTTTTCTTTCTTTCTTTCTATCTGCCTTTCTTTCTTTCTTTCTTTCTTTCTTTCTTTCATTCTTTCTTTCTATCTGCCTTTCTTTCTTTCTTTCCTTCTTTCTGCCTTTCTTTCTTTCTTTCTTTCTTTCTTTCTTTCTTTCTTTCGTGGGACTAAAATTGTTCTGTTTTAATTTCTTTTCACTTTTTTCCTCTTTCCATTTTTTTCTTATACATTTGCATATTTTTCCGAGTTTTTTCTTTCTTACATTTTTAATGTTCCTGTTCTTTCTTTGGTTAGCATCACTGCACAATTTTCTACGTGTTTTTTTCTTTCTTTTTGTTTACATCATTAAACATTTCTTTCTTTTTCATTACCCTCGTCTTTTTTGTTTGTTTATTTTCATTCTTCTTTTTATAGCTCCTTTATATCTTTTTATAGCCTTTTTCTTCTTTCTTTCTTTCTTTCTTTCTTTCTTTTATAGCTCTCTTAATTCTCCCTTTCTTTCGTTATTTCTTTCTTTTCTTTCTTTTTATAGCTTTTTCTTTCTTTATTTCTACCTTTCTATGACCCTCTTCATTCTCCCTTTATTTGTTTTTTCTTTCTTTCTTACTTTCTCTCTGTCTTTCTTTCCATAGGTATTTTCCTTCTTTCTTTCTTTCTTTCTTCCTATAGCTCTCTCCATTTTCCCTTTAGCTGTTTCTTTTTTCCTTCCTCTTTCTTTTTTTATAGCTCATTTCATACTACTTTGTATATCTCTCTTCATTCTCACTTTTCTTCGTTTTCTTTATCTTTCTTTTTCTTTCTTTCTCTTTATAGCTCTTTTCATTCTCTCTTTCTTTCTACCTTTCTTTCTTTCTCTTTCTTTTATAGATCTCTTTCATAACATATCTCTCTTTATTGTCTCTTTCTTTCTTTCATTATCTTTCTTTCTTTTTATAGCGCTTGCGTACTTTCTTTTCATAGCATTTACTTTCTTTTTATAGCTCTCTCCATTCTCTCTCTCTTTCTTTCTTTCTTTCTTTCTTTTATAGTTCTTTTCTTTATTTCTTTCTCTCTTTCTGACTTTCTTTTTTCTTTCTTCATCTCTCTTATTCTTTCGTTTTTTTCTTTCATCTTATTTTTTTCTTTCTTCCTGCTTCTTAATTTGCTATGTAAGCAAAATTCCAAAGAAAACTCAAAATAAAAAGGAAAAATTATTTAATTTTATTCTTACTGAACCAAGATAAAAAAAAAAAGAAGAAGTCATAACGGAGAATAAACTTTTGGCTTAATAAAAGAAACAGGAGAACAAGACATGAAGAACTGGATCCATCATGGATTTGGCCGATTTTCTTGAAAAAAAAATCTTTGTCTTTCTTTTCGTTTGTTTTTTTTCTCTTTTTTAGTTCCATTTCATAAAAATTCTGACATCTTTGTTCAAATTTTCACAGACACAAATAAAGACGCCATCTGTCGCCTTCATAAATATGTCAGGTGATTCTCACGTGGTGATTACTCATATAATAACCATAGCATCGTCTGACACAAGGTCTCAGTGGACGCGCACTCAGTAGCTATAAATACGGACTCGTTTGTCACATTGATATCCAAATCAAGATAAAACTAGTTTAAGAAAATCTCTCTGGTTATCCAAATTCTTCATTCAATCAAATTGCCGCTACACAATCATACTCTATATCCATAAACTGGATATATTTGTAAAATCAACAATAACTTGAATTAATAGCTTCATCTACCGTAAGGAAAGTTGGTACTCTGTGTCGTGCCAGAAATTTTTTCTCGTTTAAGTCCATCCTTCTAATCTAGAAATCAACCATCCGTCTTTGCATTGAATATTACTGTCATATATGAACTGGTGCTCCCGCTGTACGTCTCGCGGCCCTTGACAAAATCCAGAGACGAATATGCAAGTTGATAGGTCCTGATCTGGCATCTAGTCTACAATCGCTATCCCACAGACGTACTGTGGCCTCCCTTTGTCTCTTCTACAAAAGTTTTCACGGCAACTGATTCGACGAGCTACATTCGCTGGTTCCCGGACTACATGAATTTAAATGAGCTACCAGGCTGGAATTTTGGCCCCACTCTTTCATTGTCAAAACGGTTAAATGTAACCATCTCTTCTTCTCAAACAGCTTCTCTGGCACTTCCCGTATATTGAAATTCTTTCCCCTTACTTGCTTCCCCGATGACTATAATCGTCACATATTCAAGTGTCAATCGACATCTAACACTCTAAGCTTGTTCCTCGTTCTTCTCTATATCCTTTCCTCAACCACGCCTCTTTACTCTTGTTCTCAATCCTCTGTAACCCCTTGCGTGCTAGTGGCACTCCCGCCTTGCTTGGGGTGAATTGGATTAAAAAATATGTATTTTCCCTATCTATAACAGAACTTCTTATCTGAATTCTGATGAACAGAGCGCACAAATCGGAGATAGGAGAAGAATAATGCGGGTTCATTAAATACCCTAGAACAAGGGACACGATGTTTATGCTCAGAATGTTATCAGAAAGAGAAGAAGGGCGTGTACCTGTTTTTTTATAGATTACACAAAGGTGTTTGATAAACTACATCACAAAATTGGAACTGTTGTGAAACCTTGACATACTTGGGAAGGATATTAAAATACTCAAGAACCTATCATCATCATCATTATAATCATCATTCTTCGACCTCCCTATGGTTGATCGGAACTCTATTGACAATCCCTTTCTACACTGTCCGGTCCTTCATTACTGTCTCCAGACCTGCAACGTTCAAGCCTGAGTTCCGAGCTATGGTGTCTGGGGAAGTAAATTTTCGTGAGAAGACACTTCCAGAAGGATGCCATTGCAGTAAAGATAAGACGATTTCCCTATCTGCTCAGTGGTAGTGGCCGACAAACTGTAATCGTTTTTCTATGAGTTTAAGGGAGATTGCTCTCATTTCTCCGTAAATTGTGTTAAGCTTTTCCTGGGATCTCCAACTGATGTTCTAGATTTTTCTAAGTAGATTTGTTTCATCCAATCGTCTTTCAAGGCGAGCAGATTAATGTCCAAGTTTCTGATCCATACAGTAGAACTGGTTCAGTAAATATTCGAAAGGTTTGGACTTTTAAAGAGGATGGAAGGTTCAAGCGCCAAATCTTAAGTTTGTTACACGCATCCCATGCAAAAAATTTACGGATGTTGAAGTCTTTTAGGGAATCAATTATTCCCTGTTTAATACTCTTGCATATGTGACGAAATCATCTGTGTTATTTTTGTTAAATTTAAACACTGCGAACGTGCATAGAAAAGTAAACATTTCTTTCCAAATCTGTTGTCTACCGGGTTTTTCGGCCAAATGTTTCTCATCATCAACATCCTTTCACCTCGCTATGGTTGGTCGGAATTCAATTCCCACACTGTTCGGTCCTGCATTACTGGCTCCAGATCTCCAATGTCTAACCCTGAGTCCAGAGCCATGATGTCTGGGAAAGTCAATTATTGTGAGAAGACACTTCCAGAAGGAAGAGTAAGGATGAAGAGTAAGGATGAGACGATTTCCCTTCCTGCTCGGTGGCAATGGTCGGCAAATTGCAATCGCTTTTGCTTGAGAGAGATTAGTCTCAGTTCTCTGTAAATTGTGTTAAGCATTGCATGGCATCTTCAACGGATGATATGGATTTTTCTAAGTAGATTTGAATGTTCCATCCTGTCGTTTTTAAAGGCGAGCAGATTAATGTCTAAGTTTCTGATCCATACAGCAGGACTGGTTCAATCAATGTTCGAAAGGTTTGGACTTTTAAGTCGGATGGAAGGTTCAAGCGCCAAATCTTGTGAAGTTTGTTACACTCATCCCATGCAAGAAATTTGCGGATGTTGAAGACTTGTTGGAAATCTGTTATGTGAGATTTAAGATGTTTGAAGTTCTCAACTTTTTGATGGATGTATTATTGAGTGACTTCAACTCAAATGATTCAGGGGAGGTTGTGATATATTCTGCTTTACCCATGTTGCAGTAGAGACCTACCTGGTTCGCTAATTGGTCAAGTGATTGCAGCAAGGATTCTGCATCCTTGATATTAATGCAGAAATTAATGCAAGATCATCGATAAAGTCAAGGTCAGTCAGGTATATATACTATACTGGCAGTATACGGATAGAAAATGAGTTCAGCAGATATGGAAAAATAGAAAGGAGTGTAAGAGAAGAACATGTCTTCTCACCGGACTTATTCAAAATATACAGCGAGGCAATTCTGAGAGAATTAGATGTCCTAACAAGATTCATTATTGGCGGCCATAATTTTCTAGTTGTTTCTTTGTTTTTGTTTACATCTTTACAGCTTTTCTTTCCTTTTCATAATACTCATCTTTGTTTATTTATTTACTTATATTTATTCTTCTTTTCATAGCACTTTTCTTTCTTTCTTTTTATAGTTTTTCTTTCTTTCTTTCTTTCTTTTTATAGCTCCTTTCATTTTCCCTTTCTTTATCTTTCTTTCTCTTTCTTTCTTTTTATAGCTCGTTTCTTTCTTTTTATAGCTCTCTTCATTCTCCCTTTATTTCTTTCCTTCTGTATCTTTCTTTTATAGCTTTTTTCTTTCTTTCTTTCTTTCTTTCTTTCTTTCTTTTTATAGCTCTTTTCATTGTCCCTTTCTTATTTTTCTGTCTGTTTCTTTTATAGCTCTTTTCATTCTTTCTTTTTATAGCTCTTTTCTTTCTCCCTTTCTTTATCTTTCTTTCTTTCTTTGTCTTTCTTTCTTTTTATTGGTATTTTCATTTTCCCTTTCTTTGTTTTTCTTTCTTTTCATTCTCCCTTTCTTTATCTTTCTTTCTCTTTCTTTTTATAGCTTTTTCTTTCTTTCTTTCTTTCTTTCTTTCTTTCTTCTTATAGCCCCTTTCATTTTCCCTTTCTTTATCTTTCTTTATCTTTCTTTCTTTTTATAGCTCGTTTCTTTCTTTTTATAGCTCTCTTCATTCTCCTTTTCTTTCTGTATCTTTCTTTTATAGCTCTTTTCTTTCTTTCTTTTTATAGCTCGTTTCTTTCTTTCTTTTTATAGCTCTCTTTATTCTTTCTTTCTTTATCTTTCTTTTATAGTTCTTTTCTTTCGCTCTTTTTATATTTTCTCTCATTTTCCCTTTCTTTCTTTCTCTTTCTTTCTTTTTATAGTTTTTTCTTTCTTTGTTTCTTTCTATAGCTCTCTTCATTCTACCTTTCTTTCTTAACAACATATGCAGATGACACAGTGTTGATAGCAGACTCGGAAAGAAAACTATAAAAGCTCCTACAGAAGGTAGTGAAGGAAAGCGAGAAGAAAGGACTATTCATCAATTGTAAGAAGACAGAACAAACCCAGCTATTAGCAACGAATTAGAGAAGCAAAAATCAAACACGAAAATTTGAATATTTTTTTTTAATCGATTCACAACATGCAAGGAAATAAAGCCACTAAAACTCAAAGTGGGGCTACTGAGTGTTAAAGAATATGAGAAAAAACTGCTAATAAGATGATAGGACAATAAAAGGCCAAGAATTAAGAAGACAGAAGATGACGATTGACATTGCATTTACATTTTCGAAGATAAAAATTGACTGGGAAGCAAGAAGTCCGAAGAGATTTCCACAAGCAAGAAGTGTGATAGAAGAAACTATTGGCATAGAACTTACGGTTACATTTAGCCATTTCAGCTGTAAATGATTTTGAATAGCAGTTGATAAAAATCAGGATTGCTGGAGGGTGTCACATCATGGAGTTTTTTTGTTTTTTTTTTTTAATTTCCGCCATAGATTTTCAATTAGATTAAGATGAAAACCGCTGGTCATTTCATGAAGTTGATATGCTTTTCCTGAAGAAAAGATTTTTAGAAATTATTTCACCCTAAGCAAGGCAATAAAGCGACTAGGACGCAATGGCTTACTGAGTGTTAAAGAATATGAGAAAAAAAAAACTTCTAATGAGAAGAGAGGAAAATAAAAGACCAAGAATTAAGAAGACGGAAGATGACGATTGACATTGCATTTAAGTTTTTGAAGATCAAAATTGACTGGGAAGCAAGAAGCCCGAAGTGAGTTCCACAAGCGAGAAGTGCTATAGAAGAAACTACCAGCATAGGACTTACGGTTACATCTAAACATTTCAAATGATGGTACCCTGTCAACCAATTCATAAACTTTAGGTACCATAAAGGAGAATTCATCAGAACAGTTACCATGAAACTATTTACAGAAACAGAACAGAGAATCTACGTCACGCAGATGGGAAATGGACTGAAGCTGAGATGCCAGGTCAGGATCAACAATATTCCAGATTCTTCTTTGTATTTTATCAAGAATCTCTAAATCTATGATAGGATCACCAGACTAGATATGGCAGCAATATTCAGAGTAAAGACGAATAGTATAAATGTTTTAATAGAGGATGAAAATTATGACACCGATATCAGAAAGTGAATTGTAACAGAGAAAATGCCTTCCAAAAGCTAATCAAGTTATGAAGAAACAGGAAAAATTCGGTAGAAACGAAGAAAAATATGTTGAACTGCTGTGTAAAGTTGGTTCTCCAATATGGCAATGAATATTAGATAATCTCACAGAGGAAGCAGAGAACTGAAGCAACAGAAATATGGTTCTACAGAATTCTGGGAATACCATGGGTTGAACATGTGAGAAAAGAAAAAGTTTTAAGGATAATGGAATCAAATAGGTCACTTTGAATAAGAAGTAGTTATTTTTTTTTAATCAATTCACTCCCAAACAAGGCGAGAGTGACACTAGTATGCAAGGGGTTACAGTGAGTGAAAGTGAGAGAAAAGATTGGCTATATTGTGGGTGGGGGGGATTGAAGAAAGGATAAAAATGAGTGTTATGAAAAAGAAAGAAAAGATATAAAGATGTAAAAAAAAAGAAAAGAAAGATAGAAACAAACAAAAAAAAACAACTAAAAACTGTGGCCCCCAATAATAAATCCTGGTAGGACATCTAATTCTCTCAGAAAAGTATTCAAGAAAATGGCGACTGCCGTTGCATTTAAATTTTTGAAAATTTTAGTTATCGGGGAAGCAAGTAAGAGGAAGTGGATTCTTCTGTCGGGAAGTGCGAGAAAAGAAAATGTTGGAGTAGAAGTGGCAGTTGCAGTTAGCTATTTCAACAGTAAAAGGGTGAGACCTAGATGCCAATCTAGTATCACACTTAAATTCATGTAGTCGGGGCACCAGAGGAAACAAGGGAGGTATGGATGATTTAACACCTATTGGATATACTAAATGAAAAGTCACCTACTTAAAGAGCTTGGTTGGCAGAAGGGCTAGGTGGGTATAGTAAAAAGTACAGAGACAGAACATACGAGAGGCATGATTGCCCACATCCTGAAGGGATACTATTAATACTAGTTACGGTGGAGCAATGGATAGCGGCTTGGATTGAGGAATCGGAGAGCCGAGTTCGAATTCCAGTCGAATCCTTTACATTCACTTACGTGCTAATACCCTTCTCCCTCCAGCTATGGGTAAATAGCATTTGGTTCTATAGCCTTGGATGGCAACTGGTCTAGGAGAAGAACAACTCTGAATTCAAACCTGGAGTGGAGCCCCTAAGGCGGATGGACGGCACTTTGTGCTACATTCCGGCAACTCCTGCAGCCGCGCTGGTACCAAACTGTATTGGTATATCCTCTCCTTTGGACTCTGCTAGCAAGGCCGAGAGGGGGAACTAGACGTCTGGGCAGCCCTAGTTCTCCATATATCCCGCCCAGGCTCATACACCATCGTTTCTCGACACGGACGGATGCCGACGACTACTACTACTACTATAACATGATGATGATGATCATCAGAGTTTTGAAAGTTTTAGGTTGGAAAAGCTTGTCTCGGTATATGAGGTCTCAGAATAATACGATATTTCTGACTCAAGAAGGTCCGTTGGCTTTATTTTTTTTAAGTAAACGAGACATATAGACTCAGGGTATCATACCTGTAGCACATTTCCTGGATTACATGCCCCTTGATCAAGGGTGCAGGAGATAAACTTTTTCTGGGTTTTGGTGTTATCCGCTCGAGGGTCGGATCCATAGAGTATTTTCGAAGGAATTTATCCACTCGAGGTTATTTATTGCCATTTTATGAAAGGAGTCTAGACCGTGTATTAACCTCCGGCGGGTCCTCTCGGTAGCATGATGAAGAGTACTATTACGGCTGTACATCCGGACAGTTCAATCCAGGTTGTTGATCAATCCCGCTTCTACGGATGTGACCGTCTCACTACGTAATCTTCTCCCGAACACACTGACTTGAGCTCCAAAAATGAAACCCAACCTCACAAAAACAAAAGTAGACCCCAGGTTTACCATCTCCTACGCCAATGTGAAGGGTCTGTGTTCCAATTTTCTACAGGTGGAAATCCATGATCTCGATATAAATTCTCTTATACCCGTCTTGAAAAGGTATCGATTCAGCTAACACAGTGCAGGAAATCGTGATCCCGATATACTCGCCTCTAATATTTAAGAAACATGATTATGAAAATTGCGACGGTCATGAACTTCGCGCCTATATTAAGGATGGGTTCCCATGTAGCAGAAAACAAAACAAAAACCCAAAACGTGGACACTGATTTCCCGTATATGTGTCAATGTTCACCACACGAAGTTAGCCCTTTCGAGCAAAACCAATGAAGAAGGAAGATACTGCCGAGGCTTCTCCGTCGCCTATGAACCGACACTGATCATTGATGACCCCACCCGTGTCCCTGATGCAACAGGACATCAGGCGAACCTCCTCGACCTCTTCCTCATATCCTACTCTGAAAATTTCTTCGCTGGTTTTACAAAGCCACCGTGCATTTCAGATCATTCACTAGTCAATGTTAAAGCTGATACCAGAGCAAAGGCATCCCTTGGTGTGCTATTCCATATAACGATTTATCGGTACACGAAAGCCGACTGGGACAGCTTAAGGTCTTACACAGCGGAAGCTTCTCTCCCAGATGGGATTGATGAATCTCATACTTTAGAAAAATTCCAACAAAACCGGACAGCCAGTCGTGGTTCACCACTAAATGCACTGCAGCCATACTTCAATATCGATCACATAAGGCAAAGCTCTTCCCCACGATCTTTTCCTCTAACTTAGCATTAAAGGACAAATGACATCAACTTCACCCATCTCACTAAATCAGTCAATTATGTGCTATGCGTGATACTGACGAGGTAGATTTTTTCCGCATTAGGTTGCCATTTCTTTCTGCGGTAGACCAGATGCCTTCCAAGGCTATAGAACCCGGTTTGACCTGCTATTTACCCATAGTTGAAAAGTGTATTCATACCTTTCCCAAGAATATTAGCATGTAAATAAATGTAATGGATTTGACTGGAATTCGAACTTGGCTCTCCGATTCCTCAATCCGAGCCACTATCCATTACTTCTATATACAATCTCAGTAATATTTTTATCACATCTCGGGAACTCTTAAGTTTTTATCAAAAGTCTTGATCCTAAGAAGGCTACTAGTCCAGATAAAACCCCATGGTTGTCTTTAAGAATATTAACCCTGAGCTAACACCGACTTTAGCAAAATTATTTAACAGCTGTTTGAAGGAAAAAAATCCTTCCCAATTCTGTGGAAGGTGTCTGGGATAGAACTAAACAAGCTGTCAGGGTATAGAATCACTGGAAGAGTCCCCTCAAGCATTAAGTGCTGAAGGTAATTGTTAACTGCCAATCTTCCAAGTCCCAAGTGATCAACGCAGACGTTCCCCAAAGTTCGCTTCCCGGCCCAACCCTCTTTTTAATTTACAGAAATGATCTTAAGAGGATACTCCG
>OZ010586.1:31467639-31500139 GCA_963932145.1 Acanthosepion lycidas
TTCTTTCTTTCTTTCTTTCTTTCTTTTTCTTTCTTTCTTTCTTTCTTTCTTTCTTTCCCCATATGTTTCTCCTTCTTTGTTCCGCTTTATCCTCTTTTTATTTAATGTCTGCTTTTTCTTTCTTTCTTTTCTGCATCATCATCATCATCATCATCATCATCATCATCATCATCATCATCATCATCATCATCATCATCTTTTCTTCTTCTTCTTCTCTCTCTCTCTCTCTCTTTCTCTCTCTCCCTCTCTCTCTCTCTCTCTCTCTCGCATTTTCTTCTTAACTAGCTCGGGTAGATGTAGACCCCTGACCCTTGACTTACCTTAAATAATGAAACCCACTCGACCCGACCAACCCATTTTTGAAATCAACGCCTCTTCGACACCCTCCATCATTTGACAAAAGTGCCGCTCTCGTTAACGACAATACCACGATCATTCAGGAAATGACAGCCGCATTCCTGAAAAAAAAAAAAAAATTCATTTATTTGCCGACCATCACCACCGCCCACAACCACTTCAACCCATTCATTCTTCGCGCGTTTGAAATCATTCGCACCTTTCCGCACCCACGCTCAGGCGATCTCGTCGCCGGCACGAGTAAAGAATTTGAACCTCATTTGTTGGATACTTGCTGATCTCCGACAGACGCTAGCAGGCAACGTTCAAATCTTCGAATGCTAATTTCCAAGATCGGCAGGTAAGGCGTCTAGGATTGGAAACTTTGTGCAACTTAATCTCTCTAAAACCGCCATCTCACCAGTAGAAGCACCAATGAAACCTGCCCCACGTGGATCTGATTCACCAATGCTTACTCCACCTGTTTTTTTTTTCTTTCTTTTTTTTTTAATTACAGTCAGTTATTTTTATTTATTTATTGTTTTGTAAGCATTTCACCCCAAGCAAGGCGGGAAGCCACTAACAGGCAAAGGGTTACAGAGAGTTGGAGCGAGAGCAAATAGGTGTGATAGAGGAAAGGATGAAGAGAAGGATAGAGATAGATCAAGGCATCTGGAGACGTCGATTGACATTACATTTGAATAGTTGGAGATTATAGCTATCAGGGAAACAGGAAAAGGGAAGGGTGTTTCACAGGCGAGAGGTGCGAGGTATGAAGGTATTGGAGTACAAGAGACGGCTACAACAGTTTCGAAAGTGAAACGGTGTTGCTTACTCTGTGTATTTTAATGACACATTCGAGAATTTGGAAAATAATTACAACCGTAATAAATATATACATCAATTATGATAGCTTATTCTGTGTATTTTAATGACACATATGAGAATTTGGAAAATAAATATAATGAAAATAAATCAATTATTGTTGCTTATTCTGTGTATTTTAATGACACGTACGAGAATTTGGCATATTTTCTTAAGAAAAAGAAAAAAGATCTTGGAGTCAAAAAAGATCTTGACAAATTTGTATTTAAAAAAAACCCTGAAAAAACAACTTATTACGTCCGTTTGGATTAAAATATATTGATTAGAACAAAACGTGGGTCATTCACAGTGCCTGCCATGTTTGTGTTCAGGAGTTAAAACAACAGAAAGCATAAAAAAGAATGTTCTTGCTTTTTGAATTCCACAGATATATGGAGGGAACTTATCTTCCACCAGGAATATAACCTGTCCCATATAGTCTCTGGTCCACCTGTTCATTTTGCCTGGGCCCTGCGACCACTATTTACACTGGCATCAATATTTCGCCGACCTTCCTTCTTTTTATAGAACGAATGAAGAAGATATTTCCGCAGGATTGGAATCCCCTGGGCCAATCTTTCCGTGAACTGCCCGAAGACAGAAATACGTCAGGGAGGAGAGGTGCAGTAGTTGACTTTGATCTCAGTCAGAAAACCGAGGAAATATATTTAACTAGCAGAAAATAAATCTATATAACAACCACTGAAGTAGAATGTGGCAGTAAAGCCATTAATCTACAAGGGGTTGCTGGATGTGAAAGAATAAGAAAACATTATGAAGGGGCGGGAAGACGGTAGGTAACGACTGACATTGCATTTAATTTTTTGAAGATCAAAGTAGGCCGGAAAGCATGGATCCAGAAGAGTGTTTCACAAGGAAAAATGCGAGTAAAGAAACAGTTAACATAGAAGTTTACAGGTACAGCTAACCAACTCAACTGTAAACTGATGGAGATCTTATTGCTAATTTAGTACTTCACATAAATTCATAAAGTCTAGGTACCATAGCGAAGAGCAATATTTATTCTGTTATGTACATAGAAATGTGGCACAAAGCCGAAGGGGCGATTGGGGAAGGGACGGTCTTCTTCTGTCTTAACGATAACTTAGCTAGCCACAAACACTGACCCAATCATACAAACAATATTCCTTACACCAAAACAACACATTCTTACGTACCTTTCTTACTACATCCACTATAATACCTCATCTCCATATGTACAATTCATTGTCTGTGGGGAGGGGAATAAAACATCAATTCTAAAAACTGGCCCCATTGAATATTTACAATATGAAAACAAAACTATTTACAAGAAACTAAAGAAAATAATAGTAGTAATAAAACCCCCACAGTCACTAAATGTGGCAGAAATATAATTTCACTGGCCGAAATCAATGCGGGACTATAATAGTATAAAACATTCATTCATCCCAAGCACTCACACTGACATGCACTCATTCAAACACAACAACAAATACGAAAAACCACTCACGCGAAGCGAAAGGCACCCCGCATCCACCAGCGAACTGACATCACTGACCACCTAACGAGGGAAGGGATGGGGAATTAAACTTAAAGGAAAATAGGGACAGAAATGAAAGGGGGCCAAGCGAAGATCTCATCCAAACAATTACCATGAAAATATGTATAGAAAAGTCAGAGGGAAGCAACTTAACGGTATTGAGAAAGTGACAGAAGCCGAGACGCCAGGATTTTATTTTATTTTTATTTTTACTATAGAAGTTAACTTTTTCTTTTTACTATAGAAGTGAACTTTATATTTCTTTTCGTTTCTCGCCATTACCCATTTAAAAAAAAAAATCAAATTCACCCCATGCAAGACAGTAAAGCCACTAAGACACAAGGGGTTACTGAGTATGAAAGAATTAGAAAACAGAAACATTATTAAAGAACGAGAACAATAAAAGCGTAACCAGGAAGACATTAGATGACGATTGACGTTGCATTTAAAGAATTTTGACGGCAAACATTGGCCGGAAAACATGGAGCCAGAAGAGTGTTCCACAAGCGAGAAGTGTGAGAAAAGAAACTTAGAACCTACGGTTACATCTAGCCAATTCAATTGTGAATTAATGAGACCTTGCTGCCAATCTAGTACTGCACTTAAATTCATAGAGTCTAGGTACCATAGCGAACAATTTCTATGAAAGTATTTATAGAAAAGTCAGAGGGAAGCAACTTTACGGCATTGTGAAAGTGACTGAAGCCGAGATGCCAGGCCATGACAAATAATATTGCTGATTCTCCTAGTAGAATAAAGCGTTCGTGAATTTGGTGATATTAAAGATAGAAAAGTGTGTTTTCTTTTAATCAGTTCACCCCAAGCAAGGAAATAACGCCACTAAAATGCAAGAGGTCACTAAGTGTGAAAGAATAAAGAAAAACATTATTATTATTATTCTTATTATTATTACATTTAAGCCGTTGTGAACACCAGCCTTCATCAGATGCTTGCAGGTCTGGTAGTCTTCAGGGAATCTGAAACTGATCCCTTTATTTAATTTACAGAGATCGATTATTCTCAATATTATCCAAATAGCCTAGTGCAGCGTTTCTCAACGATGCGCCTGGGCGCACTAATGCGCCTTGAAAGGTACCCAGGTGCGCCCCAGGTTTAACAAACACCATCAATTAGATTCATACGTTTTATCAATTTTTTAGTATTAAATTTCAAAGATAATCTAAAAAGCATAGAGAAACACCTAATTTCAGCAGGTTTTTGTTTCGTTTCATTTTGCTTAATAGCATATCCACCTCTATGGCTTTATTTAATGTCGATATCTAAATACTGTAAACATAATTGCAGGACTTCAAAAACAGATAAAATATTGGTTATTTTGCTATAAAATGTATTGTTGGTCATCTTACTATTAAAAAAAAGTACTGCTGGGGAGGCATGGTGGAGTAATGGATAGCGGCTCGGATTGAGGAATCGGAGAGCCGAGTTCGAATTCCAGTCAAATCCATTACATTCACTTACCTTTGGGAAAGCTATGAAGCCTCTTCTTCTCCCCGTAGCTATGGGTAAATAGCAGGTTAGATCAGATTCTGTAGCCTTGGATGGACACTGGACCGCAGAAAGAAATGGCAACCTACTGCGGGCAAAAATCTGCCTCGTCAGTCATGTATCGAAAGATACATGATCGCCTAACCGTGTATCTCGCATGCCATATAACTGAATGATTGTATGACTTCAAAAACAGATAACATGTTGGTTATTTTGCTATAAAATGTATGGATGGTCATCTTACTATTTAAAAATGTACTGCTGAGGAGGCACGGTGGAGTAATGGATAGCGGCTAGGATTGAGGAATCAGAGGAGCCGAGTTCGAATTCCCGTCGAATCCATTACATTTACTTACGCGATAATACACTTGGGAATGCTATGAACCCTCTTCTTCTCCCCCAGCTATGGGTAAATAACAGAATGGAATGGCTACTGGTTTATACGCAGAAAGAAATGGCAACCTACTGCAGGAAAAAAACTGCTTCGTTAGTCATGTATCGAAAGATACATGATCGCCTACGCATGTATCTCGCATGGTAGATAACTCAATGACTGCTCGTCATTTAACTGTAAAAAACGTATTTTTTTATGCTTGTTTTTGTTTGAGCCCATAGCTGGGACGCTAACAGGTACTACCACCTTGGATCAACAACAATTAAGAGGTGATGCCAGACTCCCCAAAACCGTCAGTCTGCAGATCAGGTCTCTTGCTGCCGGATGTAGTTTATCGTCATACCCAGGACTATTTTTGCTTAGAAACTGACTTGAAAAGTTTATTATTTCAAGAATAAATGCAAATAAAGTTGATATTTGAAGTTGATACAAGGAAAACTTGTCTAAGGACATTTGTCTTAGGAAAATTCGACGAAAAACATTGGTCTATGGAATACCCGTCTAAAACCATTGGTCTATAATAATATTTTTTTATATAAATGAAAACTTTATTCATGTACAAAATACTCAATGTTATTGATATTCCCGATATTACAGAATAATATTTAAGACACTTATAGCAACATTAATTACTGATGATACATATGGTTTAAAAGCATTTATCGGTATGCATTGTTAGTATATTAATATTAACACATTAGACTATAATTCTCTAGGCCAGGGGTCGGTAGCCTTTTGCCAACTATTTGCCAAGTTAATGTTTTAAAATCATCCAGTGTGCCAACAGCATACGTATTTTTATACAAGTCAACGTCAATATACCTGTCAGAGTAAACTGTGAATGGGTTATCTCCCTTTTCAAGGAACTCTCTAAAAAGGGGTTAATTTTATACTTCCTGTATATTTTATCTGTTGTAAGTCAGTTGGTGAATAAACCTTTTACGTTGTATATCTTTTGTTTCATTCTCTTCCTACATATTTCTTGTCTTTATATGTCCCCTTAACACGCGATTTCAACAACACTTGTTCTACAATTTATTTTATATAATAATATATAGTATATATACTTTAGTATATATTAAAATTGAAACAGCTAAAAATCCTCTTCTTTGCATTGTAGCAGTTTTTGATTTGGACATCGTAATGTCATTTGTGGCTGCGTACCATTGAAAATTGCTTGGCGTGCCATTTGTGGCACGCGTGTCGTAGATTTGCCGACCGACTGCTCTCGGCGAACATTTCTTCGACGTATATTGTTTAGACGAGTGTTCCTTAGACCAATATTCCTTAGACCAATATCCCTTAGACCAATATCTCGAAGACCAATTTTTTCTTAGACCAGTGTTCCTTAAACGAATGTTCCCAAGATGAATGTTCTGGATCTCGGACATTCCAGGCAAGTGTACCAATTCTTGCCGCTTCTGCAATGAGACATGGTGTCTGGCAGTGTCATGATGAAAGACGACACACTTCCGATGGATCACTTCTGAATCCTTTTAATCCATTCTCAGCAATCCATTGTAAAAAAAAAAACCTTTACTTCATGTTCATATTTTTAGCATTCTATCTGATAAGCATTTATCGGTATGCATTGTTTCTCGATTAATATTAACACATTAGACTATAATTCTCTAGAAGAAAATTCTTTTGACAAATATTTTTGACAAGTGTTCCTTAGACCAATTTTCTTAGACAAATATTCCTTAGACCAGCGTTCCTTAGACCAATATTCCTTAGACAAATATTGTTTAGACAAATATTCCTTAGAGCAGCGTTTCTTAAACAAATATTCCTTAGACCAATATTCCCTAGACGAACGTTGCGGATCCCGTTAAAGATATACAGGTGTTTTTTTTTTTTAATGAAATTTAGTATTCTTTTTAATTCAAAACCAACTAATTACATATATTTTACTGAATGTTATAAGGCTATAATGCAATACGGCTTTCACTGATCACCGGAATGAAATTTCAGCCCTACAGTTTTAAACTTAAACTTAATCTTTAAACTCATTTCCCCAAAAGTGGTAATGATTTGGCAAAAGATATTTTTGTCATCATTTATCATGTCAAATTGCAACTTTCAAATTCAGTGCAATACCACAGTTCCAAAATCAACCTAGCCTACTTGAAGACGCGAATTTACTAAAACGAAGTAAGTAAAAAAAAAAAAAATGTTCAACTACATTTTCTCCACGTTTATATACTTATTTAAATGACTTGTTGATTTAGAATTTTTGCTTGAGACCCACTCAGGATGTTTTTAATTACTATAACAGCAATCGGTCGACAATTGACCCGATTTGGGTTAGAAAAAAAAAACAAAAGAAAACAAGCCAAGGTAAACAATATAGTTTTTTTTTCTTTTGTTTCTTTTTTCATCTGATGCACTTGTATATAACAATCGTTCATACGATATGATTTGAAAAAAACGCGTTCCTACTTTAGTTTTCAGTAGATAAGTAGGTCGACCTGATTTGATAATTTCTCACGCCTTCAATAATATTCAAATGATTTTTCTTTGCGATCTATAACGATATTCTTCTTCATTTTGAATAAATTTGTGTCTATTTCATCAAAGTTCTGGGTATGACGATAAACTACATCCGGCAGCAAAGGCCTCAGATCGGAAGAGTGGTCGTTTTGAGGAGCGTGGAACCATATCATAATTGCAGTTGTTCCCAGGTTCACTCTGACCCGAGGTGGTAGCACTGGTTTGGGTGTAAGCTACCGCCAAATAGTGAATCCCCAACCAAAAAAAAAAAAAAAAAAAACTATGAAAGTATAAAAAATAAATTTTTAAAGTAAAAATAACAGCAATACATTTCTATATATAAAAATGACCAAAAATACTTATTTATACTAAAATTATCAACATTTTATAGCAGAATTACCAAAAATATATTTTATAGCAAAATGGCCAGCAATACATTTTATCTTTAGCTGAAGTCATACAGTTGCGTTCAAAATATACTGAGTTGAAGCCATATAATTGTGTTGAAAATTTTTAGATTTCGGCAATAACAGATCTCGGCATCTATCAGATGAAATTTAGATTTTTATTATTGCATTATTCCGTAATATTAACACATCAGCAGACAGCTATTACTATCAACAACTGAACACAAATAGTTATTGATTAAAAAAAAGTAATTAATGTATAATATTATCGATAACAACATGTACAAGAATGTTGTTTTTGATAAAAGTTAAAAAATAAATATAAAAAAAAATGCATATATTGTCAAAAATTCCTTTTTCCGCAATATAACTATTTGTGCTATGATTACCTAAACAATAATAATACTGAATAAATTTTTTGACCATTAAAATATATTTAATCACATCTCCCTAATAGCTGTCAAGATCTGTAAGTAGTTATTTATTTGTACTAATATACAAAATGTGGCACAAGGCCAAAAAAGGGGGTTGGGGAAGAACGGTCTTCTTCTGTCTTAATTCTAAACTTAGCTAGTCGCAGACACGGACCCAAACATACCAACAATAGTCCTATCACCGAAACAACACATTCTCTCCTACCTTTCTTACTACATTCACCATAATACGTCAAATTCTCCATGAAATCCTAACTAGTCCCCATATGTACATTTCAAAGTCTGGGGGGGGGGGAGATTTTAAAAAAACTCAATGTTTATTTACAATATGAATTAATACTATTTACATAAAACAAAACAAAATAGGGTTAGTAAAAAGAAAAAAATCCCCTAAATGTGGCAGAAACATCAGTTAACAGGACGAAATAATTGCGGGATTATAACATTTATTGGCTGCTAAACTATTAGGTTGGTGCAAAAATAATGTCGTTTTCTAACATATGTTACTATGTGAGAAAACGAAATTATTTTTGCACCAATCTAATATGTGAGAAAACGACATTATTTTTGCACCAATCTAATAAATCAACCAACCAACCTATTTCATTGGTAATTTGTCTTTATAATCAACAAGGAGACGTATCCATAGAAACGAACGAAACAAACGTTATATGATAATTCTGTTAGCTCTTTCGTTTTCCTGTTTGTGAGTAAGTGAATTCGTTACATCCTGCCACGCCTCATAAATAATGGACTATTCCGGATATTTTTTTTTTTTTTTTTTTTTTTTTTTTGATCGATTCATTTTCTACGGCGTGTTATTTAAAGCCAGATGATATTTCTAAATTGTAAGATTTTTTTTTTCTTTTTCATTAGGGATAATAATGATTGAGTGATCCAAGTTTTACTAATTAACCCATAGCTGGGACGGGGCGAAAAGTTGGGTTTATGCCTTTCCCGATGGTATTTGCGCGTAAGTGAATATGACGAACCCAACTGAAATTGGAACTCGGCTCTCCGATTAACAATCCCACGACGTTATCCATTACACCATTCGCACATCCAAGCTTACAGAACCTGGTATTCGTAAGCGATCACCCATCTAGGTACTGACCAGGCTCGACATAGCTCAACTTCGGTGATCGTGCAGGAACTGGTGTTTCAACGTGATATGGCCGTAAGCTCTATTCCGTTTCGACTAGAAGAAAACGGAGAAGACATATCAGGGATGTTGTTTGGTTTCAATGAAAGAAAGAAAGAAAGAAGAAAGAAAGAAAGAAAGACAAAAAGAAAGTGAGAGAGAGAGAATGAAAAAAAGAAAGAAAGTGTGTGAGAGAGAAAGAAGATAAAGGAGGCGATATCGATCTCATGTGTTTAACGTTGTAAGGTGTTTTAAAATTATTCTGATCAAAAAGTGTAAAATTGATTTTCTATCAAATAAAATTTTCAATTATTATTATGGCATAACATATTCGATCAAATTGATAGTGAGTATTTCTTTCTATTTTGCTATATTTAAACTATAAATACCAGTAAAATGTTCATTATATATATATATATATATATATATATATATATATATATAAGTGAACATTGAAGTCAATACTCAGAGGCGACAGGCTGTTTCATGTTAGACGCAATCCACTTCAATGTTCACTTTTATATTTATATTTACATACGCTCTATCTCTGATATTGAGCACTTTATCCCATAAATATAGCACACCTTAAAACTATATTTCTTCATATATATATATATATATATATATTGTTCATACAATAGTTTTATGGATACAATTTATTTAAGTAAATGGTGTGTTTTTAATCAAACTGTTAATTACATTTACTTGAATGTTCTTGAAATTTAAAAGATAAATTGCTTTCTCCGACAGGAATCGAACCTGTATTCCTATACGGAAACCGTCATTTGCACTGACTTGCTGTAACATTCTGTTACAGAGAAGTGTCTGGTGAGCAAAGTCTGAATTACTGTTTGTAAACAATCAATCTTCGACTATATTTCTCGATTGATCATATCTGCTCACAAAAGGTATCTTAACGTAAACAATGACAACATATAATGAAAACGGTTTAAATCCGAGAATTATTTAATATATTTTCTGTTTGTACGTTATATGTATAGACACAATTTTTTAAAGTAAATGCTCTGTTTTTAATTAAACAGTAATAATTACATTTACCGGCCTGAATGTTCAAGAAATTTCGTAGAAAATATACAAAATGTAAGTAACATTGTTTAATTAAAAACAGACCATTTACTCAAATAAATTGTATCTATAAATAACGTATAATATTCCAAAATACAAAACCCAATGAATCCAAAAAGTATATTATCCTGCCAACTAAGTCTATCATAGCTACAATTGAAAAGAAATTATCTAAACTCAACATAAATGTTGTTACAAATACATCTAAAACAATAAATGACTTAGTCAATACTAAACAAAACAATAAACTAAAATTTGAAGGAGGAATTTACTCGATCGCCTGTAATAGTTGCCACAAAAATTACATAGGAGAAACCTCAAGGAATTTAAATAAAAGATTATATGAACACAAAAGGTGCATTTTATAGACCAACCCATTAAATGCATTAGTTACTAATTACGTAATGAGACTGACCACAATTTTGATATAGAAATGCTACTCTGATCAAAGGAGAAACAATTCACTAAAACGAAAATGTTTAGAGAGTGGTTTCATTGCAAGGACATCCATGCTAAATTTGCGACCAGGTTCTTACATTTCACCATTCCTGGCAGATCTTATATTATCACAATGTAGGACATCTCATGACCAAAGTGATGGAACAAAAAAAAAAAAAGAATCTATGGGAAAAAGACCCAAAACACACACAAATAATTAAATTTAAAATTCCCAGCATCCCTTGTTCGTGCGCATGTGTAGTCACACCAAAGTAAACAAATTTAGTCCGATGAAATCCTAAAGGATGACACGCGTCACACGAAAACTTTTTCCAATTTGCCATATATATATATATATATATATATATATATATATATATATATATATATATATATATATATTCCAGTTTGCCCCATATATATATATATATATATATATATGTATGTATGTATATGTCGAGAGACAGAGACAAGAGACAAGACAGACAGAAAAAGAGAGAGAATTTATACAAGCAAAAGCTTTGTCACTGAGCTGCTTCAACATCCCTACTCCCGAGTTTCTTAAACGAACCCTCCCGGAATCACTATGTTCACTAGTCGGGGGATGATAGAGAGTGAGAGAGAGAGAGAGAGAGAGAGATAACGAGAGAGAGAGAGATAGAGAGAGAGAAAAATGCGAGTACTTTATTCCACTGGGTGCCCCAAACACATGGCCTTGTACCAGACAAAGATTAGCAAATATCTTGATTGGTTGATTAACTGATTCGTTTTCTACGGTATATTTAAAGCTAGAAATATTTTTAGATTGTATGATTGTTTTGGGGGTTTTTTTTGTTTTTTTTTTTGTATGTGTAGTAAGTTAATAATAGTCTAGTGATAAAAGTCTTACTAATTAACCCATAGGTGGGTGGAGAAGTGATGGATTCATACCTTTACCAAGGGTATTTGCGCATAAATGAATATAACGATTCCAACTAACTGGGATTAGAACTCGGCTCTCCGATTAACAATTCCGAGCCATTATGTATTACACCATCCGCACACCCAAGCTTACAGCAGCTTAACATCTTTACTGGCTGATACATTTACTTATAGGAAATGCCTCTGAAATAGAACGCCAGCCTCTAATGGACACGACTTTTATAAATTATGTTTCTTTTCATTTCTTTTTTCGCTTATCTCCCCACACCATTTAGTGACTTCTACCTGTTTCCGCTTTGATACCTTCAATGCTTTGTTTCCATTATCAGTAAACTTGGAATCCTCCCAAGTCACGACACCTGATCACATTCCCGTCTATTTTCATTAACTCAATGTTTCTCGCATCATCAGCACCATCACCCTCAGTTGTTTTGTTTTTTTAAACCTACCCGTAACCCACGCTGACATCAGTTTAAAAACGGCTACTCTTTGCCCTCCTTTCTTCCTTTCTTTCTTTTCAAAATCTCAAAGTCCGTTTTTGAACTTGGGGTCACCGGAATGTATATTTTTAGGTGTAGGCTCGGGGTAGGGAACGCAATGACCCCCATACCATTACAAACCCCATCGACTCTAACATGGAAAAAAAATTTACGGCATGCGATTTCTGGTGTGAATTTCATTCAAGCGTGATAACATCAACGTGCAGACTCACCTGCTTACAATCGCTCACATACACACACACACATACACGCATGTATATTATATATGTGAAGGTAAGTATCTTTTACGGTTGGTTGATTTTTGAGAATGCGTTCTACATTAACTACAATATATTGATATAACTGAAGAGGTCTTTTTCATTTTCTTTCTTTTGTGTGTGAGTGTGTGTTTCCGTAAAACTAGAATGATGTGGTCTATACGCATCTTTGTCTATCAGAATATTCATTGCTTATTTTAAACCGGCATTTTTAATCGGTGATCGAATCGGGATAAAAGCGGAATTTAAATTCTGATTTTCAAGGTAGACCACATTTTTATTTTTTGATCATTTCACCTCAGTCAAGGCGATAATGCCACTGAGACGCAAGGGCTAACAGGGAGCAAAAGCGAAAGAATGAGAAGACTGAGAATGTAAGGGGGGAGGTAAAGAAAGGTGGGTGGGGGGAGTTATCACGGTTCAAGAAGACAGAAGATGGCGATCGACGTTACATTTTAATTTTTTTAAATATTGTAGTTGTCAGGGAAGCAAGAAATCGAATGGGATTTCCACAGATGGGAAGTGTGAGAAAAACTGTGTTGGTAGAAGTGACGGTTGCATCTAGCTAGTTCAGCAGTAAAATGGTGAGACCTTGTTACATATCTTGTAGCATGCTTCATTCATTGACCCATTACATATAACACTAAATTTTAGTTTTAAGTAATCCTTGTTCTCCCCGGGCTTTTGAACAGATTTATCCCTTGTTTCCTGTTTAGGATTGAGTTGCCGGCCTATCCCTTGATTAATGTTTAGGACTGAGCTACCAGTTCCTTCTCAAGTCTATTTCAACTCTATACAGTTCACGATGGAGAAAGAGATTAACAACACAGTCCCATTCCTGGATGTTCTAATATCTCGAACAGAGCATGTGTTCAAGACATTCGTATACCGCAAACCGACGTTCACCGGACCGTAACTCCCACCATCCATACAGCGTAAAGAAAGGGATCGTCTGCTGCTTACAACACCGAGCAAAAGTCATAAGTGTCGACCCAGAGACATTAGATAAAGAATTGGTCAGTGTAAGCAGTAACCTACAGCGTAACATGCGTGCATGGAAGCAACCCAAAAAAACTGGGACAGGCGGGTAAAAGAGGACAACAACAACACCGAGAAAAAGGTCTGCCTGCCATATGTGAAGGGGTTATCAGAGAAAATACAAAGGATCTGCGGTCCATATAACATCAGGACAACCTTCAAAAGCTGGACATTTCGCAAATACCTCTCCGGATTAGGACTCCCCATAGATGAGAACATAACTAAAGACTGTGTGTATGCCATCCCATGCAACATCGGAAAGAAATATAAAGTAGGGGGACAGGTCGCCCCCTTAAGGTAAGGCATCAAGAACACCAAAATTCTGTATCACGAGGGGCAGTTGAAAATTCAGGCGTGGCTGACCACATATGGAGAGAAAAACGGAGATCACCGCCCTCTGTAGGATCAGGTTAAAATCATAGACAAAGAACATCATTGAAAAATTCGTAAACTTAAAGAATCAGCACATATGCTAGGCCACAAAAATCTCCTGAGCCGACCAAGCATAAAAATGAATACAATATGGGAAGCAGTAATAAGGAGTGCCAGAGAAAAGAAATAATAACAATGAAAACTGCAATATGAGCTCTGGTAAAAAAAAAAAAAAACGATAACAGGGTCGCCTGGAACTGCGTCCGATGGAATGTTGTTGTGCCCCTATGTTCCACAAGGAATCAAGAGGCATAATATATATATATATATATATATGTGTGTGTGTGTGTGTGTGTGTGTGTCTGTGTGTGTATCAGATTGTTGATTTATATTGCCAATCAATTCGAACTTTATAAAATGGTAAATAATGAGGATTTCTTTATAGGTGCTTCACATAATTTAATAATATAATGTTTATGAGTTTATGAATAAAAACTTGTCTTCATATTTATTTCATTATAAATTTGTAAATCATAAATCCATTTTCGTAAGAGGCTTCGATAACTTTAACACGTTGTTTGATTGTTAATCTTTCCAGGGTTGAAATTGCCAAAGACTTAAGTTGTTAAATCTGAAAGAAAAAGAAACAAAAATCATTAGACGCTTAAACTTAATTCACATTTAAAATCGGCCCAAGTTATTGGAACACCCTATGTTACATTACATCAATTTAATAGAATTGTATTAGTTTTTTGGAATATTCTAAATATAAAATTATTCTTGTAAACAATCTAGTAAATAAATAGTGCTTTATATTTTTTCTGTAAATTTTCAAAAACAAAAACATAGATAAATTCAATTTCGTCATGCGTTTAGGTTTTTTTACACTTCTAATTATTGCTTTTTGAAACAATAAACAGTGTCAAGGAGTGGTTAAAATGAATTAGTGTCATGGAAAAAAACATCCTTTTGACATTCGTTCTTTTTGAGAGCACGAAGGTCAATGTGTGATCACATCTCTGTTTTCTTCAGAGTCTTAATCTAGGAAGAGACTGTCCAATATTCACTATCATACAGGCGGTGGAAGGCGATGTTACATAACATTTCGTCACCCTTTTCTTTGTTTCTAACGAAAATGGGGTCTATAACTGTCTTTGTGATTGTCTGTGAATGTTTCCATTTTCTCATATGGATCTGAAACGTGGCCATTGTTGGTAGATACCGAGAGAAGGATCCAAGCGTTTGAGAACAAATGCATTAGAAAACTCCTTGGCATTTTCTATTGGGAACAAAAACAGACAAAAAAAAAACAATGAGTTTGTGCGGAAAAGGCTTCAAAGTTTTGAGACATCAGGAACCCCTTCTCGCCACTGTCAAACGGATAAAAATGGCGTGGTTTGGACATGTTACAAGGTCCGACAGATATCAAGACCATCATGTGATGCACCGTTAAAGGTGGACGTAGGAAAGGACGCCAGTGCAAAAACTCGTGTGGACAATGTCAAACAATGAACAAGTAGGATTGTACCAGAATTGCTGATGGCTGCCGTTGATAGACCGTCGAGGAAAGGAGGTAGTGTGATTACCCCCCCACCCCCCACCCCAAAAACAGCAAAATTTATCGATTTGGCGAAATAACCGTAGTGTGGTAAGCTTTAATATAAACAGCCCCACTTTACCCATTTTCTCTAGCTTAACATATTTTTTATATGTAAAAGTTAAAAGTAAACACTTAAGGGATAAATTGACGTCTATTTTGTGGTATGTCAGAAAAAGATATCTGTATTTCTTACTGATTTCAGTGACTGGTGTTCTAATCCAGACAAAATTTAAAGATAACGTCATATGTATAACTAGCAGCATGACCCGGCGTTGCCCGTGCTTCATACAAAAATCGTACGACTCATACAGCAATCGCTATCACTTGACTTAAAATATGTTTTGCCCTTCTTTGCCTTTAAAAGAGTGCCCTTTTCCGTGCTGATGTTGCTACATGCCTTACATCTTGCCTATCTCACACTGCGAATTTTTCTAAGCTCTATATTAAACGTTAAATCTGTTACGAAAAAAGAACTAAACAAAATAAACACAAAACGATCAGCTTTAAAAAAAGGACTCGTAACTGGAAAAACCGAATGAAAAAAAGAATGTTAACAACAAATACTTTTTCACACCCAACCCAGTTCTGCGGAATCAGAATCAACGATGAGTTCAAGCAAGCGAATGAGCCAATTGGAGTAAAGTGCCATGCAGATTTAAATTTTTCCCACTTGTGACGAATGCAGCTATCGATTTTTGTTTTTTGCATGCTAGTTAATATTCGTGTCAGTCAGCTATTGGCTCTCACGCTGGCCGATAGAATCTTCCTGTCTATTCGTGGCAGCCAGCTATAGGCTCTCAATCTGACCAGTAGAAAATGGCCGCAAACTACATTTCCACTATCGATGGGAGTTGGGAAATGCAAAGTCGGCCTTGGTCTTCCCGCTAACTTGGAGCATGTGCATGTAAATTTTGGTGCAAATCCGTCGAAAATTGCGGCCGTGCATTCGTTACACACACACACACACAAACACACACACATTCTGCCTTTTATAGATAGAGATGAACCCAGTGAGGATCGAACTCTCTAAAGTAGGGGAAAAGTAAAAAAAAAAAAACTTCCTTGCTAACCAGCTGATCAAGAAGATTTCGAGTAAAAAGCACCAAGTGACGTCATATGTATAATGAACCCAATGAGGATCGAATTCTTTAAGTAGGGGCAAAGTAAAAGGCTTCCTTGTTAACACGATGATCAAGAAGATTTCGACTAAAGTTATAAACCTCCAAGTGAGGATCGAACTCTGAAGAATCTGGTTTGTGAATCAAGCTTGCTTACCACTGCTTTACGATTTATGGATAAAACAAACTATCTTGATAGAGCGAGGCCTGATTAAATTGGCGTGAACCAATAACTAGAACATCATCAAGTACACATTCCTAAATAAATTCTTTTCGGGTAGATTTTAACGTTAGGTGCAGGGTGGACAGCACCTGGCTAGGTCGATGGGGTGGGACAACCGGATTTTTACGGTTCAAATAACATTGTTAAATCGGGGATACTGAAATCAATCTATAAAAATTGAAATATCTGGGAAGTTTTCTAACAGAAGACGGAGAATGAGACACTCAGATCCGAAGACGCACTGGGATGGCCAAAGATGCATTCCAGAAGCTAAGCAGAGTATTAAGAGACAGGAAAATTTCTTTGGAAACAAAGAAAAGAGTACTGAACTGTTACGTGACACCTGCCCTCCTATATGACAGTCAATGTTGGACAATCTCCCGAGAGATGAAGAACAGACTTCAAGCAACAGTAATGTTGTTCTATAGAAAGATGCTGATGATAGCAGGGACCGAACATGTGAGCAGCGGCGAGGTTTTAGAGAAAATGGAAACAAAAAGGAAACTTATACTTAACATCAGGGAGAGGCAGTTGAAATTTCTGGGGGACGGAATGAGGAAGGAGGGCTTGGAAAATCTGATACTCACAGGGCAGATCGAGGAAAAGAGGGACAGAGGAAAACAGTGCGTAACATACTTGATGGGCTTGAGTAAAGGGATGGTAGATCATGATCGCCTACGTCCTCAAAGGACACGGCACATAAATAATTTTTTTGTTTCTGTGAGGCGTAATGAAAATTTAACCACTTGACCATTTGACCGGAAAATTATTAACCAATACGTAAGTGTTTTTGGATATGTTTTATGCACACAGTAAATTGGTTTATAAAAATTGAATTTATTAAAATAAACATAAATTTTTCAAATTTCTATATTCTTTGCTTAACGTTATCTGTCGTTAATTGTTTGCTTTTTTTATCATTTCACTCCAAGCAGGGCAATAAAGCCACTAAGATGCATAGGAGTTTGCTGAGTGTTAGAGACTATGAGTTAAAAAATACTATGAAGGAGAGAGAATGATAAAATAACAAGAATAAAGAAGACAGTAGATAGCAATTGATATTGTATTCAAATTTTTGAAAATCAAATTTGACTGGGAGGCAAGAAGTCAGAAGAGAGTTCCACAAGTGAGAAGTGTGATAGAAGAAACTGTTAGCATAGAACTTACGGTTGCATCAAGACATTTCAAATATAAAATAATACCAAAAATGTACACCACAGAGGAAAGTTCATAACAGCAATTATCATGAATGTATTTGTAGAAAAAGCACAGAAAGTTATATGACGGCGGTGGAAAAAATGACTGAAGGCGTGATGCCAGATCAAGACCAATAACATTGCACATTCTTCTTTCAAGAATTATATAAACAACCTCTAAATGTATAGCAGGTACGTCAGACCATATATGGCAACAATATTCAAAGCATGGACGAATGGTAGACTTATACATTTGTAAGATAGATTTTGGAGAGAAGTGTCTTGCACCACAGAATAAATCAACGTTCCAAGTAGCAGCAGCAGTAGCAGCAGCAGCAGTAGCAGCAGCAGCAGAATAAAACCTTGTTCTAAACTTATAACATAAAGCTGCTTCTTATATATATATATATATATATATATATATATATATATATGTATATATGTGTGTGTGTGTGTGCATGTATGTATATAATTTAAAAGTCAGATCAATACAAAGTAGAGCAATATTATTTATTTTAAGATATTGAAACAGCATATAAAATCTTATCTTTAGATAGCATATAAAATCTTATCTTATTTTAAGATATTAAAACAGCATATAAAATCGCTACACAATTGCAGTCGGGTTCGACACATACTAATGCTTCTCTTCAGGCGATTGTAAATCACTGGCGAATGAACAATTAATTTGGTTTCAAAAGCAAAATATATACTCTTTTTTTAAAAAAAATATGTATGTGTCGAAACACGACTGCAACTGTGTAGCGACTTTACATACTTTAATATCCTAAAATAAATACATATATATATATATATATATATAGATAGATAGATAGATAGATATATACAGCGAGGTCCTCGATAATAATTGGTTGGTGCATAATTAACGGGTGTTTTTGTAGCGAGTTATTTGTTAAAAATTGCTGTCTTGTTTACTTTTTTTAAACAAAAATCTTATTTTATTTTCTGGTTATAAAAATGCGTGTCGATAATCATCGGCCCCGGAAGAATCATTTAAAAATGTTATTGTAGAATTGTTATGTTTCTAATTTCATAATAAATATTGCTTTAAAAACGCCTGATAATTATGCACCATCAAAATACTTTTTGGCATTGCCCTATCACGACGATTTCCAATGAAACCGTTAGCTCGAAACTTTACATATAATCATTGCTTTTATTACTTTAGTTCACCTAATACAAAGCCAAAGAGCCACTCAAGGTAGAGGGTTACAGAATGAGATTGTTGTATGAATGTAAAAACAAGTAAGAAGTACAGATTATGAGGATATGCAGAAAATAATAATAGAGATATGGGAATACACACACACACAGACGCACACACATAGACGCGCGCACACACACACACACACACAGACCACTGTCCTCTAAATAACCCGAGCGCCGTTTAAAGAACTATCAGAAATGATTTATACTTACAACCGTTGGAACGGCAGCTGGCAAATATTGGGTTGGTGCATAATTATCAGTCGTTTTTGTAGGCGAGTTATTTGTTAATAAAAATTGCTGGTCTGTTTACTTTTCTAATGAAAATATTATATTATTTTCAGGTTATAAAAATGCGTGTCGATAATCATACGCTTTGGAAGAATCATTTAAAAATGTTATTGTAGAATTGTTATGTTTCTAATTTCATAATAAATATTGCTTTAAAAACGCCTGATAATTATGCACCAACTCAATATAATATATATATATATATATATATATATATATATATATATATATATATATATATAGGGTTGATTTTCTGTAGTTTACTGCTACCAGCAAGCAGAAATTTTTCTTCTCCTGATGATGGCCCTTTTGGGCCGAAACTAGTCGAGGAATCTAAATGAAATAATAATAATAACAAAAGATTATGAATCTACAACCCAGTGTGTCTGAAGATTTTAATTTTTTAATATTTTTAACATTTTTTTTTCTCGCTTGTGGAAATTTTTTTTTACTGTTCAATATATATATATATATATATATATATATATATATATATATATATATATATATATACAGCAAGGTCCTCGATAAAGTCCAGTTCCTACGATGCGTCGTAACGCGATTTTCACTGTAAGTTAGAGGGTATACGCAATTTTTCTTAAATATGCACTTATCTCATTTACAATGCCAATGCCATAGTAAAGTAAAAATCTAGGACATAACAACACATTTCTATGACATATCTTAACATAATTAGGACTAAAATAAAACAATTGGAGTAAATAAATACAATACATATAATGAAAGGAAATTGTTTTAAGTTGCTTGTATATTTCTTGTCAGTGATGTCATTGCCTCTAGCTACATAAGATGACGAAGCGTATGATCTTGCTTCTCTTGCCGTGCTCAGAAGCAGCAGTAAATCTCGGGAAAGAAAGAAAAATAAATATATTCTTCCACCGTGGTATTTGCGTCGTATATACGAGGCAAACGGCATAAATCGAAACAATATTAATGGAGACTGTGTCGTAATCACGAATCGTCGTAGGTTGGGACTGTCACAACCAGTGGACTTGTAATATGTATTTATTACTTCAAACGTTTTTATAGTTGATGCTTCTTCTTTGAAAGGGGCAGGCTGAGAGACGCAATACACACTGTTTAGTAATAAGTAAAAGTGAAGTGTCTGTTTCAAATCACACCCACACACACACACACACACACACACACACACACATATATATATATATATATATATATATATATATATATATATATATATCCATCCAGATAAGATGAGAACAAATAAAGTACAATTCCAACGTCGTACATTTAATTTAAAAGAGGGCTCAATACAAAGTAGAGCAATATTATTTATTTTAGGATATTAAAACAACCTGTAAAATCGCTACACATACTAATGCGTCTCTTCAGGCGATTGTAAATTACTGGCGAATGAACAATTAACTTGGTTTCAAAAGCAAAATACATCCTCTTTTGTTTTAAAAAAAAATATGTATGTGTCGAAACACTGTGTAGCGACTTTACATGTTTTAATATCCTAAAATAAATACATTATATATATATATATATATATATATATATATATAATTGGTAACAGAAGCCATTGGTTTATACCAACGGCTTCCCATACTTCATACTTCTCCAATTCACTCTTGCGTGGTCATGTGTGACGTCATGTGATGCAGTGCGATTTTCGCTTCTAGCGTCTTATATGCACGTGTTTATCGTTGCTTAGAAATCATCTATGTAAATAATGACAGACTATCATCACTGCCTTGTCCGTATATTGTTTAATATGTTGTAATTGACATCTTTGATAATGGCTTATGTAAGCCGAAAGCTTAGATTGTATTAAAAAAATATGGATCAATATTATGAATTTCTTTCTTCGTTCAACGATAATGTTATTAAACTTATCAGAAGTTACGAAAAAAATTTACAAAAAATAAATAGACAACACTTGTCTATATTATTTAATGAAACGTGTATGAATGAAAAGATGCTGCCTAAATACACACAATATATATATATATATTGCTTAAATGCTATTTCTAGTGGATACCTATATTTGAGTAGATGATATGTTTATTTATTAAATATGAAAATATGGAAAAAAATCATGAAATATATATATATATATATATATATATATATATATATATATATAGATAGATAGATAGATAGATAGATATAGAATAGATTGATGTGTATAGAATAGAATAAACACACATATATTTATATCTCAACCCATTACATTGCATCTAGACATATCGTTCTGCTTTTAATATTGCGTTCTTTCGCGTGGTATGACGTCATAGAACCGCATCCTGAATTTACGACCGTTATCTTCGCATATCAATCTTCTATGTCAGCATAACAGAATATTATCTTTGATGGTGAATATCTTTGTCTAAATGTCCATATAACCACTCTGAAGATGGCTCATGTGAGCCGAAAGCTTAGAACAAGGAACAGCATAATAAAAAATATCTAAATATCGGACTTTTTTGTCTTTATTTTTACCCGAAATTAAAGCAAATATATATATATATATATATATATATATATATATATATGTATATATATATATATATATATATATATATATATATATATATATATATATATATATGCACATATATGAGAACGATTCATGATTAAACAATAGTCATTCGTTGTCTGTTATATTTAACAATATATGTTTGAATATATATATATATATATATATATATATATAGATAGATAGATAGATAGAGAGAGAGAGAGATTGATAGAGAGAGAGATTGATAGAGAGATAACGAAAGTAAAAAAATGGAAAAATAAAAATAAACAAGGAAGCTACAATCGAGTGGGGATATTGACGCATCACAATCTTCCTTCTTTTCTTTTGCATTACCAAGAAACTGCTTATAAATCTCGACACTAAATCTGTGATTCTTGCCTTCCATCGCCTGTCTTCATGCACACAGGCCGTTGGATTTTAGCGAGTGTGGGTGCGCGACGAACACACAGACACAGCTGCACACACGCAACAGACCCGGCAGTGTACATTCTGAGTGTTCCGTAGACACGAGCCACAACTTTGATTATGCGCTTGAACACACACACACACACAAACACACACACACAAAAACAAACAAACAAACAAAAGGTGGGCTCAAAAGTTCTCGGCCTGAGCAGCTTCCAAAAATCTCACCAAATAGCTATACTTTAGAATTTTTTTTTCTTTCATGGTTGGATCATAATCTATGAAGAAACTTATTTATTAATGAGACAGATTTTTATTGATGATACATTATTTTTAGAGGTTACTCGTAAGTGAGTAGACGCTCGGTTTATTAAAGAAAAATATGAGATCGAATCCTACCGGAAAGAGCTTATTTTTCTGAAAGAAGTTTTCTTGAATATTCAGACTAGCAGACGAAAATAAATAAATATACTGTTCAAATAATAAACAGCGTAATAAAGCGTCTATTCAAATACGTTTTACATTCTTTCTTACAGATATATAAATATGCGCCCTCCGACAGGAATCGAACCTGCATCCTATACGGAACCGTCATATAGCCTGAGGTGCTTTTACCGATTTAGCCACAGAGGAGCCTTTCGGTTAGCGTGGTCGATTTTACTGTTTTTAAACTATTTGTTTCCATGATTTTCTCACGTACATTCATATCTGCTCGATGCGTATCCAAATGTAAACAAATGACGTCGTACATTATGAAATGGACAAAGTCCGACAATTATTTTAAGACATTTTTATGTTTATACATTCTTTTCTTTTTTTTTTTTATAGATATAAGACACGGAGGACGCATATTTTCCTTGAAAAATTCTCGGATATTCAGGCCGGCAAATGTTTTTATTACTGTTTATTATAAGCAGATCATTTACTTAAATATTTGTATCTATAAAAAAAAGAATGTATAAACGTAAAAATGTCTTAAAATAATTGCGGACTTTGTCCATTTCATAATATATATATATATATATATATATATATATATATACTGGACCCTCCCGTCATTTTTGGGACGTATGAGGTCAAGCAATTCAATTCCTAGGAACCGACAGCCAGACATCTACATATATGTTTTGATTATAATGATGAAGGCTTTGTGCAGAACCAACCACACTTTTTGAAGTGCCATATACAGGTTTTGAATTCAGTCTTTCTTCTAGACCAATTGCCATCCAATGCTATAGAACCCGTTCTGTCCTGCTATTTACCCGTATCTGGAGGCAGAAGAAGAGGATTCATAGCTTTCCCGAGGGTATTAGCACGTAAGTGAATGTAATGGATTCGACTGGGATTCGAACTCGGCTCTGCGATTCTTCAATCCGAGCCGCTATCCATTACTCTTGTAGACACTGAACCAAACGGCTACAGATTGTTTCATGCACTATCTCTGATAGTGAATACATTTGCCTATAAATAAAACATAACTTAAAACTATATATCTGTCTATATTTCTTTACTGCCATACTCACGACGTTTCGAGCGTTGTACACTCCGGCCTTCTTCAGGATCTATCTATATTTCTGAGACGAGGTATTTTAATCATTTACATTATTTACATTGTTCCGACTGTTGTCCTCATCTTTATTGCCATGTTCACGACGTTCCGGTCGTTATACGCTCCGCCCTTCTTCAGATGATTGTAAATTTGAACCCTTTAACAAAACTCAGAAAAAAAGCTTCGGTCTGCATACACTATATGAAGGGATTATCGAAGCAAATACAAAAGATTTGTGGTCCATATAACATCAGGACGACCTTCAAAAGTTGTTCGACACTTCGCAGAAATTTTTTCCGAGGAGAATATGACTAAAGACTGTGTGTACGCCGTCCCGTGCAGCTGTGGCATGAAATATAGTCTCTTTACAATTTAAAAAATATACTACAAATGAAATTGATATATCTTAATCAGATTTTCATTTGTGTATTTCAGGTATCCTGTTGATGAAAGAGCTACTTTTAAATGAACCCCTAAAAATGGCTACTCCTCAAGAAAAGGCACAATGTGTCTCATGGTTTATTGAAACAAAATCGGATACGCAGACTCAGTGAAATTACAGAACTCTTTTCTACAGGGTTATTTTAAAGATATCGTGTATCGAACAAAGATACGGGACATTTCTGATCTAAAGCAAAAAGATCAATGATGCCATTGCCATCATTGATGAGGTTATGCTGCAGTGAACATGGCAGAGAAATCAAGTACCGTTTTGATGTGCATCGTGCATTTAATGGTGTCCATAAAGAAGTGTATTAAATTAGTTAAAAGTAACTTCATTATCTATTCCTCATTTTTTTTATGAATTAACACATATTTGTCTGTCCGCTTGCATTTGTAATAATTTTTTAAATTTTAGAGACGTTATGAACACCTTGTGTGTGTATATATATATATATATATATATATATAAGTGAATATAGAAATCAACGCTTAGAAGCGACAGTCTGTTTCATGCTAGATGCAATCGTCAGGCCACCTCTCTTCATATATATATGTATATATATATATATATACATATATATATATATTAACCAGTATTACCCCATGCAAAGCAGTACAGTCTTGCATGGGTTATATACAGCACGCATGGTGTTATATATATATATATATATATATATATATAGGACAGGTAATCGATCCGTTAGTATATAAATCAAGTGGATTCTAATAATATTAATTATTAAAACTGATCCACAGAGAGTTCGATGTATTTATTGCAACAGAACATATGTATTTTTTACAGCAAAATGATGATAGCTGTGTACAGACCAGCTTGAAATAGACTATTCCCATGTTGGTTACATGACACTTTCAGTAACTGAATTTATTTTGCTATATATATATATATATATATATATATATATATATATATATATATATATATATATATTACACGGTGGTCCCCATTTTTCAGACGCGCCATCAAAAGACATATCCAATGTTTAAATTTAATTTTCAAAATGTGGGCCTCTAACTCGTAATATTTCATCTGTATTTCACTAGGCGTCCAGGGCTGTTGGCATTCAGAAGACGCCAACTTTATTTCTGGTGCCTGGACGGTGACACTCCTTAGAACACACATATACATTGGTCATGGTGTAGTAAGCATGAACACAAACACTAAGCCGAAGCTCTTATTTTGTCTATGGTTATATTTTTTGTTTTGTTTTTAACAGTTAGGTTCACCCTACACAAGGACCAAGATACACTCAAGGTAGAGATTTATAGAGTAAGAGACAGTTTATGCGGTGAGCTAGGAAATATAGCAGTTAACTGAAGACTGACAAGTTAAGATTGTACTGATCGGGAAAGCATCGTTTTGGGAGTCGGTTCCACAGAGCAGTGATGAAAAACGGGGGGTTGAATAAGGATGGTTGGCTCCAATGTGCGACGCATGGTAGGTCTTAGTCGTGAAGGTTAGATCAGGTGGAATTAAATAGTGTAGCTCTTTCCATGGAAATAGGGATAGAGAAGTGAGAGGCTTGTTACATCTCGTCTGTAAGAGAGGGGTTGGAAAATAATTCATCACCCACAAGGACGCGGAGATGTTTTGGGACTCTATCGAGACTGGAAAGTGAGGAATGGGCGGCACCTGCCCAAATATGATAGGAGTACTTCATTTTCAGTCGAATTTAACTCTTGTAAGTGGAGAGGACAGTGCGAAGAGTCAGGTATTAGGTTGGTGCAAAAATAATGACGGTTTTTGACGTATTTTTTAACGTCAAAAACCGTCATTATTTTTGCACCAACCTAATACTTACTTGAACGATACAGGGAACTAATCATTTTTCCTGCATCTCTAGCAATGGATCGTAAATACGAGGTCTACTTGAGGTCTGGGCTGTGTTTAAGGCCCAATATTCCCTCAAAGCACGGGGGCTTTCTAAGGGATCATCCATTCATCATGACTGGTGATAGTTCAGGGTCCGATTGGTAATAATGGAATGTAATTAGTTTGGTTTTCAAGGCCTTGAATATAACCAAACAGTTTTTAGCCCCACTAAGATGAACAGGTTCAAAGTAAGGAATATATGGCAGTAGTGATCCATTTTAGGCATGAACTGGAACATACTGAAGCGGCTACAGGGAACCGATCATTTTTCCTGCATCTTTAGCATCTTTTTTCCTATCTCACCTGGGATTGGCTGGCCAAAATTTTTTTACTATCATGTCACTGACAACCTGTTGCCTCATAGTTTCCTTGATTTGAATCTCTTCGATTGCTGTATCTGGAGCATCATCAATGGAGACCAACAATTATAATGTGAGCCATATATATATATATATATATATATATATATATATATATATATATATATATATATATATATATATATACGCGTCATCCTTAGGTAGTTCAGATCAAGAAAAAAATGATTTTTACAATCTTCTTCGGGATGTCATCTCCAAAGTCCAACATAAGGATAAATTAGTCCTTACAGGTGACTTCATTGTTCATGTTGGCAATGATTATCATTCTTGGAAGGGCGTTTTAGGTCGACATGTTATCGATCATGTGAATTCTAATGGCTTTCGCCTTCTCACTATCGGCAAGGAATTTGACCTTAGTATCACTAATACCTTCTACCAGCAAGTTGCTCCACATATGGCCTCCTTTGTAAATCACTAGCGGACCTTAAATGCCACTTAAGATTATCACAGAAAATTTCATAACTGAATGAATTTTAGCCGTCAGATCCTCATACGTCGAAACCGACGGGAGAGTCCATTTTATATATATATATATATATATATATATATATATATATGATAGCAGCAACAACAGGAACATCATCAATGGAGATCAACAATTATAATGTTAGCCAATTATATATATATATATATATATATATATATATATATATATATATATATATATATATATATATATATGTAATAGCAGTAACAACAGTTCCTGGACATTGTGTTATGCTGTCCCTCTTCAAAATGCAGGGCCTTGGGTGTTTGTGCAACAATGTATATTGAGTGTTTGACATTGTGGTCAAACCCTGATTAGAGATTTATATTTATATTTATATATATATATATATATATATATATCGACAGGATACTGCTCCTTCCCATCTGACCTATGAGTGGCTGGCCAAGAAAGGACATTGAAGACAAAAATCAATCAGCTAATTCATCATGATAGGTAATAGTTCAGGGTCCGATTGGCAATCATGGAATGTACCTAGGCATTGAATATAAGCGTCCAGTTCTCCCCCCCCCCGTCTATTGGGAAATCAGGTGCCAATATCTGATCATCTACCTGTATACCATTGTATCATCAGCAGAGATATTCACAAATAATCGGAGTATACTCTTAGGCAGATCATTTATGTAAAGTGAAAATAGGGTTGGCTCGAGAAGCGACTCCTGGGGGACGCCGGCCTTGATTGCTAGGACCCCGGAGGACTAGCCATTGAGAACTAGCTTTTGCAACCTAGCCGCCAGGAACGACTTTATTAATCTTCGAAATTCTCAGCGGTTAAATGTCCGAATATAATTTTGGCGACTGGAAAAAATTGGTTACAACATCGAATGTTCGAAATTTTATGTACCTATGATAATTTGGGCTGAGAAATCGATTTCGATTTCGTTTTCGTTTATGGTTTTATGATTTGTGTGTGTGCGTGCGCTTGCGCGTATGTGTGTGTGTATGCTTCTGTGGGTGTGGTTGCTCATGGCGCGCGTGTCTCTGTCCGTGTGTTTTGCATGTGTGTGTCTGTGTGTGCGTCAATATTTGTGTGTGCAATGGAGTGCGACTTGTATACATTTCCTCGACTGCATCGTTTTGAAATTATTTTCGTTTAAATGTTGATCTATTATATGTAAGTAATCTATCTATCTATCTATCTATCTATTACAGTCTTATTCATATCTATCTATCTATCTATCTATATATCTATCTATCTATCTATCTATCTATTACAGTCTTATTCATATCTATCTATCTATCTATCTATCTATCTATCTATCTATCAATCTATGTCTGTTCACTATCTATCTATCTACCTATCTATCTATCTATCTATGTCTGTTCATTATCTATCTATCTATCTATCTATCTATCTATCTATCTATCTATCTATCTCAAGCTGTTCATATCTATCTATCTATCTATCTATCTATCTATCTATCTCAAGCTGTTCATATCTATCTATCTATCTATCTATCTATCTATCTATCTATCTATCTATCTATCCATCTATGTCTATTAAAGTTTGTTATCTATCTACCTATCTATGTCTATTAAAATCTATCTATATTAAAGTCTATCTATCTATCTATCTATCTATGTCTATTAAAATCTATCTATATTAAAGTCTATCTATCTATCTATCTATCTATCTATCTATCTATCTATTACAGTCTTATTCATATCTATCTATCTATCTATCTATCTATGTCTGTTCACTATCTATCTATCTATCTATCTATCTATCTATCTATCTATCTATCTATGTCTGTTCATTATCTATCTATCTATCTATCTCAAGCTGTTCATATCTATCTATCTATCTCAAGCTGTTCATATCTATCTATCTATCTATCTATCTATCTATCTATCTATCTATCTATCTATGTCTATTAAAGTTTGTTATCTATCTACCTATCTATGTCTATTAAAATCTATCTATCTATATTAAAGTCTATCTATCTATCTATCTATATTAAATATCTATCTATCTATATTAAAGTCGATCTATCTATCTATCTATCTATCTATCTATCTATGTCTATTAAAATCTATCTATATTAAAGTCTATCTATCTATTTATCTATCAAAGTTTGTTATCTATCTACCTCTCTATGTCTATTAAAATCTATCTATCTATATTAAAGTCTATCTATCTATCTATCTATCTACGTCTAAAGTCTATATCCATCTACGTCTATAAAAGTCTATTATCTCAGACATTAAAGAAAACACACACACACATACATACACACATATATATAAATATAAATATAATAAACAGGTTTTATTTTTTTTATTTTTTTATTATTATTCTTATTATTGGATTCATTTAGTTTATTTTTGCTCTCTGGTTACGTCCAGATATCTTCTATTTTGCCACGCTTCCAAATTCTTTGAATTTCTCACTATCGTCTGGCGGAACAGAAACGTCCTTTCTGACAACTCTTCTTTGTTTACGCCGATTGCATCTTCCTCGATCGAGTGAACTGTTTAAATTTCAAAGTCCGATAGCATCTTTTACACACACACACACACATACGCACACACAGTCACACAGATATTAAATGTTGAAATTTAATATATATATATAATATTCTATTTATACGTTATTTATATTGACACAAATATTTAAGTAAATGCTCTTTTTATAATAAACACTATTAACAACATTTACCGGCTTGAACATTGAATACTGTTTATTATATACAGCGAATCTACTTAAATATTTGTACCTATAAAAATAACGTATAAACAGAAAATATATTAAAATAATTGTTGGACTATTTCATTATATATATATATATATTAAATTACACAACAAAATCCAAAATTACCTCATAGTGGGTATAGATCTATTTCAACCAGCGTGAAGTATGTTGGTCTTCTTATTCAACCCCGGTGTACAGACAGTTCGTATCGGAATTAGAAATTTAAAATTTAACCATGACAACAGTGGAAACCGTTGAAAAATATTGTGTATGTATACAATACATACATCCATACACACACACACACACACACACATACATATATATATATATATTAATGTTTGTTATTATATCTAACCAACAAAATCGGGTTAATCATCAATAGCTAATGAACTATATTAAAAGATTCCTTAGTTTATATTTTATATCTACACCTCTCATAAAACGAACATTTTCAAATCCATGATTTATTATCCTATTAGACGCTCCTTTTATTTATTAAACACTACACAGTATACCTATTTTCGTCTCCCAGCCTGAATATTCGAGAAATCTTATGAGAGAAAAATATTGGTATATTTGCCAACCAAACTTAAGAGAGGCCTGCCTGTCTACCAAGATATATTTTTGGGGTTGCTCGGGGTTACATGGGGTGTGGGGTTAAGAGACGGACGTATGCCTTTCCCAGGGGGTGGGGATACTTGTGCGAAAGTGAAGACGACAGATTAATTTACTTATTACAAGTTGAATTCGACTAGCCGATTTCAATCTTTGCGTCGATATTCAGTATGCCCGCCGCAAATTCACTGTTTATTTTTTCATTGTTTTTTTTTTTTCTTCTTTTTTTTTTTTAAGTTATTAAATAAATCTTTAAAAATTATAAATAAAAATAAAAGATAAAAGGTCCGGCGGGAAAAGTCTCCTGCCATCCGAGTTTCTCAGCGTGAGTGACTCGAAAGAAATTGTTTCTAAATTATTGAATTAACAAGTAAAAGAGACATAAAAATGTCTCTGTGTACGTATATGTGTGTGTGTGTGTGTGATCTAGTATGTCTGTGTTTGTGTGTATTTCAGAGAGAAAAAGTGGGAGAAGAGAAATCATATTGTGCTCAGTGTTCTTTTCGAAGAAAATACACTTATAAACTTGTTTTTTAGTTTTTACAGAAAAAATAAATCTGTATCATCTGGTATTATTATTATTATTATTATTATTATTATTACTACTACTACTACTACTACTACTACTACTACTACAACTAATAGATATTATTAATTACTACTAGTATTATTATTATTATTATTATTACTATTATTATTATCATTATTATTATTGCTGTTTTCATTATTATTATTACTATTATTATTACTATTATTATTACTATTATTATTACTCTTATTATTATTATTATTATTGCTGTTTTCATTATTATTATTATTACTATTATTATTACTATTATTATTACTATTATTATTACTACTATTATTACTATTATTATTACTCTTATTATTATTATTATTATTATTGCTGTTTTCATTATTATTATTACTATTATTATTACTATTATTATTACTCTTATTATTATTATTATTATTATTATTATTGCTGTTTTCATTATTATTATTACTATTATTATTATTACTATAATATTACTATTATTATTACTCTTATTATTACTGTTTTCATTATTATTATTATTACTATTATTATTATTAGTTATTATTACTACTATATATGATATTGTTAATATAGTTATTATTATTGCTATTATTATTATTATCATTACTACGTTTTTCATTACAAGACAAGCAAACTTTGTACAAATCTTTTTATAGATTTATATATTTTTATACATGAAAAATATTTTTTTTAAAACTATAACCTGAAGAAGGCAGACATTCTGTCGAAATATTGTCAAACACTATTTTTTCTTTTCTTAAATCGCGTTCTTCTTTTAAGGGTTCAATTGAAAGTTACAATTAATCGTTTTGTTTATTACTACTACTATCATTATATTATTATTATTATTATTATTATTATTATTATTAAGTACTACTACTCACTGTTATTATTATTACTCCTATTACTATTACTATTATTATTAATTAATATTACTATAATATTAATAATTAGTATTATTATAAAAGAAATCAAAAGTTATTCTTTGTAGTTGGAGCGAATTAAGACCTTTTAAGATGATTTTACGACTTTACGTAACGATATTGTAACCGACAATTTAACGAATTCTAGCTCCTCGATAGCGAAGAAGAGAAGCAAAGTAAATAAAATTACCAATTTACTTATTTAGTTTGTAATATTTTCGACTCCTTATTTCTTTTCGTTTAACTACCACTACAACGACCACTACTACAGCCAATTTGTGTGTCGCTGCTCCATTGTTTTTTGAGTAGTGTAGCTCTAAAATTAATACTCGTGGTCTTATTACTACTGCTACTCCCGTTCCCCAAGTGTAGACTCGCGCATTCCTTTACCCAGCGAAGCTCCTCCCCCTCGTCAGCTGATGTATACAATCCGTGAGAGCTCGCTGACTACCTCAGTTCATTGACAACTGTTGTCGAGTACGGACGCACAAAGCGACGTTATTATCTCGGGAAATACGAACAATCAACATTGGAGATATATTTTATTTTTGAAATACACACTCATATATATATATATATATATATATATATATATATATATACATACAGTTTAAAGAAAAAAAAATATCAAGCTGAGAT
>OZ010586.1:31505139-31617639 GCA_963932145.1 Acanthosepion lycidas
CGTGTGTGCGTGCGTGCGCACGCAGGTGGTGTGTGTGTGTGTTCTGGTATGTGTATCCGTGTGTGTGTACGCGCGCGCGTGGGTGTTTTTTTGTGCGTATTCACGTGTGTGTGTGTTTTGTGTGTATCCGTGAGTGTGTGCCTGTAACTTTGTATATGAGTGTGAAGGACATCTGCTGTAGAGAAGTGATATCGAGCTGCAGTGAGTTTAATTCTCCCCAAATGCCCTACTCTTATGACCCTGTGCCAGACTATAACTTGCATCTATCAAATGTCAATAAATACACATGTGAGAGCTTTATGGTTAAGATAGTTGCAATCTCTCTCTGGAGCCGCCGGTCAATGTTTAGAGGGGAAAAAAATTAAAGGTTTACCAATATTGTCTGTTCAAGATAGCTAAATCTCCCTGCTTAGAAGATTGGCGTAACACAATCTTTCGTATTCGGCATTTCTCTTTGACCTTTTGTCAAACTACGCTGGAGAGGTTTTCAGATATTTTGTGTTGTCGACACAGTTTATAAAAATTATTTTTACGGCACGTTATTTAAGTTTTGCTACTTCTAAAATACGTTTTTTTTTTTCTTTTTTTTTTTTTTTTGATAAAATATCTCAAAAAAAAACAAAACACTGCGTCCTATAAATCGAAGGTCGATAACGGGATCTAATTTTTTTTTTTTTCTAATTATTACATTCTAAACCGTTACCATAAATTTAGTACTATTTGGTACTTCTTGGTCTGTGATCAATTTGTCAAGGTTAGTCAGATTTTCAGGCTGAAATATTCTATTCAGTGGTTAAAATTAGGGATAGCGGGGAGAAAAAATTCCTGATTTCTCCTTTCAAAATGTTGCGGCCGTCTAATACATCGGAGCGTCTTATAAGCCGATATACGTTAATTCAACATATATATATCAAAAATAGAATTCAACGAAAAATTTAATTAATAATTAATAAAAGAAAGGGGAATTAATTACATAAAAATGTCAAAACCCGTCAGTTTAAAAAGCCCAGCTTGATGACAAGAGAAAAAATGTTTTTTCTTCTCTTTGATCATTTTTAGTCTTTAGCCAGGCCCACTGTAAGGGTCTCGTGTCCAAACCCCCAAATCTATGATACGTCACCACCAACCCTACGATAAGGGCCGCTGACTCTACTACATCTCAATTTTCATAAGGTAGTATTCATATTAAATATAAATTTTATTGTAACCTAATTATGTACAATAATGGATCATATGCAATATAGGTAAATCCAATGTATCTAAATACAAATTAGAGACATAGATCATTCCACCTTAAATAAATCATCAATGTTTTGTGACAATTTTTAACATCAACTTGAGATTTTCTTGTTAAAAAGTTGAATAATTTTAACACTTGATGGATAAGAAAATAATGTTTTTTATATAGTGTAATTACTTCTGAGTTTCATTTTTTTACCTTTCATCTTTTATAAATTAAGGTACAGCTAAATTTTGTCTGTGTGTCCCAAGTAAAACAACAAAAAATTATGCATAGTTAACATGTGAATGACAATATGTCTAATTTACGTGATCAGGGCCGGTGTAAGGGTTTTGTGTCCACCTACCGAATCTATGATCCGGTTTCCCACTCTACTACATCCCAAGTCTTCATTAGGTAGTAATCATATAAAATACAAATTTTATTGTAACCTAATTATGTACAATAATGGATCATATGCAATATAGATGAACAATTCAATTAGAAAAATTGAAAATAAATCCAATGTATCTAAATACAAATTAGAGATATGTCATGATAGATCATTCCATTTTAAATAATTTTTTTGGCAGAGTTTTAACATCAACATGAGATATTTTTTTTTTCTCAACATTATGAATAATAAATAGTAAATTATATATAGTGATTTTTCGAGCATGAACAAAACAAATTTACGGATTTAAACGCCCCCGACCTCCAGAATGACGTCACAATCAATACAAAGTTTTCATTCTTTGGTCAGTTGTGCTTAGTTTAATTTCTAACGTACACAAATGTAGGCAGTAAAAAGCAAATGTTGAAAAGATAGCGAGGAACACAAAGCACTTCCCGGTCGGGGATTCAGAATATATTACTCACCGGCCCCGGGGTTAGCTTCACACCGAAAATTACTTATGGATATCGTGCATCAGCAAGCCTTTCCAACATTTTATCAGCTTCCTTTATCAGATTTCAACTCAGTTCAATAAGACTACCACCAAAAATAGTTTATCATTTTTTCTTTTTCGTATTGCTATATATTAAGCACTCCAGATCTTATTCTATGCGCCGTGTCCTTTCTGAACGTTGGCTGTCATGGCTCTCCACAATCTCCTGTCTTTTTGTAGCTCTTAATAAATTGTATCTTCTTGTTATCTCTCCTAAAGCTTGCTCCGCCATCAGCTTACTCAAGCTTGCTAAGGAGGTTACCCCTTGTTTTCCTCTGACTCTCTTGCTTCCAATCTGAACTGTGAGTATCAAATTTTCCAAGCCCTCTTTCCTCATTATGTGTGTGCCCTAGAAATTTCAACTGTCTCTTCCTGATGTTAAGTACTAGTGTCCATTTTGTTTCTATTTTCTCTAAAACTTATGTTATGCATTGTTTTCCTCTGTCTCCCCTTTGCCTGCCCTGTGAGTATCGAATTTTCCAAGCCCTCTTTCCTTATCATGCACCCTTGAAATTTCAACCCTCTCTTCTTGATGTTAAGTATAAGTCTTTTTTTTTGTTTCCATTTTCTCTAAAACATGCTAGGTAGGTTATGCGTTGTTTTCCTCTATCCCTCTTTGCCTTTAATCTGTCCTGTGAGTATCAAATTTTCCAAGCCCTCTTTCCTCATCATGTGCCCTAGAAATTTCAACTGTATATTCCTGTTGTTAAGTATAAGTGTCCTTTTTGTTTCCATTTTCTCTAAACCTTGCTAGGTAGGCAATATGTTGTTTTCCTCTATCCCTCTTTGCCTTCAATCTGTCCTGTGAGTATCAAATTTTCTAAGCCCTCTCTCCTCATTATGTGCCCTAGACATTTCAACTGTCTCTTCCTGATGTCAAGTATAAGTATCCTTTTTGCTTCCATTTTCTCTAAAACTTCATCGTTGCTTCATTATACTTCTATAGAACCACATTTCTATTGCTTCAAGACTTCTTCATCTGTGAAGATAATGTTCAGAATTCGCTGCCATATTACATAATTGTTCAGTACTCTTTTCATTATTGCTAATGAATTTTGAATTTTTTTTCTGTTTCTTAATACTTTGCTTAGCTTTTGGAAGGAATCTTTTGCTATAAGAATAAGCTTTCGGATTTCAGTGTCGCACTTTCCGTCTTCTGTTAAAACACTTCCGAGATATTACTGGAGTTATTTGATTCTGGTATCTCCAATTTGTAACTTGCATGTTTGGCTGTTCCCTTTTGCTGGCCAATCATGCAGTCCGTCTTCTTGCAATTGATTGATAGTCCTTTCTTCACGCTTTTCTTCACTACTTTCTTTGTGAGGTCTTGTATTTTCCTTTCACAGTGAAATAATGGATAGCGGCTCGGATTGAAGAATCGGAGAGCCGAGTTCGAATTCCAGTCGAATCCATTACATTCCCTTACGTGCTAATACCCTTGGTAAAGGTATGGATACTCTTCTTCTCTCCCCAGCTATGGGTAAATAGCAGAACAGACCGGATTCTGTAGCCTTGGATGCCAACTGGTTTACCGCAGAAAGAAATGGCAACTTACTGCGGGAAAAAAATCTCGTCAGTTATGTATAGAAAGATACATGATCGCCTAAGCGTGTATCTCGTATGGCACATAACTAACTTATCTATCTATCTATCTATCTATCTATCTATCTATCTATCTATCTATCTATTCTCTTACATTTTGTTCTATACACATCTATCTATTCTATTCTATACATACCCATTTATTCTATATCTATCTATCTATCTATCTATCTATCTATCCCAATCTCTTTATATCTATCCCAATCTCTTCATATCTATCTCAGTCTCTTCATATCTATCTATCTATCTATCTATCTATCTATCTATCTATCTATCTATCTGTGTTATCTGCATATCTTATGTCATCAAGATTTTGTCGGACAATAACAAATCTTGGTTGGATTTCTAATTCTCTCAGAATAAATTTTATAAAAGTTAATTAGGGGTTCAATATACTGTTAAAATTCATTGTAAATTGACCGTCGCCATCACTATGGAATCCAAAACAAATATACACATATGATGTGATTTCTTTAAATAAAAATGAATATGTTTTTATAATTTTCCTAATCGAGAACGCTTAGTCGATGGGCATGAGCATATTTTGTTTTGTCTTCCGTAGGGGGGGGGGATCGTTTTATCGTGAATTTACATAGCAAACTAGACTCCCTATTAAATTTTGTAAAATTGAACAATTTAAAAAAAAAAAAATGAATATTCGTTATTTGGAATATTCAATCTATAATAAAAATGAAAAAAATAATTATAAAAAAAAAGAAGGATTATTTCTTGTCACAATGCCTATTGTACAACTCCGCCATGGTCTAAATTGCCATAAATCTTTTATAAATTAAAAAAAAAAATATGTTCATTTCTTGCTAGGAGTTTTGAAATTAAGTATTGATAATTTTAAAATTAATTATTATTTATAAATCCAACTTACGAATTTTATGATAAAAAATTTGATAGCTTCAAATATCGGAAATAATATATGTAAATCTGTCATGTGTGAAGACCTGAGACAGCAAAGGACTTTACACAGAATAATTTGCTTTATCTTTTTTCTTTAATTTTTCTTTTCATCGTTGTTACTTGTTAACCATTACACCACGTTGAAGTGATTAAGGCGTTTCGAATATAGGTACATTTAGACTTTCTGGATAACAACACTGTGTATAGATAGATAGATAGATAGATAGATAGAGAGAGATAGAGAGATAGATAAAAAAATAAACTTAGATATGAAGAGACTGAGTTAAATAGATATATAGTTAGAAAAAGTGTGATAGATATCGATCCTGGCATACAAATTGATGAATAGGTACAGATGAATATGTATATAGACTTAGATAGAAAGATGTATAGACTGAAAGAGATAGATAGATAGATAGATAGATAGATAGATAGATAGATAGATAGATAGATAGATAGATAGATAGATATGAACAGACTGAGATAGATAGATATATAGATAGATATAAAGAGACTGAGATAAATGGATATATAGATATGAATAGATAGATAGATAGATAGGTAGATAGATAGATAGATAGATAGATAGATAGATAGATAGATAGATATGAACAGACTGAGATAGATAGATATATAGATAGATATAAAGAGACTGAGATAAATGGATAGATAGATATGAACAGATAGATAGATAAATAGATAGATAGATAGATTATAAACAACTTTAGATAGATAGATAGTTAGATATCTCAGTCTCTGGGATAGATAGATAGATAGATAGATAGATAGATAGATAGATAGATAGATATCAAAAGATTTGGATATATAGATATGAAGAGATTTTGATAGATAGATAGATATCAAAAGATTTGGATATATAGATATGAAGAGATTTTGATAGATAGATATCAAAAGATTTAGATATATAGATATGAAGAGATTTTGATAGATAGATAGATAGATAGATAGATAGATAGATAGATAGATAGATAGATAGATAGATAGATAGATATCTCAGTCTCTGAGATAGATAGTATGCAAATTATTTCAGTAATGGGCTGAATTTGCCGGTCGTCAGATGTATAACTGTGAATGGATAGAATGATTGAAAAGAGTTGTATATTTAGCGCGAATATATATGAATGCGCCTACCAAACACAATTTAGTCAGGCTGTCAGCGATCGAGAGAAGAAAGACCAGACAGAGATTAGATCGTTGTAAACAGTAAATGTATGGTCGGTCAGACTAGCTTGCTGAACAATCTGTCTGCAGTATACATCCTTGTATGTAATGAACTAGTTAAGAGAAATTGGTCCATAAGAGATTGCTGCTTCTCTATATCTTAAGCTTTTATAATTCAATTCTTTCATTCTGTCACTCTCTTTCTACACACACACATATATATATATATATATATATATGATAACTGGAGATATTTGTGCCATAGTGGTATCAGAAATTTCGAAATAAGTCGTATTGACCGGCTAAGAGACGAAAGACAGGCGAAAAGCAACAGTAAATATTCTTGTGACTGTTTCAAGATATCTTTGCTGTGGCACAATATGTGGACTTGTATGCGGGTCACTAGCAGGATTGATGTGACACATACAACGCAAACATAACGACTGGATGATTTTGTTGGAATCTTATACGTTTAAATCGACAGGGAGAGCCCAAAATTATTAATAATAAATATACAACCGTTAGTACAACCCACGCACAACGAAATCCTCAAGTGCTGATTTCAGTCAGCACCTGAAGAATACGTTGTACATGAAACTCAGAGTTGTTCTATCGGTGAGAAAAACTGTATTATTAAAATACAATTTACAGCTCTGTTATTCTACATTGAGCAGTATATTAGTAACACCAGCACTCTATGTACGATATTATATATTCACACACACACACACACACATATATATATATATATATATATATATATATATATATATATATATATATGTATTTATAAATGTAAAAGACAATAGGTAAACTGTAATATTAGCCGACGCGTTTCGTCTAATGTGGACTTCTTCAAGCAGAGACGAATATTTTCCTATTGTTTTTTACATTTATAAATATTGTCTTTTTCTACGGGTTAACTCTGAGAAATTTTAAACTTTTTTTTTTCTTTCTCTACAGTCATTTCTATTGGAAAAATAGTTTCGGTTTACGAACATTTCGGTTTACGAACATTTCGGTTTACGAACGTTCTTCAGGGTTGAACTAAATTTGTGAACCAATGTTCCACTATATATATATATATATATATATATATTTATATAACCAAATGGATAAATATAAATATATGTACGTGTTTAAATACAAATGCACACACACACACACACACACACACACACACACATATAAATATATATATATATATATATATATATATATATATATATATATATATATATATATATATACATACTTTGCTATATATATAGCCAAATGGATAAATATAAATATACGCACACACAGACACATATCTATCTATCTATACATACATACATATATATATATATATATATATATATATATATATATATATATACTTTGGTGTGGAAAAACAGTGCTCAATGCTAAATAACAGAGCTATTAAGTATATACATAATACCCACACCGACAAGGTGTTTCATGCTGTAAGCAGTCCCTATATATATATATATATATATATATATATATATATATATATATATATATATATCTAACAGCCATTTCTGTAGCTGGCGGAATCAAATTGTACACAGACAGATATTATTACTGTTAACATTTCGAAGAGAATCGTAAAAAAGAAAAATTAATCAGTTCTTAGGCATTTGCGTGTGAAGGAGAAAATAAAAACCTTTAAATCTGTAGGTTTCTTTTGCACAATACATAAAATATTGTTTACTTTACAATAATAAAATCAGTTTTATACAAAATTTACATCAGTCGTATTGACCGGCTAAGAGATTTTTTTTTTAAAATCATTTTTTTAAACAAATATTTTCTATCGTGTTTTGATTCGTGTGAGTCCGTTATTAACCGGACAGAGTTTTTAAAAACTCATATTTCACATTAATTACTCTGGGGTCTGTCTAAGGGTTAAACGCTGCCAAGCTACAATACCTCTCATCAGAAAAAGCAACAGATGATAATGACAATTCAGTGTTTTGCTTGTTATTTTAAAAAGCGCGACGCTTACGGCTGTCTTTTGTTATTTTGCAATTGAAATAAAGAAGAATTGTGGAAAGGGATTAATGAAACGTGCAAATGAACATGTTAGTAAATAAGGATGTTAATAGCTGGTAGCGAATGGAAGTGGTGGAGAGAGATGATCATGCGGGGATTAGATGGCTGTAATAGAGACGAAAGGAAAACGAAACAGGATAAGAACAGAGATTATTAAAGTAAGCCAGATATGAACAAACTGAGAAAAGATATGACGATTTTTTTAAAGGGCAATTTAGATGTGGCACAAGGCCGAAAGCATGGAGAACTCAGTGAGAGATCGAACTCACAATTCAGTCATAAATGATGTCGCGATAGAAGCTTGCTAACCATTAGACTACGTCGAATTGCCCAGATAGATAGATAGATAGATATATAGATATGGACTGTGATAAAGAGAGAGAGCGTGAGAGAAAGCGAGAGAAAGAATGAAAGAAAAAAAAGAAAGAAACAGACGTAGATAGATAGATAGATAGATAGATAGATAGATAGATAGATAGATAGATAGATAATGAACAGAATGAGATAGATAGATAGATAGATAGATAGATAGATAGATAGATAGATACATAGATAATGAACAGAATGAGATAGATAGATAGATAGATAGATAGATAGATAGATAGATAGATAGATAGATAGATAGATACATAGATAATGAACAGAATGAGATAGATAGATAGATAGATAGATAGATAGATAGATAGATAGATACATAGATAATGAACAGAATGAGATAGATAGATAGATAGTGAACAGAATGAGATAGATAGATAGATAGATAGATAGATAGATAGATAGATGGATAGATAGATAGATAGATAATGAACAGAATGAGATAGATAGATAGATAGATAGATAATGAACAGAATGAGATAGATAGATAGATAGATAGATAGATAGATAGATAGATAGATAATGAACAGAATGAGATAGATAGATAGATAGATAGATAGATAGATAGATAGATAGATAATGAACAGAATGAGATAGATAGATAGATAGATAGATAATGAACAGAATGAGATAGATAGATAGATAGATAGATAGATAGATAGATAGATAATGAACAGAATGAGATAGATAGATAGATAGATAGATAGATAGATAGATAGATAGATAGATAGATAGATAGATAGATAGATATGGACTGTGATAAAGAGAGACAGCGTGAGAAAACGCGAGAAAGAATGAAAGAAAAAAAGAAAGAAACAGACGTAGATAGATAGACATGAACTGACTGGGACAAGAATGAAAGAAAGAAACATAGATAGATATGAACAGAATGAAAAAGAAAGATAGATATGAATAGACTGAGATAGATAGATAGATAGATAGATAGATATGACCAACTCGAGATAAATATGATCGACTGTGTGCGTGTATGTATGTCTTTGCGTGTGTGTTTGAAAAAGAAAGTGTGTGTGTGTGTGTGTGTGTGAGAGAGAGAAGAGTGCAACAGACCGATAAATCTTCTTCTTTTTTTTTTGTTTCTTTCATTTGATATGCTGGAATTTTACAAGTATATAATCTACAATCTACATCTATATATTTTTTTCGTCTTCTTTGTGAATCGTGTCTCTTGCCCACTATTCTGATTATCATCGGCTTAAGAGCCGTCAGACACTTGTTAATCGACGTCTAATGGCTGAGTAAGCGGCGCAGCTGACCCCCTCAAGTCTCGGCTCTCCACCGTGTTTCATGATGGATGCAAGTAGTCTTCTTGCCGTGCGAGAAAGTGCGATGCCACATGACAGAGACTAGTGACTTACCCCCTTTTAAGTAGCTTCCGTACTGTCGTTCCAGTTAAAATGGTAAAAAAACACACTTAACTGCAACACGAAACCACCTTACTTATAAGCCTTTTGCTTTCTACACACACACACACACATATATATATATACACACACACACACACACACACGCACACATATATAAATATATATATATATATATATATATATATATATATATATATATATATATACACACACACAGGGTGTCCATAAAGTTAGTGTGCACTTTACAAAGTTTATAACTTTATACAGTGTGACCCGGATATAAGAGAAACCCGGATATAAGATAGATTTTCTCTGGTCCCAAATTAGAGCCATACTTACCTAAACAAAATAGACCAAACCCGGATACAAGAGAAAACTGGATATAAGAGACTTCTTCTCCGGTCCCGACAACTCTCTTATATCCGGGTTACACTGTATTTGTATATGCGATAGAAAAAAAGAAAAGGATTAGAAAGAAGTAAATCTATATTTTTTAAGGTTCTATCGAAATTTTATTTAAGTTTCCACATGTTCTCCATCATTAGCAATACAAAGGGTAATACGATTTTGCAGTTCACGGAAAACATTTACCAACTGATTTACAGTAATGCCTGAAATCACATTAGGTACATTAAACTTTATAACATTTTTTACAGATTATTTCTATCGCAAATACAAATAAAGTTATAAATTTTTTAAAGTGCACACGAACATTATGGACACACACTATATATATATATATATATATATATATATATATATATATATTAGGTTGGTGCAAAAATAATTTCGTTTTCTCACATAGTAACATATGTTAGAAAACGAAATTATTTTTGCACCAACCTAATATATTAAACAGCATATATTTTATATTATGAAGAGGTAATTATACATTGAATCATTTAGTAATATTAATTTAATTAATGGCGAATTCTCTTCGCTAACAAACTTGATATAAGCATTAACTTACTAACAATTCATTGATCCTTATCTATCTGACAACAGTTTTTTCATTAATTGATTCAATGTATGATTACCTCTTCATAATATATATATATATATATATATATATATATATATATATATATATATATATATATTGGTAAAAAATCCATGGGTAAGTAATCCAAGTCAGTCTGTGTCATGCGTGACACACGCTTACGCGATCATGTATTTTTCGATACATGACTGACGAGGCACATTTTTCCCGCAGTAGGTTGCCATTTCTTTCTGCAGTAGGCCCGTTGCCATCCGAGGCTATAGAACCCAGTCTGTCCTGCTATTTACCCATAGCTGGTGGTGAGGGAGAGAAGAAGAGGATTCATACCTTTGCCAAGGGTATTAGCAAGTAAGTGAATGTAATGGATTCGACTGGAATTCGAACTCGGCTCTCCGATTCCTCAATCCGAGCCGCTTGAAATTGGCAACTTTTTTGATTTTACTGAACAGAAACACATTGAGTATGTTATCGCCTTTTCTACATTCCCCTCTTTCTTTCTTTCTTTCTTTCTTTCTTTCTTTCACTAAAACCAAGTACCGTCTCTAATATGTCTTTTCTGTCTATCCACACGATCAAAACGGAGTAGTCCATAATTTATGACGATTTGTCCATTTCATAATGTGTGACGTCATTTGTTTACATTTGGATACGCATCTAGCAGATATGAATGTACGAGAGAAAATCATGGAGAATTGTAGTTTAAAAAGAGTAAAATCAACCTTGCTAACCGAAAATCTCCTCTGTGGCGAAATCGGTAAAAGCACGTCAGGCTATATGACGGTTCCGTATAGGATATAGGTTCGATTCCTGTCGTAGGACGCATATTTTCTATGACAATTTCTCGGACATTCAGGCCGGTAAATGTCGTTAATACTATTTATTATAAACAGAACATTTACTTAAATATTTGTATCTATAAAAAGAACGTATAAACATAAAAAATATCTTTATATATATATATATATATATATATATATATATATATATATATATATATATATAAGAAAGAACAGTAAGATATATAATCCGGTGTTCTTATAGATATTTTTATTTTTACAAAATAGTGCTCAATGTAAATTTACAGAGCATTAATATTATAAATTAATTGATTTAAAGTGTGTTTTTTTCGCTACACAGTTGTAACCATGTTTCAAAAATGGAAGCTAAAATCTTCGAATTTAATTTTGTAATTAAATTAAAGACATTAGTTCCATTTCATCCTCAAGCGAATTTTGGAGTCGAAGCTTTTAGCTTCCATTTTTTAAACATGCTTAGAACTGTGTAGCGAAAAAAACATAGTTTAAATCAATTAATTCATAATATATATATATATATATATATATATATATATATATATATATATATGAACGATGCATATTTAGGCTGTAACAATACATTTAAACAACTTAATGTACTATACCAACAAAGGTTAGATGATGACCCTTAATGTCAAGTGTAGCTCCGCGTACCTGTGCTATTACTAATAGCACAGGTACTCCTACAATACCTTAAGATACCCTTAGATTATGCTAAGTTGCCGCCATATTGCAGAAACGATAGGTAAATACGCCTTTATTTTCTATTTCATAATTTATTCAAAACTCTCGAGTCAATATTCATAGGCAGATTGGGAGAGAGAGAGAGAGAGAGTCAGAGAGAGAGAGAGAAAGAAAGAGTGAGATTATGCTAAAAAAAAACAGCTTTCTCAGCTTGTTCACGTGAATCTACAGTCATGTGACCGGCTCTCTTCTTGTCACTTTATCTCTTCTCCTCGGCTTGTATTTTTATTTATTTAGTATTTATTTATTTATTGCACTCAGGTATGGCGGTTGGGGCGAAGAGGAACGAAGATGCAGACCCATCGTAATTTATACGGGTAATCACATAAAATGACGGATTAAAAATGACTATATTTAACAGAAGCCAGGCACATTTTTTCCAAGTGAAATATAAAATGTGTCCTATTAAAAGAACAAGAAGGGTGAAATGAGAAAGAAAGGAAGAAAGAAATATGTTTGGCAAAAGGCCACGTTTTGTGCACTCACAATTTAGACATCTTTTCTTTCATTGATTAGCTTCTCTCGTAGACTTGGAAATATGAAGATTGATAATGAAGATAGATAGATAGATAGATAGATAGATAGATAGATAGATAGATAGATATGAAAAATGTGAGATAGATAGATAGATAGATAGATAGATAGATAGATAGATAGATATGAAAAAAGTGAGATAGATAGATATGAAAAAAGTGAGATAGATAGATAGATAGATAGATAGTTATGAAAAAAGTGAGATAGATAGATATGAAAAAAGTGAGATAGATAGATAGATAGATAGATATGAAAAAAGTGAGATAGATAGATAGATAGATAGTTATGAAAAAAGTGAGATAGATAGATATGAAAAAAGTGAGATAGATAGATAGATAGATAGATAGATAGATAGACAGATATGAAAAAAGTGAGATAGATAGATAGATAGACAGATATGAAAAAGTGATATAGATAGATAGATAGATACATAGATATGAAGAAAGTGAGATAGATAGATAGATAGATAGATAGATAGATAGATAGATAGATTTGAAGCAAGTGATATAGATAGATAGAATGAAGAAAGATAGATCGTTAGATAGATAGATAGATAGATATAATGAAGAAATTGAGATAGATAGATAGATAGATAGATAGATAGATAGATATGAAAAAGAGGGCACAAGACATGTAGAGAAAGTAATAGAGTGTGGACGGAGGGAGGGAGAGAGAGAGAGAGAGAGAGAGAGAGAGAGAGAGAGAGAGCAGCTAAGCTTGCGTGGGTGTAGAAAACAAACAAAAAAAAACCTTAATAATAAGTCGACCATCCCAGAAATGGAGCTCAACTAGCAAGAAATGTGTTAGGCAGATGAGGATAGAATCGTCAACACGGAATTACCCTTCGCTGACAGGAAAAAAGAAAAAAAACAACGAAAACAAAAGCCAAACTAAAAAAAGAAACGCAATTTCGAAGACAGGCAACATCAATTATATATATATATATATATATATATATATATATATATATATATATATATATATATATATATATATGTATGTGTGTGTGTGTGTGTTAATATTAATTTATTTGTTTAAACGTTGTTCTAAATTGATACCCATATTTGAGTAGATGCTCTGTTTTTATTTATCTATGAAACAGTATATTTATTCATTGATTTCTCTAATATTTCGGCCAGTACATGTTAAACCAAATAAATTTGAATATACCGGACTTATATATATATATATATATATATATATATATATATATATATATATATATATATATATATATATGAAAAGATTACTTAACTTTTAAATATCAATTTAAAAATTGATAAAATAGATATTTAAAAGTGAAGCAAACTTTTCATATAATAGCTTATATGTTAGGTTGGTGCAAAAATAATGACGTAATCATGTCGTTTTTTGACGTATTTTTTAACGTCAAAAAACGACATTATTACGTCATTATTTTTACAACAACCTAACATATATATATATATATATATATGTATGTATATATATATATATATATAGTTTTAAGGTGTGCTATATTTATGGCATAAAGTGCTCAATATCAGAGATAGAGCGTATGTAAATATAAATATAAAAGTGAACATTGAATTCAACGCTTAGAGGCGACAGGCTGTTTCATACTGGGCGCAATCGTCAGGCCTCTGAGTGCTGACTTCAATGTTCACTTACTTATATATATATATATATATATATATATATATATATATGACGATTGCGCCTAGCATGAAACAGCCTGTCGCCTTTGAGTGTTGACTTCAATGTTCATTTATATATATATATATTTATATATATATATATATATATATATATATATATATATATATATATATATATATATATATACCCAAATATAGTTTTGTTGTATACAGAATAAATTCCAGTAACCAACAATACTATTCTTAAAAAGGGCTCAATACAGAGTAGAGCAAATAAAATTTATTCGAAAATTATCACATAAATATGTTATAAAATGTCTACAAAAATAGCCATTTTGTTTCAACGCTTCTGGTGTCTTATCAAGTGGTGATGTTGAATGTTTAAGGAAGTAATCCACTTTTTATTTTTTATTTATTAATCTGGTATTTATTTACCTCTATAAGTGTGTGTGAGTTTTGGGATTCCCTGTAAGGATATCGTTTTTATTTGTTGCGTGTGGCTCTAAATAAAGCGGGGTTTATTTTTCTCCAAGCGTTACGTAATCAGGTGAATTAAAACAAAAACAAATCGTCTGAAGTGGGTTATTGGCTGACGGTAGTGACACTATCATTGTTATTCGAAATGATGAGAAGACAAACTATGAGACCAAAACTGGATCTATTTGCGTAGAAGCTTCTCATTTACGTTTTACAACCCTTCCTCTTGAAAATAAACCCGTCCCAATCTCTTCTTTTTCAACATTCCACTTGATTCAGGCATTTGAAATGCGTTCATCAAAACCGTCATTTGATTCTACTATCTCTTTCTCCGTCCCTCTTCTCCTCTCTTTATGTGTACACACACACACACATATATATATATACATATATATATATATATATATATATATATATATATATATATATATATATATATATACATATGTGGCTGGGCAGGAAAAAGAGAGTAGATGTATGAATGTTACGTAAACGTAATCGGCTGGAGATGTTTATAATATTTAGTCGAAAGTCACTGGCATGTCACAACATGCACTTACGTAATATACTCTAGATTCACAATCTATCTATATTCTATATATTATATTCATAACCTTATCTATCTAATTAGCTAGCTATGACTTACTTTACAATGTCTACTCAATTCTATACTATATCTATCTATATATTTATTTATAATATACCTGACAATATATATCTATCTATTACATTTTTAAAATATCTATCTATATATCTATCGCTCTGTCTGTTACATTTTTGCAATATCTATTTGTTACATTTTTTACAATATCTATCTATCTATTTTTCTATCTATTTATCTATCTATCACATTTTTACAATATCTATCTGTTACATTTTTATATCTATTAAATTTTACAGTATCTATCTATATATCTATCTATCTATCTATCTATCTCATACATTTTTTACAATATCTATCTATCTGTCATATTTTTTACAATATCTATCTATCTATCTATCTATCACATTTTTTACAATATCTATTACATTTCTTGCAATATATATGTATATATATATTATATTTTTACAGTAATATATATATATATTACATTCTTTACAATATATATCTGTCTATCTAGCTATTTATTTTATCTATGTATGTATGTATCTATCTATCTATCTATCTCATTCTGTTCATTATCTATCTATCTATCTATCTATCTATCTATCTATCTCATTCTGTTCATTATCTATCTATCTATCTCATTCTGTTCATTATCTATCTATCTATCTATCTATCTATCTATCTATCTATCTATATATCTATCTATCTATCTATCTATCTCATTCTGTTCATTATCTATCTATCTATCTATCTATCTATCTCATTCTGTTCATTATCTATCTATCTATCTAACTATCTATCTATCTATCTATCTATCTCATTCTGTTCATATCTATCTATCTATCTATCTATCTCATTCTGTTCATATCTATCTATCTATCTATCTATCTCATTCTGTTCATTATCTATCTATCTATCTATCTATCTCATTCTGTTCATTATCTATCTATCTATCTATCTATCTCATTCTGTTCATTATCTATCTATCTATCTATCTATCTCATTCTGTTCATATCTATCTATCTATCTATCTATCTATCTATCTCATTCTGTTCATTATCTATCTATCTATCTATCTATCTATCTATCTATCTATCTATCTATCTATCTATCTCACGCAACTGTTTCCCAGTCTGCTTCTAAATGTTCTCTTTATTTCAACGAAGACCAATAGCAACATTTATGTGGATGCCTCTTCACAGAGAAAGATAGAAGTGAAATTTCATCCTGCTCATTAATACCCGCGATATTCATCCGACACAGAAAATCTTGATTACACAAGTTCTTCCCTCACCCAAACTGCTGCTCCATCAGCAGTCCATTCATGTTTGCACTTTGCACATGCGCACACATCGCATACTCACACCCATCGTCCATTATTCTACAATCCATTCACCTATTTCTTTTGCATGTAAACTGTCCTTGAAAAGATATTTACCATTCATTTATGGCTTCTCTATAATATAGCTGTCCAGTCTCATCTACCAAACGCATCTATTTTTTTTTAATTTTATTCTTGTAAGAGACCTGTTCTTTTCTGGTTTGATTCCTGACGAAAAAGAATCTCCATTTTGTTTTTTAAATTCAAACTTTTTACTATGGATTTACGTTGCATATGTTATTAGCCTTACTTTGCCAACACTGAGTGCTTTAATTTCTGGCTAATGACTATTTTTTCTGTTTCCTTATGCAATGGTATAATAAAATCATTAGCAATATAGTTTATTATACATATAACTGGCCTATTCTGTTATTAAAGTTTGTGTCAATTCCTGACGAGTTATTTTCACTGGTGCCCCATCTGTATGAATTTAAGCGTGCTACTAGGTTAGCCTCTCGCTCCCACCCTTTTGCTGTCGAAACAGTTAAATGTAACCGCCTCTTCTACTCCAACAGCTTCTTTTCTCGCACTTCCCGACAGTGGAACTCCCTTCCTCTTACTTCCATCCCTGATAACTATAATCTTCAAAAATTTAAATGTAATGTCAATGGACATCTTCTGGTGCCTTGATCCTGATCCCTGTTCTTCTCTTTATCCTTTCCTAAAAAAAAAGAAACCCTCTTTACTCTTACTTTCAGTCTCTGTAACCACTTGCATGCTAATGGTACTCCCGCCTTGCTTGGGGTGAAATGCTTAAACATATATATTCTAATTTTTATTTATTTATTTATTTATTGTTCAATATGAGTTTCCCTTCTCTGTAATTGATTGCTATCCAAGGTTAGAAAACTCAGTCTATTATGCTATTTACTAGTGGGGAGTAGAGAATGATCCATATCTTTCCCAACAGCATTTAGATGTGCTGGTGGTGTAATATAGAGGATCGGAATGGGAACTCGAAGAGCAGTGTTCGAATTTCACGCTGGTTTGTTACATTGACATAAGATGCCTCGTTCCGTGCCTCTAACCATTGCGCCATCTCCAGTTCCCGTTATACAGATAACAGTCCTATCATGTCTTTAAAGTTTCTATCAGTTCCTGACCACTGACAATCTCTTTATTTTTTGTTTCCAATGTATTCTATCGTAGAATAGGAATACGAATTGCTAAGTACAAATGTGTGTGAATGAATGGTATATTAAGGACAATGGTTGATAAAGGGTCAACAATTACTTAGAGCAGCAAAAGTCAGGAAGTTATGGAGAGCCGTAATTGATTAAATACTGAAAGGTCGTGACGCATAAAAAAATAAACCGTAACGATAAATCAGCCCTGAATCTAAATCCTATTTCTAACCCTAGACTTTCACCAGCTTATTTGTGCCAGGAGAAAAAACTACTAAAATTAAAATTTAAAACACATCAAAATGTTTTGTCCGCCATTTTCGACCGGCTCAAACCGAGGAAGCGTGAAAGCTGAAGAAGCCAGGTGTCCAGCCCGAGGCTTGACGTCAATTGAATAAGGATGGGTTCCAGCAAACCAAACGAAACATGTTAACAGTATGCGTAATTGTACTTGCGAAATGACATCCGTTAGGATGGGTAAATTATAGTTTTAGTCTCTGTTCGTGTTCATTCTGAATTGGGGACTTTCCGCAAGAAACCTTTCACTTCTTTGTAGTCAGCATCTTTGAGTTTTTTTTTGTTTGTTTGTTTATTTTTTTTCGTCAATTCACCCCAAAATATTAATTCACCCCCAAATAAAAAGAATGTTATTTACTAAAATTCACACCAAATTCTCCCAGAGCGAGGCCTTTCAGTTGCCTTCCGGTTGAGTTGACCGTTGCGATCGCCCCAAAAGTGGACGACTCGGGTTCGCTATTTATAACTGTAGGGTCGGCATTCGCGCTCACCTCGATAAGCAAGCCAAAAAAACATTTTTTTCCTTTCTTTTTAAAAAAAAAAAAAATGTAAAAAATTGTAAGTTATTCGAATTTTAAATTTTGATTTAAAAATTATAATTTCTTGGGGTGAATTAACATTTACAATAAGTCACTTTATATTATATGGGATAAATTAACAGAGAAGATCCGTAAATGTTTACTGCTTAGATAATAGCATATAATATATAAAAAGCTATTTGACTTCTCGTGTGTGATAAACGCGTTTTAGTAAGGGTACCATTCAAAACGTATCCCTTACATTTATCTGCCTGTATTTCTGTCTGTCTATAAATAGACAATTCTCGCTGTTTACTCCTAGCATTCTGTCTGTGCCTGTTTAGGGTTATGTCTTTTTAATTCTTACTGATCGACCTTTCTCACATGTAAAAAAACGTCTGACTGTTTCATTTTTTTAATTGCATTCAAAATGTTTTTGTCTTTCCACTTGCCATATTTAAAACTTTGTTCATATTTATTTTACGATGTTCCTATCTGGCAGTTCATATCTATCTATCTATCTATCTATCTATCTATCTATCTATCTATCTATCTATCTATCTCAGGCTGTTTATATCTATCTATCTATCTATCTCAGGCTGTTCATATCTATCTATCTATCTATCTATCTATCTATCTATCTATCTATCTATCTATCTATCTATCTCAGGCTGTTCATATCTATCTATCTATCTATCTATCTATCTATCTATCTCAGGCTGTTCATATCTATCTATCTATCTATCTCAGGCTGTTCATATCTATCTATCTATCTATCTATCTATCTATCTATCTATCTATCTCAGGCTGTTCATATCTATCTATCTATCTGTCTATCTATCTATCTATCTCAGGCTGTTCATATCTATCTATCTATCTATCTATCTATCTCAGGCTGTTCATATCTATCTATCTATCTATCTATCTATCTATCTCAGGCTGTTCATATCTATCTATCTATCTATCTATCTATTTCAGTCTGTTCATATCTATCTATCTATCTATCTTTCTATCTTAGTCTGTTCATATCTTCTCCTTTTAGTGTCCGTTTTTATACTAGAAGAACACATTTTAAGTCATTTTTTTAAATAACAAACGAGAATTAGTTGTATTTTAATACAATATGTAAACACATATTGTATTTTCCGTATAATTTATAGATAAAATAATAAAAAATAAATATTCATCTCGTATGAAAACAGTATGTCCGACTAGTAGAACAATAGGCCTTATAAAACTTATTAGTGGATGACTTGACGTTATTTGATCGCCAGTCACCAGATTAAAATACTGTACAAGATTTCGTTTTGAACACTTTAGCGAAAAAGTTACTACGGAACTTTCGTTTAAAATAGAAAGTATATCCAAGCGACAGTTACTGTCCTTAAGATAATGGTTTTCATAATGTAGAGAATGGTAATGAGTAGAAAAAATGTGGTGCTATTTAATGGTCATCTGAAATTGAGAGCGTGTTGACGCGGGAAATGAGATGGGCTGTTTTATTTATTTATTTATTTTGTTAATTATCCTTTTCCTGGTTTCGACACAAAAGCGAACTCTGTCAAATGTGTAGGTGGTAGTGGTGGCCAGGGATAGGACGTACACTTACTCGGCTAAAACGAAACACCTTTACCATTGTGCAGTGTCTAGCAAGTTTCGTGGGCCAGTTGGCCTCGTATACAAGATTAATTCCTTACTACTGTAGCGATCGGGGAAACGTTCACTCGGGGGTTTGTCCCACAAAGCAGCGGCTCCTAGGAAGAATCTTCCCGAATGGAACTTCCTCCTTACTAATGGAATACGAAGGAAATGGGGATAATTTGATGATTTCGTCTCGTGTTCCTGGTACGTCGGATCTTAGCTTTGAAGGTATGAATTGATGGAACACATGAATGGATGCGTGTGGGGGTGTATTGTATTGATATTTAATAAACTAAATACTAACCATCAATGTAGTTGGACTGTGAGAGCTGACAAACATCAGCCCAGAGATATGGCAGAAATATTCTATTTTTGGTCTGATCTGACTCTTGAAAAGATGCAGCATTACAACGGGTGCCATGTTCTTTCTTTAGAAAAATCAGGTCAGTTAGGTGTTTTCTCGTTTGGTTTGGTTTGGTTTGGTTTGGTTTGGTTTACGGGATATCAAATTCAATGGGTTATTTAATGCTGACAAAAGTTTTAATGCTGGTAATGTATTTTTTTTTTTTTTTTCAAAAGATATATTGCTGGTAACAATTTTTTTTACAAAGCATTTCTGGTATTAAATCCTCTTTTTACACTTTCATAGTGTTTTGACCCCGGTTTATGGGTTAACTTTTTGCCCATAACTGGGACCCTAACAGGTGCTACCACCCCGGGTCAGGGTGGACCTAGCAACACCAGCAATTAAGAGGTGGTTCCACGCTCCTCAAAACCTCCTGATCAGAGGCCTTGTTGTTGGATGTAGTTTATCGTCTTACCCAGGACGCGGATGTAGTTTATCGTCTTACCCAGGACGCGGATGTAGTTTATCGTCATACCAAGGACGGGGTGTTTTCTGGGGCTATACAATAAACCGGACAGTCTTTCAGCATCTTTTACGATGGCACGGATATACGCGTGCCATTTGAAATCGGGAATGAATTTCAAAGCCAATAGGCATCCGAGGCAAAGGGCCTCTTTCAGGGTATGGCCACTCATCAGGGTTGGTGCAGATATTGTATCAGGGGTGAGGAAGTGCGGGTTTAGGTTTAGTTATGTTGATGTTATCATCAAGTTTTCTTTCTTTTCACAGAAACGGTCTTTTGGTCATTGGCAACTGGGTCCTACCGTTTTATATTTGAAATAGCTAAATGCATCCGCCACGTCTACAGTTTCTTTTCTCACACTTCTCACATGTGGTACTCTCTTCCGTTTCCTTGTTTCCCTGATAACTACAATCTTCAAAAATTTAAATGCAACGTTAATCGTCATTTCCTTGAACCCTGTTCCTTTTTTTTTTTTTTTTTTTTTTTCGTTCTTTCCTCAAATCTGCCCATTCTCTGTCTTCTCATTTTCTTTCATTTTCACTCCCTGTAAACGCCCACCCCTGCGTTCTCGGAGCATTCCCACTTTGCTTGGGGCTGAAATGGTTAAAAAAAAAAAAAAAAGGAAAAAACATACGACGCAAGTTGCAGTAGAGTTTTCCGGACATACCTTGTCTATTTTACTCAAACTGTGACATAAACACACCTGTTAGCATTCACAATAATACTTATAAAACCTTACTTTCTATTTTTTATTTTCTTTATTTTAAATAAATAAATATATATATATATATATATATATATATATATATATATATATATAGGAAGGAATATAGTTTTAAGGTGTGCTATATTTTTAGGATAAAGTGCTCAATATCAGCGATAAAACGTATGTAAATATAGATATAAAAGTGTACATTGAAGTCAACACTCAGAGACGACAGGCTGTTTCGGGCTAGACACAATCGTCAGGCCGCCTTTTAAATATCAATTTCATCCCGACATCGAAGTTTCTTGGTAAAATTTCCAGTCTTCGGGGTTTGTGGTTTTAAACGGTATTTCCTATATTTTCAATTTTTTTCATTTTAAAAAAATATACGTGGAATAAATTGAAATAAATACCGTTTAAAACCACAACCCCGGAAGACTGGTAATTTTCTGGTAATTACCAAGAAACATCGATATCGGGATGAAATTGATATGTAAAAGTTAAGTAATCTTTTCACACACACATATATATATATATATATATATATATATATATATATATATATATATACTAATGTTCACCTAATACAAGGCCTAAGGGCCACTCAAGATAGAGTGTTACTGTTTGCAGTTGTATTAGCGTAAGAAAGGGCAATATAGCAGGAAAACTAGACAGCTAATTCTAGACTTGAACAGGTCAAGAGTTCAAGCAGAGACGTTAGAAGTATATATTAAAGTATTGAAGTAGACATTAGAAGGGACCGGAAACCCAATCCTAAACAGGTAACTTCTACTCCTGTTCAAAAGACCGGGGAAGAGTATGAACCGGACGATAGGCGAATATTATAGTGGTAATAATATGAATAGCTGTTCCTTTAAAAGGAAACATTCGGCATTTATTGAACGAAACCTTAGTGGTATCGTCGGTTTAAATTTATAAAATCTTTCTCTTAACTCAGTTTTTATTTTCTTAGGAAAATAGGCCCCTGATGTCCAATGTGATCACTCTTTTGGGTGTTTCCTTCCTAACTTTCTGTTTAAGGTCGTGCGGAAAGTCATTAGTTTTTCTTTGAGTTATATATGCTATCCATTTTAGTTGTTGCCTTTATTGAAAGTTCTCCCCTCAAGTGGTGTGGTTTCTATCATTTGGTAAAGCTCTTTGTTTGCGATTATGTAGCGCCAGTTTTACGATTTCCGACGAAGGACAATCGTCTTCAAGACCCACAGAGTTCATTTGGCTGAATACATTTTTATTAACTGTTCTGAGAAAACGGTTTTATATAGCTGATATTTCAGACATTTAATGAAAAATGTTTTTTTAAATTAAAAAGAAAACCATTATGATATTAATATTACCAGTGTCGAATTAGTAAAAAACAAAACAACCCCCCCCAAAAAAAAAACAAGCTAGCTGTGCCTTGCTGTGAAGCAGTTGTTAGCGAGCTAGTCTCACAGGTCATTTCTTGCAAGTTTGATTCTCACTAGGTGTCGTGACTTTGTTGGAGGGCGGTACAAAACTTGAATAAATGCTTACCATGGAGCTATTTCCGCAGATCATTACTTTACAAAAAGACAAACAAAAAAATTGCAAAAAGTTACAAAGGACAGGAAATTGAGGAGAGCCATGACCGCCAACATCCCGATGGGACAAGGCACGTTTGAGGAATAAGAACCTAACTTTATAAGGAGCTTCACCTTCGACTTCAGACGCTACTAGAGATCAGCTGGTGGTGATGATGTCGACTTCAAATAGCGAAGATGTTGTCGAACGATCAGACACGAATCCTCTTTCTTTTTTTCTCTCTTCTCTTTTTTTCGTGAGTTTTCATGAAGGGTAGAGATCGGATTCTTCAAGAGGCTAACATCTGCCAGCGCCTGGTTCATTATCATAATACAGTCTGGTGGAGCCCCGAGATAGGCATAATGTAACGACCAGTGAATGAGGGCCAGAGAATCGCTTACAGTTTCGCTACTTAACATTTGTGTACATTGCGCTAGAACCTGTTATACTCCTACAACTCATTTTTGTCTTTCTCTTTTTTTTTTCTTTTTTTTTAAGTCTTTATTCCACTTATCTCCTAATCTGTCTCTCTCCTTTCTTTGTCTTTCGTTAGTTCCTTCCTTCTTTCTTTCTTTCTTTCTTTCTTTCTTTCTTCTACGTTTTGTTAACTCACTTTTGCCTATTCCTTTTCTTTCTTTCTTTCTTTCTTTCTTTTACTTTTTGTTGTCTTACGCGTTTTCTTTCTTTCTTTCTTTCTTTTTGCTGATGTTCTCATGTTCCACAGTTTTTAGTTTTCGATTTCAAGGTTCTTCTTCTTCTTATTATTATTATTACTATTATTATTATTATTACTATTATTATTATTATTACTATTATTATTAATTTAATGTATATTTCAGTATTCTTTTTAATTTGTTCCTAGTGCTCCTGTTATTATTGAAATAGTGGCTGTGATTTTTTCAAAAACATATTCTTGCAAATTCTATTTGAAAGCCTAGTTAAATTTTGATATTTAAAAGAAAAAAAATCCTTTGAGATGTTCTTACCAGATGCGATGACCGTGATTATTATTATTATTATTATTATTATTATTATTATTAATAGTATACGGTGAAATATGCAATTACTGTTAACTTCCCAAATATCAGGCTTCCTCATTTAAACACTTCAAGAAATTGCATTCAGTTCATTCTGCAAACTCTAAATCTATTCATAAAAAGAAATAGCTAGTTTCTTTTCTGGTGTAGAAAGAATGAATTCATGGTAAAGGGCCGTGATACGAAATGAAGACTTCAGAAAGCTGTCCTCGAGCCCTTTGGTCTTACCTCTAAGCCCAACTCACATGAACTTCACCTAAACAACACTACGTTGTTTCAGCGAACGATTTATGTCGGGCTGACTTAACCAAAGTTGGGAAATGCTTTTTTCAGGCGGGAATTTTGCTATCAGGATTCTCCCTGCCCTCACCACGAACTTGCTGAAAATAGTTTGCCTGGTTTTCACATCTAAGCACCAATTCCTCGCCCCGTTCTTCATTTCATCAATTGCCCTCTTTTCTCATGAGATCTTTCTTCATACTATTTTTTCTCTCTTTTTTCTTTCTTTTCCCCTTCTTTCTTTCTTGTTTTCTTTCATTCTTTCTTTCTTTCTTGTTTTCATTTTTCTTTCTTTCCTGTTTTTCTCTTTTTATTCTTTCTTTCTTCTTTCTTTCTTTCTTTCCTGATTTCCTCTTTCTTTCTTTCTTTCTTTCTTTTTTTCATTTTTCTTTCTTTCCTGTTTTTCTCTTTTTATTCTTTCTTTCTTTCTTTCTTTCTTCTTTCTTTCTTTCCTGATTTCCTCTTTCTTTCTTACTTTCCTGTTTTTCTTTTTTTATTCTTTCTTTCTTGCTTGATTTCTTTCTTTCTTTCTTGCTTGCTTGCTTTTCTTTGTTTCTTTGTTTCTTTGTTTTTTTCTTTCTTGTTTTTCTCTTTTTATTCTTTCTTTCTTGCTTGCTTTTCTTTCTTTCTTTGCCAATCTATCTCGCTTTTCTGCTCAGTCTTCATTCTCTTTCTCTCTCTTCATCTCTCTGTCTTTTCTCTTTCATCAATCTCTCTGTCGTTTCTTTTCCCACTTTCACTTCTCTTTGCATATCATTTCTTTCTGTGTTTCTAATGCTCAGTAGTTATAAAGCGAAATGGATCTCAAACATTTGAAGCGCCTGCTTACCTTGAAAATCGGCATCCGAAATATTAGCCTTGAACTGGGTTTAAAAACCAGCCTTTGACATTGTTCGCAAATAGATACCTATGTTAGTTACAAATCAAGCCCTGATAGATAGATAGATAGATAGATAGATAGATAGATAGATAGATAGATAATAAAGTGATAGATAGATCATGAAGTGATAGATAGATAGATAGATAGATCATTAAGCAATCGATCGATCGATCGATCGATCGACAGATCGATAGATCATGAAGTGATAGCTCATTTGATAGATCATCGTGTGACAGATACATGGACAGATCGATAGATAGATCATGAAGTGATAGATCGATCGATAGATGAACAGATAGATCATGACGTGATAGATAATGACTTGATAGATATATCATGAAGTGATAGATCGATCGATAAATAAATAGATAGATCATGACGAGATATATAGATAGATCATGAAGTGATAGATAGATAGATAGATAGATAGATAGATAGATAGATAGATCATGATGTGATAGATAGATCAATATATAGGTCTGTGCTGATTAAGGCAAATAACTATACCTGCCTAAATCGTCCTCAATCCTATCACCCGTGTATCATCATTGTTCAATGTGTAGGCGTCCCAAGTGATTTACCTTTGAATGCAAACGCCACAGTTGAGCCGAGTAGTTCCCGGCTTAAGACGGCTGTGTTGAGCCAACCCAGCAATTGTTCATACTTAATGCCGAAGCTGAGTGGCAACAGGGCGGTGCGGTGTTAAATCCTGACATAATCCGCTCAAGTATTTAAAAGGCCAGCGGGCTTTTGACATAAGAATAGATAAGAAGCAAGTGATATGTTACTGAAGGAAAATGATTTTTTTAGTGAAACGACTGGGCTTCCATAGATCGCTTAGTCGAAGCGAATAAGTGTTTTGTTTGTTTTTGGTTTGTTTTGCATTTAAAGCGATATTCTAAAGATAACCATTCATTGACAAAGCTGCATCCTTATTTACATTATTAACACGAGGAAAAATATTCTAATCTTTATTATCATTTATCAGACCGTTGTGTCCTCCGGCCTTCGTCAGGTGCTTGTCGATAAGGGGTAATCATCAAGGAATTTTGAACTGAACCCTTTTATTTAATCTATGGGGTAGATTGTTCTCTTTTTAGTACTGCTTGTTTATTGCTTGCCGCGTTTACACTGACACCAAATTCACGGACGGACGCTTTAATCCACAAATTCTACACTCGGGATTGTCCCACAGGACAGCCTGTGTGTAGAATTTGGATCCTTAAACCGAATCTTTTACTGAGTGTTACGTTTACTGAGATTTTTTTCTATTGCTGCTGCTGCTGTTGAAGCCTTGCTGTCATTCTCTTTCTTTATGGGAAATGCTTATTGTGAATTGTAAGCTGTTTGTTCTAAACAAAACTAATATGAAAGGAGAAAAACTGCGTCAAAACCATTTCACTCCGCGATTTAAAGCCAATAATAACAATTTATTGCATATGTTTCTAAATTCAATTCCAGACGAATGATTTTCAATAATTAAGCATTCCTTTTCAATTAATTTTATTTTCAGCCATCGGTACGGTGGAGTAATGGATAGCGGATCTGATTGAGGAATCGGAGAGCCGAGTTCGAATTCCAGTCAAATCCATTAAATCCACTTACCTTGGGAAAGGTATGAATCATCTTCTTCTCTCCCCAGCTATGGGTAAATAGCATGACAGACCGGGTTCTATAGCCTTAGATGACAATTTATTTACTAGTTTACCGCAGAAAGAAATGGCAACCTACTACGGGAGAATTCTGCCTCGTCAGTCATGTATCGAAAGATACAGGATTGCCTAAGCGTGTATCACGCACGGCACATAACTGACTGGCGTGCTAATGCCCTTGGGAAAGGTATGAATCCTCTTCTTCTCACTTCCCACCTATGGGTAAATATCAGGACAGCGACTTAACTGAACTGCTATTTAACCCATATTTGGGGGAGGAGACGGATTCCTACCTTTTTCAATTAATGATTTTTGCATAACTTGTCAATCCACTTCAATTCGTTTGTTTAGGTTTGTAAAAACAATACGCTAGATTTGGCCGATAGTCTCTGTCGAGTGAACATGGCTCAGTGGTAGAAACTCTGACTTATACCACATCGGTTGGGTTTCGATCCTGGCTTGAGGCATTCTGTTGTCTAGTCACACTGAGGAGCTGTGAAACAGTATTATCTGCGAATGATATATATTTATTTTTGAATGCCCCTTCAGATCGCAGGTTTCTTTTGTTTACTTGTGCAGATGAAATCCACTTGCTTTCAAAACGGCGGAGGGCAGCCGTCTGCAGATTTTATAAGGAAAAATCAGGGTGGACTAACTGGGTTGTTTATAATAGGAAAAGGTTGATAGAATATCTACTGGGTTGATGGACTAATCCGAATTTGCTGTCCACGGATTAGTGTGTCCACAGTCATTTATGTGCCATGCGTGATACACTCTTAGGCGATCATGTATCTGACGAGACAGATATTTTTCCCCGCAGTAGGTTGCCATTTCTTTCTGCGGTAGACCAGTTGCTATCCAAGGTTATAGAACCCGGTCTGTCCTGATATTTACCAATAGCTGGGGGAGAAGAAGAACATTCATACCTTTCCCAAGGGTATTAGCACTTAAGTGAATGTAATGGATTCGACTGGAATTCGAACTCGGCTCTCCGATTCTTCAATGCGAATAGCTATCCGTTACTCCATGGCTAAATAGATAGCCTCCTACTACTAAGAGTTCTTTAAGACCGGAGACATTTTTTTTCTCTTTTAAACCAACCTTATGGAAATTTAAGAAAACAGATGTCGATTCTAACATGTGCCTTCAGCTATAGCCATTTTCTTTTCTTTTCTTTCTTTTTTTTTTTTTTTTTCTCAAAAGCAAGAAAATAGTTCTAACTATAAAGACTCAGTTCTGCGACTCTTAACTCGAATGAATCACCCGATCTTTTAAAAGGAAGAGCCGGGGAGCATGGGTAAGGAACTGGAGTCAGGGTGTGGGTGGATGAAGGTGATTGGTAGCCCTCGCTGCGGAACCAGAAATCACAAAACATCTTGGCCCATGACGAGCGCCCTTCACTCGAGCAACATGCCTGAATGAAAGTAGGCAGACCGACGTCTTGGCAGCTGCAAAATTGACATAGCATTTACTAAAAATACTACCACTACTACTAGTAGTAATAGTAGTAGTAGTAGAAGAAGAAGAAAGCAAAATATATACGAGAAGCTTGCCAAATAATTCCTCGTTTAAAAAAAAAATACAAAAAAACTGGGCGTATGACTAAGCAGATTCATTTCTTTCCTTCAAAGCTATCTGTCCCAACTCAGTGCTCTTTAAAGTTTCGCTTACGTTCACAAACCTGGTGCCCTTAACTCAGAGATGTTAACTTAGGAGTATACACTACGTGGGACTTAAAAACTTCTATCACTAATGTCGAGTGGCCGATGTTCTTTAAAATGGGAAATTATCAAGCGCAGTGTAAAGGTTCCTTTTCTTCTTTTTTTCCAGATCTGAATTTTATAGATTTTTTTCGATTTATTTATTCTTTTCCCAATCGTTTTATTCAAACATATTTCAGACCCCTCTATTTCATACCATAGAACAAGAGAGACAAACTCCGGCCTGTGGCTGCATAGTCCCGATCGTATCAAGTCTTTTCTTATTATATCTCCCAGATATTTCAACTGTCTTTTTTTTCTGATTTTAAGCATAGCTCTCCTTTTCCTTTCCCCCTTCCTAAACATTTCCTTGTTGCTCATATGTTCCGTCCATGGTATTATCAGCATCCTTCAAGATAACCAATTCTTTGTTGGGAGAACCTGAAATACCATAGTGATAGCTATTTGCGAGGTTTTCATAAAGTCATGTCAAACACACCGGATTGCTATATCCCTCCTCCTCCTATCGCGTGCCATCATTTTAAACTCAGGAGGTCGACGTTAGGTCATCTTTTCGTCGACCTGCTCCCATCACCCCCAATTTCTCTCGAGTTATTTTCCAGCCTCCTCGTTTCAAGGAAGGAAGCGTAAATTCCTATCGAAGCAGGGAGGAATTTGTCCTGCAAAATGTCTTTGTTCATTCACCCCTACATTTGTTTACATACCCGGTTTTTACGATTGTTTTTATAATTAGTGGCAACCGACAGAGACAATACCGATAACAATATATATATATATATATATATATATATATATATATATATATATCTTACAGCAAAATAAAAATTACCTCAACATAGAAAAATGTCCTGTGTTGAGGTATTTTTTTCTGTAAAAAATATATATGCTCTGTTATTGGGGCACCTCGATACGGTGTAATGGTTAGTAAGCTTGTCTCGCTAGAACGATTACGACTGAGTAGTGAGTTCGATCCTCGCCAGGTGCCCCTACTTTCGGCCTTGTGCCACATCTAAGCTACGCTTGGAAAATCGCTATATGCTCTGTGATAATAAATCCTTCGAGCTCTCTGTGGATCAGTTTTAATAACTAATATTAGTAGGATCCGCCCGGATTATATACGAACGGGACGCATTACCTATATATATATATATATATATATATATATATATATATATATATATAGGGAGAGAGAGAAAAAGAGATAATACCAATTGGTAGGGATAATTCTAAGGAGGACATTAACCCAAAGAGAGCTCAATGTAAGTAACATATATATATATATGTGTGTGTGTGTGTGTGTGCCTATATATATATATATATATATATATATATATATATATATATATATATATATATATATATATATAATCATAAATACACAGTTTGTGCCTCACTGTTAACCCAACTCTGAGTGTCAGGTTTGAAACACCGTTTATTGTATGATCATCGGAGTTAAGCAACGTCGAAACTGGTTAGTACCCAGATGGGTGACCGCTTGGGAATATCAGGTGCCGTCAGCTTGGATGTGCAGTTGGTGTAATGGATAATGGCTCGGGATTGTTAATCGGAGAGCCGAGTTCCAATTTCATTTGGGTTCGTTATATTCACTTACGCGCAAATCCGCTCGAGAAAAGGTATGAATCCACCTCTTCTCCCCCAGCTATGGGTTCATTAGTAATACTTGTAACACTAAATCAATTTTATCCTCCCCCACCACCACCAAAATATATTTCAGATGAATTCGCATATCTAAGATGGATCGACATTTTTGTTACGGTTTATCAAAGCCGAATTAAATTCTTTTTTTTTTTTATGATTTAATATTGTATTCACTAATTTTTCGGAATAATAATGATTTTCTCAGATAAACGTCGTACTATTTAACCCATAGCTGGGTGAGGAAACGGATTCATATCTTTCCTTTTCTTTGCTCGTGACTGTAATAAACCCAACAGGATTTCAAACTCTATCTGGACCGCCATCCATTTCTTCATTGCATCCACAATAGCAAAATACAACATTAAATTATTATATTGGCCAAACATGCACTACAGTATCTCGTAGATTGACTTGTTATTTGTCACTTGTCTGCGATTCGTGCAGATATTGATCATCACAAACTACCAAAACTCTATCAACATAAGAGGAATATGAGTGGATTATACTAAAATATTACGGATCAGTTAGTGCAAGGAAAGATTAAAAATTACTAAAGTCGTTTAAATAGTAAATTTCATCACCGGCGACGGTATCCTGAAGTGTGTATAAAATATTTTATATACAGAAATAATACGAATAAATATTTGAAAAAGTTCGTTTCCTGTGCGGCCTGGCTCTATTTGCTCATTATACATGTGGTGCTTTTTGACTAATTCGAATTCCTGTGCCCTAAAAAAATGTCGGAATTTAGCCAAAAAAAAAAAAACAACAAAAAAAAACAAAAAAAAAAACAACCCCAAAACTTGTCTCCGACCCAAACACCAACCAGTTCTTGATAATGAACTTGTATAAAACTGAACAATACCTGAACTTCGAACTGTTTATATACTATTTTCTTCCAATATGTCCACCTAATTAGAAAAAAAAAAATAGTCAAATATGAACGATAGACCTTGTCAATTGAATTTAACGAAACGTTTTTGGGTAAATTCTTGCTACGTAAATATCCTCATATATTTGAAGCGATCAGATGTCTAGCCACACTGAGGAGCTGTGATACAACGAATCAGTCTGTCTGTGGATGACAATATATATATACATATATATATGTGTGTGTGCTATAGTAATTAATAATAATTAATAATTCATTGTAATATAAATTAAACTGCACCACATATTTGATTTATATATATATATATATATATATATATATATATATATATATATATATAAAACTGTGTTCAATGTTGTTAAGTAACAGAGCGATTTAAAAAAAAAACTGCCTGCAACCTTATATATATATATATATATATATATATATATATATATATATATATATATATATATATATCGCTCTGTTACTTAACATTGAGCACTGTTTTTTTCTTACACTATAGAATATATATAATTATTCATACAAAATTAGATTAGTAAAGTTAATGATATAAAATGGCGAAATTCATTCGCTAACAAAATTTTAAAGATCCATTAATCTAAAAATCACTCAATGAATGATATGATCCTTGTTTTTTTTTAAATTATAAGCTGTATAAGGTTTTTCTTTAATACGCAAGTACTTTCGACTGTATATTCAGTCATCTTCAGGCATGGAAATTTTTTTTTTAAATTCAGGTATCATCTTTTATTTTTTAAATGCGTACATTTACCTATATTTATACATTTGATTATATATATATATATATATATATATATATATATATATATATATATATATATATGTGTGTGTGTGTGTGTGTGTGTGTGTGTGTGATATAATACAATTTTAAGGTATGCCATATATATATGGTTTAAAGTGCTCTACTTCAGGAATAGAGCGAATGCAAATATAAAATATCACGTTGGACATTGTGGTCAACACGTAGCGGCCATAGCATAAATACAATGGTCAACTAATCTTTAATCGTGAAACAGAGAGGGTGTGAGATAGATGGAGAGAGAGAAGGTGAGCTTGAGAGAGAGAGAAGGTGTGAGCAAGAGTAGGCGAGCGAGGGAGAGAGGTGGTAGAGAGAGTGAGTGAGTGTGTGTATGTGCGACAGAGAGAGACAGAGATAGATTAACTAGTTTATTCCTCTCTATTTCTCCCCCCCCCAAAAAAAAACAATCCTTCCTGTTTTTGTCGTAGGCCATTATTCACGACCGTTTTTCTTCCAAAGACCAGGCCCTCTGTGAATTCCTCGTCTTCGTGTTTATCTCTTCTTTCTCTCACTCAGTATTCCATTGAGAGACCTTTCTTTTCGATTCTTCGCATACCCCTGCCCGCAAAACGCACATACATACACACTCCTCAAACCTTTACCACGAAAAAATAGTACGGGAGGTGGGAGGAAAGCGGCAAGAGGCGGGGAACCAAAGGTACCCGTTATTTTTATTCAATTAGTTTTCAACTGGTTTTTGGTTTCTGCTGATGAATAAAAGACCAGGCCCCCATTAACAAAAAAACAGGCTTTTCTGTTTCCCATCCTGCTCGCTTTTAACGCCATGACAACAACTGATTAGACATTTCAAGAAGAAGGAGAAGATGAAAAAGAAAATGAATGAATGAATGCATCTCTTTGAATAATAATCTACTGGGTTATGGCGGCCGATGCTAATTTAATAAACCAAGGCATTCAGCTGTGAAGCAATACAAATTGAAGAGATCGAAATACAGAGAAACGGTTAATAATGAATTTGAAAAAAAAAAAAAAAAAAACGTTTTCCTATCTTTTTTTTTTCTAGGGTTTTCAGTTGGTATTTTAAAAATCATTTCTGTTAGTCTTTCTTTCTTTCCACTCATTTTTGATGCTAAACATTGGTTTTAAAAAAAAGTAATAATTATTGTGAGTAAGAAGGAGTTATGATGAGTGATACAGCGAGGGAGAGACGATGGGGAACATGATAAAGACGAAGAAAGAATGGCGAGAAAAAGACACGAGATGTAAGTGCATTTAACCAATCAACTACTCGAACGGAAGATGGCACAAGGCCGGCCTTATTGTGGGGGTTATATGCGTAAATGAGACTATTTACAAAAATTGCTCTAACCTTTTCGACTTTTCTCTATCTGGGAACAACTCGGGCGCTAACAATTAGCCCCATCTTTGCCTTGGTGTACATCTCCATGTGAGATCAAGAACACCATAGTACAGTCTAAATCTCTGTGGGTTTCTGGCTGGTTCAAAGATGATGTTAAATGTACGACTTAAAGAATTATAAATTGGTTTGTGATCTCGTATTTTATGGTCCATATCTTTCTTTCTTTCTTTCATTCTCCGCTTCTTACTTCGGTTCCTTTTTTCTTTCTTCTTTGAATTCTTTCTTTGCTTTATTCTTTCTTTCTTTCTTTGCTTCTTTCGTTCTTCCTTCGTTCGCTTCTTCCTTTCTTTCTTTCTTTTTCCTGTCTTCGTTTCTTTCTTTCTTTATTTCTTTCTTTATTAGCTTCTTTCTTTCTTCCTTCACTTCTTTCTTTCTTTTTAGCTTCTTTCTTTCTTCCTTCCTTCTTTTGTTTCTCTCTTAGCTTCTTTCTTTCTTTCTTCCTTCGCTTCTTTCTTTCTTTCCTCGCTTCCTCTTTTTTCCTTCCGTTCTTCCTTTCTTTGTTTCTTTCTTCCTTTCCTAGCTTCATTCTTTCTTTCTCCCTTTGTCTGTTTCTTTCTTTCTTTCTTTCTTTCTTTCTTTCTTTCTTTCTTTCTTTCCTTCTTTCTTTCTTTCTTTCTTTCTTTCTTTCCTAGCTTCATTCTTTCTGTCTCCCTTTGTCCGTTTCTTTCTTTCTTTCTTTCTTTCTTTCTTTCTTTCTGCCTTCCATTCTTTTTTTTTCTTAATAATTTTATTATCGATGTTTTCGTAACGATATTTTTTTCTATAGAACATTTTATTTTACTTCAGCAAATAATAAATAACGATCATTTATTTAATATATTTCATGAAATTATTATTTTTAAAGGCCCTTTTGAAGATTTACACCGACACTTGTTGAGCTCAACGCTAAATGGGTTTCGTGAAGAAACATTTGGATACGTAATAAAAATTTAAAAAAAAATCTCCCTCCTAAAAAAAAAATGGCTTCCAAAACCGCACATTTCTAACGAAAGTACACCGCTTCTGACAAAAAAAAAAAAAAAATAAAAAAAGTTATTCCCTAGAAACGTAATCAAATTAATTCCACTAATTTAGTATTTTCCTTGTCGATCCCAAACATTACGATCTAAGGAAAGCTTCGTCATCGGGTATGATTTTCTAACGTTTCCTCTGAATCACTGTCTGTAAAAGTCAGATAATCAAATAAAATATTTATTGAAGCTTGCTTGTTTTAAATCTATATTATTTTAGGGTTGTTTTTTTTTCATTTTTTATTTTATTTTTCCAAAAAATGAAATAACCGATCATTTCTCTCCCGAATCCTTATTAAACGTTCGGTTTCATTTCATCTATAATAGATTTCTTTCAAATGATTTACTTAAAAGTTTGTTCCCGCCTGTGGAAGTCCCTTCTGATTTCTTGCTTCCCTGTCAACTACAATCTTCAAAAATTCAAATGCCAAAACCAATCACCATCTTCTGTCTTTCTGAACCCTGTTCCTTTATTACCCTTTCTCCTTAACCCTAGAACACTAACCATGGGTATATAGTACCCAGCGCAAATTTTCCTATTTTTAATTTCAATTTTCAGTACCTGATTTTCTTACCTAAATAATGTTTTTCAGTTCCTATTAATGCTAACTCAAAGTGCCTGAATGTAAAATATTATCAAATAAAGATTTATATTTAAATTTTTTTTTTTCTTTTTTTTTTGTTGATATTTTCAAAATCGGGTGTGATATACCCATGGTTAGTCGTGGTGTAACTTTAATTGATGGTTAGTGTTCTAGGGTTAAAAAAAAGCCGTCGCATTGTGTTTCGCTCCCAGTAATCCCTTGCATCTTAGTAATATAATTGCCTTGTAACAGTTTATGCTAACTTGAGAAAGGCCTGAATCCATTTCTTCTCCTCAATGGTATGGGTTAAACAACAGGGACGACTGTGCTATCGAGCCTGGATTGACTACCAGTCTTCGAAAAAGTAAACTCTGAATTCACAAACGAGAAGACAACGTTAAACAATCTTCTTCAAAAACAAACATGGCAATGTATAGTTTAAAGATATTAAAATATTAGGTGTCGGTTTTTGAGGTTAAAAAATACGTCAAAAACCGACATTATTTTTGCACCAACCTAATAAAAAGAAGCTATGAAGAGCCATGATTGCCTACATACTGAAAGGACGTGCCATTTTAAAAACGAGGGACATTTTTTTTTAATTTGAATTAAAGTGTTTTTCTAAAGCAAAATAAAATTCCGATGTTTTCTATTTAGGTCATATTTTGGGAAGTGTGTCATATCCAAAATATTTTAGCATCACTACGTGCTTCCATCTAAAAAAACAATACTAATCAGCTATTTTCTATGGCTTCCCTGTAATCATCTTTGATGCTCTAATGAGACCTTTCTACATTAAGGTAGGACAGAAGCGATAAAAAAGATTAAAAAAAAATATAGGGAAAAAAAACATTTAGTTGTAAAAATTCATTTTGTCAGAAGAGGAAAGAAAGTAATCCATTAAGAATTTGTCTTTCTCACAAAATTTAAAAAAAAAAATCATTTCTTTGAAAATCTGGAATCTGAAATTTTCTTTAAAGGACCGACAGAGAATAAAAGCTATGTAGAAAACATCCCACCCAAAAGTTTTAAGAATGGCATGCATTTATTGATATTAAGCCCAAGTTAACTGATAGCAATAGGTTTATCACTTTATTTTTTGATCGCTATCTTTTTTATACATTACTGTCTAGCTACATAGATAGACATTTACAAAGAGTCATATTGAATGAGATACTGAATATTTCTCGGCATGAACAAGAAGCACTTTTACCCATAACATTCTTACATTTGTGCCTATTTGTTGAGAATTGTAGAAGAGGGTCGATTCGAGAACTTTTCAGTATTCGAGCTTTCTTTCTTATTCTGTACCTTTCACTTCAACACTCTCCTTTCTCCCCCACCTCTCTCTCATATATATATATATATATATATATATATATATATATATATATATGAAGTAAATCCTAAAGAGCCAAGAACAACTAACCTAGGTTTCACCTAAACGGATCTTCAGGGTAAAGTGATGTTTCTAGTTCTTTTCCTCGGGTAGCATTTTGTTTTGATAGATTTACAAGTTGTGCTATCCGAGGTTTTTTCCAACCGAATATTACTAGTACATATATATATATATATATATATATATATATATATATATATATATATATATATATATATATATATATATATATATATATATATATATATATGAACACCAGCATGCGCGAAGAAACTTGCTTATATCTAGCCGTTTGATTAATCTATCTTATAACTCTCTCTCTCTCTCTCTCTCTCTCTCTCTCTCTATATATATATATATATATATATATATATATATATATATATATATGAGGCTCAAACCCTAATATTACATGGTTATAATTTATTACATTGCAATCGTAATCACGATTCAATTCATCAGACCTACAAATTCATTTTTTTTTTTTTCTGAATTTGTAGATCTGATGAACTGGATCGTGATTACGATAGCAATGTAATAAGTTATAACCAGGGAATATTAGGGTTTGAGCCTTTTATATTATATGTTTACTCTGTCCTGGACATTGACGTCTACCTGGATTCTATCCTCTTGGGAATTTATATATATATATATATATATATATATATATATATATATATGTGTGTGTGTGTGTGTGTGTGTGTGTATATTGACCACCAATATATATATATATATATATATATATATATATATATATATATATTGACCACCAACATCATAGCAACTGTTCCAACGGGAGATATATATATATATATATATATATATATATATATATATATATATATATATATATATATATTATAATTATTTTTTTAAAATATGATTCCATAGACAAAAATAATTATAATTTAGGCTCTACTTATGTATTGAGCACTGTTTTTTTAAAATAAAAACAAAAATACTTTTTTGGGTTGGATTATTAATCTAACGGTTCTTTTCTATTTTTCTCTATTTACACAGACACACGCACACACACACACACACATATATATATATATATATGTGTGTGTGTGTGTGTGTGTGTGTGTGAGTGTTATTTTCCTCTTTTCCTTTCTTTATCTTTATTCTCTAAGCCTAAGAGTTTGCTATCGGCTTAAAATTTTTATCCCTATAGTCATTATCTTTTATCTCCCTATCCCTCTGTCGAACGATACTTACTACCCATTCTGAAACGTACCCTCTTCTCTATTACCCTTTTTACTACACTTCCTTTTTATTTTTCTCGCACCACCTCCACTACTAAACCCTAATATTACTTTCTTGCCGCCAACTTCTCACACCTTCCGTCATTTCGTTACTTAAAAAGCATCCAACAAGCGCCACGTCATCCCGAAAGATTTCCCGCCCAAAATGGCTAGCTGTATCTCGTTCGTTACTCCTTGAGTTCATTGTCGTCTAGCATCTTAGGGGGTTTCAGTTTTTTTGGGGTTTTTTTTTTTGTTATTTTTAAATTTTGTACAACGTTCGCCAATAAGACAAGTTTCTTTTAAAAATGACTTTTCCAAATTACTTTCTTGATAATTTATAAATAATTACATCTTTTTCCCAGCTTTAAATACTAAATTCACAAAAGGTTAATTATATTTTGTCATTAGAAAGCCGTTGAACACGACCACCGATATATATATATATGTATATATATATATATATATATATATATATATATATATAGAGAGAGAGAGAGAGAGATACAGTGAGCGATTGAGAGAGAGTAGATAAGTTGGTCAATAAAACAAAATCAACCGAAAGTGTACCGATGAAATCAGTACGAAAAACATTTATTAATATTAACCAGATGACAAAAATGAAGCACCAATATTGAGGTTCCAAGTTAGGAATTTTCGAACATGCCTTTGTTCTTCATCAGCGGATGCGAGAAATAAACAGAGTGACTGTAGAAACTATCAAACATTTTTTTTTTAAGGTGGGTAGAATCCGCTTGTAGGCGGAATTATTAGAAAAATCCGTCCCTTGCTTGATTTCTCGCGTGCGAAACTTAATGTGAAAATAATCTCAGATTTAAACATTGTGATTGGTGGTTGGTGACAGGAGAGTGAGATGTTGAACATAGGTCAACAAATTGTGGTAGTACCAGGGGTGGGGGCGCTATTAGTGTTTAAAGATTTTATTTTTGGTGGGTAAGGATCGGTGAGGGAAACATACCTTTTGAATAGTGATTTTCAAAGCAACCGTTTCAAACTTTATAAATCTCTTTTCATCTTCTGCACAAAAATCTACAGTGCAGCGAGACTAGTTTAATTTTTGTTCTCTTTGGCAAATACTCTTTAAATCACACAAAATACCAGAGACAAGGTAAGAGAAGACATTCTGTTGGCTCCTAACCATCTTCCTATTTCGTTACATTGTTCTATTCGGTACTAAGCGGAATTTTAGTTAATATAAAGAACGACCATCTATACCACATACATAGTGGTTGCCGACTCGTGTCCGAGTATGACCATTACTACATATCTTTTTTTTTTTTGAGAAATTCTACTCATGTGCTGAACAAATGTGGCTCTTTAACCCAGCAAGTGACCAACATTGGCACAAACAGTGCACTTAAGACGTGCAACAGCCGGTGTTACATAATCATGCAATTTAAAATTTCGCATGAAACCGCTTCTGGACCTGCATATCTTACCACAAATATTACGTCTATGGTTTTATAGTCAATTGTAGAGTAACGGATAGCAGCTCGGATAGATGAATCGGAGCGCAGAGTTCGAATTCCAGTCGAATCCATTACATTCACTTACGTGCTAATACACTTAGGAAAGGTATGAATTCTCTTCTTCTCCCCCCAACTATGGATAAATAGCAGGATAGATCGGGTTCTATAGCCGTGGATTAAAACTGGTCTATCGCAGAAGGAAATAGAAACGTACTGCGGGAAAAAATATGCCTCGTCAGTCATGTATCGAAAGATACATGATCGCCTAAGTGTGTATCACGCATGGCACATAACTGACTGACGTTCTAGTAACCTTGAGAAAGGTATGAATCCTCTTCTTTCCGCCTTGCCAGCCATGGGTAAATAGCAGGACAGATTGGGTTCTATAGCCTTGGATTGCAACTTGTCTATTGCAGAAAGAAATAGCAACCTACTGCGGGAACAAAACTGCCTCGTTAGTCATGTATCGAAAGATACATGATCGCCTAAGCGTGTATCACGCATGGCACATAACTGACTGACAACTTTCGCTGGTGTGCTCTCAAGTGATTCCTTAGACCAGCCATCGACAAACACACTCTGTCACAATTTGTACATGTTAGATCGAGCTGCCTGCGGGTGTCTTCGGATAGCTCAACTGAAACGCCTTTACGCACATCTCTTTTAAGTTTTGCTCATCTTCAACGTGACGCCTCCCACTACTAGTAGCCTCATTTCAAACATTGCGATCTGATGCATATTCTTCCCCATGCTCACAAAGAATTCTGCATCCTGGATGCAGCCCTTAAAGCGCATCTTAGGTTTGACCACATACATACACGTACACATACACACATACATATACGAATATATAAGAGTGTTGGGACTGAAATGTTCTCGCCACGAGCCACTTCTTAAAACCAAACCAAACGTCACCATTTATTTTAGAACCCCGTCTTAGTCAGGCTGAGGAATTATCGTCACATCCTCACACACACATTGGCTGTCGACTCTTAAAATTGATGTTAATATTACTTTGGTTGTTTGGAATGTGCTGATCTATATGTGCACGAATCTTGCCAAATGACAAGTGAACCTAAGAGAGAGGGTGGTGTATATGTGACCAATGTAAGTATTTAATGTTGTTTGTTGATTATTAATATTGAGATTATTTTTTTTTAATCAATTCACCCCCAAGTAAGGCGATAATGTAATTAAGACGCAAGGAGTTACTGGGTGTGAAAGAAAATGAGAAGACATTTGAAAGATCAGGAAACCCAATCCTAAAAGAAGAACCTCTACTCCTGTTCAAAAGACAGGAGATGGTTGGGAACCGTTCCATTTATCAAAATTTTTAGTTTTGCCTTTGGTTCATTCAAAAAGGTTCCGTTAGTTTAATTATTTTTCAATGAAGGTAAGCTCACATAAGTTGGAAGAGTAGAATGGCGGAGAAATCGTCTGATTTCTATCAATGTCTATCCTATTCATTCTCTCTATATCCTGTCCTTAATAAAACTGTTATTTATTTTGAATGAAATAAGCGTTGTTAATATTATAATAATACCTATTTTTTTTTTTTTTTTTTTTTTGTTATTTAACAGGCTTCGCTTATGGATCAAGATCTCTCCCTGATGAAACAGTTGCTTATTTTAAATGAAGCCATCGAAGACCTGAAAGTACAACGTGGGTATTTATCCAGTCGCGGATCACTTCCCTCCAGCTCTTGCGATCTCAGCGAAAGCCAGTGGTCAGTGTCCGAAACGGAGATGTTCGAGTCGGAAAACGAACTGACCAATAAATACCCTTCTCCGTCCACCTTGTCGTTGAATAATGAAGACAAAACCAAAATAACCAGCGACTTCGACGACATCATCAACGAGGCCAATGAAAAGTTGTGCATCACCAAGAAACTTTTCGACAAGAAGTCCGCGCCTTCTTCCCAAGCCACCGGCGACAAGAAGAACAATGCCATCATGGACAACAACAAGAACATATTTGTTGAAAACGATTTCAACGCTTCAAAACGGGCCAGACACGAAGAGCAGAATTCTTTCGATTCGGGGATCCACGAACCCCATTACGTTGATTCGGTCTAAAAACAAGTGGGGTGGGCGAAATGCCACTAATTAGACAGACAGTTTCCTTTGTTAACTTGCTAAAATGCCCCCAGCCGAAAAACGTGTCTGACCGTAAGAAAATAATTATGAGAGATCTTCGTGGTTTCGTTCTTACAGATATTATTTCGTGTTGATTTTAGACCTTAAACCCGCAGCGGAGGTACATTTGAATATCCACGCAATCAAAATTAATACAATAACTTCTGAAAGAAAAACAAAACACTGGCCGACAGTCTGGGATCCTTTGTAATGACCAGACATTATTATACTCCTGTTATTTTTTAAAACAAGAAAACAAAAAAGAAACAGTGAGTATAAAAAAACAGAGAGAAATACTCCTTGCTAACCTTTACACTTCCCCATGATTTTATTTATTTTTTTATAAAAATTGGGGAGTTATTTTCTTTGTGATGGTGTTATTTAATGTGCAGCCATTTTTTTTTTCTTGTAAAGAACACTTACGTAAGACCCAGACATCTGCCGGTCACTTGGAAATATGGTAAAAAAAAACAAAACAATTTCGAAATTTTAAAACGAAGGTTTGCGTAATTCTTGTAAAAAGATATATACATAGATGCAGCAATTTTGCAGCATATCAACATAAACTAAAACACAAAATTAAAATTGGAGAATTCTGGAGATTTTATTTCTGCATTAAAAACAACGATACAGGATTCTGGGTGCAAGAGAACTGTCGATTTATGTAACAGTGTCGTAAGTTAACGACAAAAACTGGCGATGATTCTAGCCAGCCAATCAGTTTGATTGGAAAAGATAATTAGCAAAATATAATGCTAGTGATATCGATCACAATACTACTGATTGGTTAATATAAGGAATTCACTAATTGATGATCGATATTGCTTGCGAATAATTCGATACCAAATCGAAACAGAAAGAGTCAAGAGCATGAAAATTTTTTTTTTTTAAATTGGACATTGGCCGCGTAAAACATGCAGAGTTTTGTATAGCTGGCCGGAGTTACCTCCTCTTTATGATTAAGTACTCCCAGAGAGGACTCTCATTGTAATGACGCAATTATTGGCTTTAAACGCCATCTTTTTTTTTTTCTTTTTTTTTTTACTTTCCGTGACGTGTGCAACATTTTAACGTCCTCTGCAAAATAAATGGATCTCTCTCTCTCTCCCTCTCAATATAGAAATTGAATATAAATTTAGTTTTAAAATTCTATTTAATGATTAATTTAAAAAAAAAAAAAATTCTATTAGTTTTAAACCCAACATTTTCTTCATTTTCTGTGTGGCAAAGGACAGACAGAATATACCTTTAAAAGGTTGCATGATATCTCCCTGCCACAAGTAATGCTTATAAATAAATCAAACAGTGTTTTGTAAGCTCGTCTCGTGAGCTATTTCAAATGAACTCGGCCCGCAGTAAATTCGCTGAAATTGAGTCTTTATAGAAGAGAAAGCGATAAAGCGGGGCGTATACCTGCAAAACGCCTGCTGTAGAGTAATAATTAACAGACTAAACTCGGAATCTAATGTCAGTGAGTTCGATTCTCACCGAGCGATTTACTACCATGATCTTGTGCCATACTAGGCACTGCTGACACATACATTCAGGGCGCTTTCTGTAGAGCAAGGTTAAGAAACAATTGCTAGTGAGTTATATCGTCAGTGCTCTATTACCACGGCCTTGCGTCAGACTAGAAATAGCTAGTACAAACTTACAGGATATCTGCTGTAGATCGATGGTCGGCAAGCTCGTCTCAGAAACCGCTGCCAGTGACATCGATCCTCACTAAGTGCTCCCCTATTGTGGCCTTGTACCAGACTAAATCAAGCTAATATCTACATACAGGGCACCTGTTATTGAGCGATGGTTAGCAAGGATGACATCGAAACCTAGTGCTCGCCTAATGTGACCTTGTACCAAGGTTATTATCTATATAAAGGCGGCTTGTCTTGAAGTTATATTAAGCAAATTGGTCTCGGAAAACACTAATGAGTTCATTATTTATTAAGTGCTCTAATATACTGACCTTGTACCAGATTAAATTACCGTTATCTACTTCTAATAATACGCAATCAATACACTTGTAACATTATGTGGAATTTGCAAATAAAATACTAGTGTATCCGTCCATGTTGTGAGCGGCTAATTTCAACGATTTAAAAAGGATATAAAGAAAAAAGATGCTTTTATTTTGGGCTCGTGAAATATTTAAATTTACTCTACGAGTTGGAAAATGATTCAGCACTTTTTTTCTGAGATTCGATAATGTCAAAACCAAGAGCCCCTCCGGTGGAGCGATGCTTAAAGGGCTCGTCTCGCAGAATATTTCGCTCTTGTAGTCTGTCAGTTACTTACTACGTGCCATACAGTTTGTCCGTACTAAGCTTATAGAAGTACTTGGAAGCTTCGCCAGTACCACTGAAGTGTATTCGATCCATACCGGGTGGCCTAGTTTTGTAACTTTGTGTCGTAAGTTCAATAATGATAGATTATGATCGATCCGTTCTGCTAAATGAAATCCCGTCGAAAGGTTTGGAGACTAAGGCTAAAAAATGATTTTGTTAAAGGTTATTAAACATATTTGTTAATTCTTTAACACACAGAAAATTCTCACTAACCGAGATTTGGAAACATGCCAGAAGAAATTAATTTTAAATTATTGATATCGATTTCCAGAAATTGTTCTGTTTGTAAAATCGCCATTGTTATTTGAACATTTTTTCTCTATTATTATTATTATTTTTATATTTTCATACTTGTATGCAATTTTTAAATATAACATTGAAGAAATCACGCATACTGTCCAAATATATTGTTAAACACTTTTTTTTTTTTTACTTTTCGTTTCTTAAAACGGGCTCTTCTCTAAATGTTGAAAAATATTCGAGGAGTTACCTCTATCATTTTGTTTCTTATTACAATTATTAGTGATATTCGATTAGTATTTCTTTCATCTTAATTTCAGTGTTTCTTTCTCGTAACTCCGACATCGCAAGTAAGCAGCGTGGTTCGGAAATAAAGACGGTGCCCCTAGTGCTGGGGGTCCCAAAACATTTTAGATCATCGGTCCCCTTCATATAATCTTTGATCTCTTATCGACCCCCAGAATGTGTCCTTTTCTTTCATTATTGTTTTTCGATAAGATTTATTATAGCATTACGTTTTCCTATCACTTTTTGAGCTTTGCATTTCTTTTCCATTTCTAGGCGTGTTTGAACAATAATATTAATAATAATGAGGAAAAATGTCATAAACTATATAGGCAATAATAAACACATTATCATCCCTTTTTTTATTGAATCAGTTGGTATCATTAATGGAAGGGTGTGCAGGGCCGGTGCATGGGTTTCGTGCTCCCTCCAAAAAACTATGATACGCCCGTCTCACTATGATACCGGGTCCCAACTCTACTAAATCTCAATTTTCATAAGGTACTATTCATATAAAATATAAATTTTTATCGTAACCTAATTATGTAAAATAATGAATCATATGCAATATAGATGGACAATTGAACTAGGAAAAAAAATGAAAATAAAATACAATTTATCTAAATACAAATTAGAGACATGTCATAATAGAGCATTCCATCATAAGAGACATGTCATAATAGATCATTCCATTTTAAATAAATCAATAATATTTTGCGTCAATTTGAGATGTTTCTTGTTAAAAAAGTTGAATAATTTTAACACATTCAACATTATGGATAAAAAAAAATAGAGAATTTTATGGTTTTTTCGAAACTTAATATGAGCAAAACAAATTCATGGATTTGGACAAATAATAGCACTCCATAATGGCGTCAAAATCCGTGAAATTTTTTCATCATATAATAATAGCCAAGTGTGCTTAGTTTAATTTCTAACGTATATATAAATAGAAAAAAGTAAATATTAATATGAAAGGCAGGGGTCACAAAGCACTGCCCGATTCCCCCAATCAGGTGTTCTACCCGACGATTATATTACGCACCGACCCTGAGGATGTGTTTGATGATCAGTAGGAAGGGCATTGGTATTTTGTTGGAAATTTGTTTTAGTCGTAGGTCATCATAATTTATTTGACCACCCTCGTCACCCCATTTGTTCCACCCTCCCACAGTAGTCCAATCTATCTCCAGGGTTCGATATAGAGCATTTTAGGGGCCTATGTCCTAGTAGAACACTATCTCGCATGACCGAACTTCAGATACCTGCCTTTCTCCGGTACCTGGATGTAAACCGGTGGCAGTATAACATTATTCTTTATTTATTCCCGAACGTCTGTTATTCTGCTATTTGTTTTTGTTTACATGAACTAATATTACTTGAAAGATGATCTGGCATTTGCGCTAATGAGCCACTGAAATTTAAATGAAAGAAATACCCAGCAAGAAATTAATATTCAACAATGTTTCATCCAAGAAACACGAATAATATTACAGCCATTTTGTCTCGTTTTAAATTTTATCTCCAATGTTTCATAAACCTCTCAGAAAAAGCGACTTGAATTTAAAACTTTGTAAATTCAATAATGTTCAAGGATTAATTCTACGAAAATTGGTTACATTATCACTAATATCGCATTGAATATGTAATAAAATTATAATGACTTGACTTACATCAACTTGAAATAAAATCAAAATTTGTCTCAATTTGGTGTAAAATGATCAGTAAGCAGGACGTGTAGATAAATTAGTAAGTTGAGGTCCTGTGCCAGAACATGGATATATTCCGAGTAGTTATTTAGCTTGAAATATATCCATTACGCTTAAAGGATTTTAAGCTACTCTTTCTGAATGTTATTGAAATACTGTTTTGTTTCTTTTATTTCCATCTTTATATTTAGAAATAAGAATTTTGAAATAAGAGGTGTAAAAAACAAAAAAAGAACCCCCCAAAAAACAAACAGATTTTCACATTTGTACTGATTGATTACTGGACACAGTGTTTTCGATTAATGTCTAATTCTCGTTTACTTATCGTGAGTAAACGAGATCACGCGGGATAAGTGTGACTGTTAAAGAAAAATCATATCAATAACTCATAAAATAATTAAATTTGCTGTTAGTCTTAAAAGAGAAAATTTAGAGAGATTTTTTTTATTTATTTAAAAGCAATCTTAATTTTTTTCGTTTTTTTTAAATTTATCTTTGTTATTTTTTCTTTTATATTCGATTGAGTTGTTAAACCGAACAGAACATAAACAGCAAAAATTAATTAAAAATATAAAAAATAGTAGTCGTAAATACATTAATTTTTTTTTCTTTATTATAACATTTAGAATTAAAACTATTTCACTATTTATATTTATTTAAATTGCTAATTAAATGGAAGAAAATGAAAAAAAAAATTAGGATTGGTTATAATTATTTATTGATATAATTATGAATTATTTAATTTACCACACAATTTCCAATTATTGCTTTTGTCATTAATGTTTTGGACAGAAACCCGGAAGGAAGTAATACAAGATAAATTCCTGATTTTATTACCATTTTGGGATGATAATTTTCACTGATCAGCTCATGTCGTCATTCAGAATTTAAAGCATAAACGACTCCTAGAGAAAACAAAAACCTCTGGTCTCCTTTAGACCATCCCCCATCAAGATCAAATGTTTTCCAGTGGCATAAGAATAAAACTGAAGTTCGGTTGCGATGCGTATATATCGGCTAAAGGTTAATATTCCTACGCCAATTCGTCCCACAATCTCATTCCAAAATATCCTCCACGGGAGAAAAAAAATTATTCAAATAAAAAAAAAAAAAATAGAGCCAAGATAGATTTGTTTTATTTATTTATTTATTCACTAAGATATTTAATTATTTATTTTTAAATAGGTATTTATATTTTAAGTTGGGCGTGTTGCCATGATGTAATGGTCAAATTAATGATCATTACCCTCGTTAACCCAATTCTCACTGTTACCTCACAACTGTGATCTGTCAGGTTAAAGTGGGGTCAGTAAATGCATATATATATATATATATATATATATATATATAAAGTTTTCACTAAAGACAACTGACAAGGTACTGTGATGAAGCTTTTTTAAATTTTTTTTGTGCTGCTATATAATTGTATTTCTTTTCTGGACAATTGTACAAATGTTCCGAGCACTTTCAGCCATTATTAAGGAAGTTTTTTTTTTATATTGTTATTCTGAAGTTAATGTATCTATAGTGATGGAAATGTTTTATTTTCTAGAAAAAAATGTTTTTCCACACTTTCAAAAGTTTTTACATATTTTATGTCCAGAAATGAAAACACTTATACGAACACAAAAAATATTGAATAAAAAGCTTAATCGTAATACCTTATCAGTTGTCTTTAACGAAACTTGTATAGAAGAGGGATTTCTGTCCAAATACAACATTTATATATATATATATATATATATATATATATATATATATATATATATATATATATATATATATATATATATATATATATCGTGAATCATTTCTAACATGGCTAAAATAAAAAAAAAATTATCAAACGCTGCTATTTATGGTTTTCGTCTTTGTTATCATAAAAGTTAAATTTATATTTTCGGCCATCTTTATTTTTCAATGGTTTAGCAAATTTAATAAAAATGAATTATTTCACGTACAAATTTAATACTTCTAAAGTTTCAAAGCGTAAAAAATTTGAAGAGAGTTTTTAATGAAGGTTATAAATCTCAGATATCTAATTTTAAACTTCAATTTAAATTAACGAAACCATTTTTTTTTTAAATTTAAACAAATATTATACTCTTCGTGTTGAAGTTTGAATAATTTAAACTTGTGAAATATTCATTGAATTGATATTCAAAAATTGCAATATTAAACCTATGGCATCATTTTTTCTTTTTTTTATCATTTTACCCCAATCAAGGCAATAAAGCCACTAAGACGGAAGCGGGTTACTGAGTCTGAAAAAATATGAGAAAAAGAAAAAATATTATTAAAGTGTGATAACAATAAAATAATAGGAATTAATAAGAAAAAATAAAGAAAGATATCGATTGATATTCATTTAAATTTCTGAAGATCAAAGTTGAAGAATAAAGTTCCACAGGAGAGAATGAAAATTAAAAATGATGCTCAGAAATTTCAATCATACTAACAGGAAGAAAAATAAATTATTTTCTATGAATTAACATAATTTTTTTTTTTTTAATTATATATGTTTCAAACAAGCTTTCTGATGGAAATAAAAAAAAGCATTTTGTTTTTTAAAGAGAGGTTTATGAAAAATAATGAGAGTAATGTAGGTTTTTATTAATATATACAAGGACAGTTTATTATAATAATTATCAAAACAAAAAAAAGAGATTTTTTTTTTAATGTTCAGAAATGAGTTCCACATGACGGTATTCAAATCTCGGTAAAAAAAAAAAAACAGAATTTGGGTTGAGGATTTCCAATTAAAGCAGATCTTCCGTACTTGGAACACTGGCGCAACACTATCTTACCAATCTCTTTTTCCCTCCATTTAATCTTGTGAAAGACTAATCGAAGTGTAGTCTCCTCACATGGGTGAGATAATTGCACACTTACCACTGCAGGTCGGTGTTCAAGTACTGTTGGAAGTCAGCATATCGAATACTGAGTTCCAATGTAGGCAAGATCTCTTTACTTGGCGCAACACATTCTTCCTCTTGTTACGCTAGACCAAGTTAAGCTTATTAAATATTTAATCGGAACAACTGGAGAAGGATACATATCGGTCCAATTTTACTAAACGAAGGGTGAATCTTGAAACACCTTGAAAAATGTTGATAAATAAAAAAAATAAACTCAAAAGAATTTTTAAAAAAGAAAAAAAATTCATATAATTCTTTTATAATAAAGATTTAAAAATATCATAAATATAATTTAAAACCATAAAATTTGAAAAAAATATAATGATCTGTCCCAGAATAGATGTTATATTTAGCGTATGTAACGTTTATGTAAATGTACCAACTTTTATGGGACATTAGCACTACAATTGTCCCATAATAGTTGTTACACTCAGCATAAGAATTGTGTATGTCAATGTAATAATTATTATGGGACAGAGCTTATATATGTTTAAACGAATCCTTTGTTAATTTCAAAGTTTAAATAATTGCACAAAACACACATATCTATCTATCTATCTATCTATCTATCTATCTATCTATCTATCTATCTATATATATATATATATATATATATATATATATATGCAACGACCAGTTAATAAAATAACTAGTTAAACACTGATTATGACTGATAACGACGCAACTTGGTCTGGAAGGAGCTGATCAAAATATTTGTATATATCGAACGATCGGGCGATCAAAAAAGAACGAAAACAATTACTGTTGCTATTGATGTTATTATTGTAACTATCGTTGTCTTTTTATTGCCTCCGGTGTAATAAAGCGCTTCTTTTTTCTTTTCTTTTTTTAAATTTAATTATTTTTTTAAGAAAACATAACCCAAGCATTAACGATCTCTTAAATCGTGAAATGCAGTGACAAGCAAACAAGAAGTCATGGGTTGCTTAAAATAATATCGGAAAGGATCTTTTCCAACCAGAAGGAAAGCAGTCACCGTGATGACATGAAATACTATTGCTAATAAAAAAAATAATAATAATGATAATTACTGTAATAATGCTAACAACGACATCAATCCGAATATAGAATATACAGAACAATAACTGTGTTTATCTAGACTAAAAAGACACGAATTGTTCTTGCTGTTATTGCTAGGTCAGTTAAAAACGTTTGGGTGAGAGAGAGGGAGAGAGAAAAAGAGTGGTGCGGCCAACTCTTCACTCACCCACTATCTTCACAGCCAGTAATAAGACATCTATGCCAAGATAGCTGGCGATGGCACAGAGATAAATGGGTTCATGCCTTTCTTAAGGCTGTTAGTATGAACCTATGCAATTCCAGTCGAAATTTGAACAAGAATTTTGCTGGTTCAGTTCACGGTGTTGGTAAGCGTGAAACCATTTTAACGTTATTGAACGGGAATGAAACAGGTTGACAATCACTAATCCGGCATCAATGGCACTTGATTTTGCTGATAGTTATTTTAAAATACAATCAACTCAACAGCTAACCACTGTATCTTACTTTTAAAATAACCTGTAAATCAGTACACTTTGGTTACTGAAAGAAAAAAAAAATGAATTACCTTATCTGTTATGGATAACGTATGGCGTTTGCGTTTAAAACCAAGACATGTACTTCCTGTGTTCATTGGAACCATGCCTGGGGTTAAACTTCAACAGGTTATAATAGATAAATAAACAAAAGGCAAACCGAAATGCCTTACTGATGTTTGTTAAAAAAAAAAAAATAATGATGCAGACCTCACCAAACAGTAGCGGCAAGTTCGTGCGACAATGTGAGATATCTTACGTTGCTCTCATGGAAATGTGTGCCGGATTACTGATTGACTGGATAAATATTCGCCGGATTAGTGGTTGTCAACCTATAGCCATTAAAATGTCCACAATTAACAACATCGGGTAAACAAACACAGATTAACAAAAAAAAAATAAAATAAAATAAAAATTAAAAAAAAATGAAAAACAATAATAATAAAATAAATAAATAAAAAAAACAAATAAGACATCGTAAAATATATAATAAACTCATTATGTATATATGTATATATATAAATATATATATATACGCATGCGCAAACCAGTGATACTTTCCCCCAGTCCTCTCAGTGAACAGTCCTGTTAAATTAAAAACCCACTTTCATCCCTAACGAAAGAAAATACACCAAAAACCAAATATATAGGTTTTTGGAGGCAAAAAAAAGAAGACAGAATCCATTCTCTTGGTTCAATACCAATTCTTATAGAACTGTGATTTTAATGATTATTTGATTAAAATGTTTACTTAACGTTATTTGTTCTCAACCTGGATGGGACGGACAGTGTGTGTGTGTGTTTTTTTTTTGGGGGGGGGGGTAAAAAATAAAAACGAAACAAAGTCCCTCCAGATTGATTATGCGCAAATATTTTGCTAATTTATTTTACAAAAAACTGAAATAAACGCTCCAAAAATAAATATATATATATAAAGTTTTTTTGTTTTCTTTATTTGTTGAGTTTTTTTGTGTAAAGTCCGCTTGCAATATCTGCTCCGAACTGCCTAAAAAAATCCTGCGGAAGTGTTTACGTTTTCCAACTAATTACGGTCCTAGATTTTTTTTTTTTTTTTTTTTTTTTTTACACTTCATGACGAGCCCTCTACCCCAGTCCCAATTTATGTGTTAAAACAATAGGCTCTAGCTGTACTAACTTATTATGACCCCCGCCCACCCCCCAAAAAACTAAAAATTTGCAATAAATTTTTAGCGCTCCCAGGTCACCTCAAACGAATTATTAGGTAGCGTAGAGTATGCTATTGCAAGCGGTCATCTATGTATTTTTGTCTTCAGAATAAACGTTGTGTAAAACTTTTATTAAAATCATTGAAAATTATGAGAGCCACGGGAATTTATTTGAACCCACCCGTTTATTAAACCTCCACGATGGCAAACAACGTATGTTGTAAAGAATGTGTGTTTATTGATCTTCATTGTTTATTACTCTCGCCTTTGAAATAAACAGATTTTTTCCCGCCTATTATCATTTTAAACACACACACAGTCTACTCACATTTAGAAACTAAGAAAACAGTGCTCAAATGCGATGCAATATCAACCCGCTTCTGTGGCAGTGAATACTGGACAACTGCCTCACAACTGAAAAGAAGATATCGACTGACAAGGACGTGCTTCTACAGAAGGATGATCAGAATGCCATAGGCGGAAGGAGTAAGGAAGGAAGCGGTTTGAAGCAAAAGGGAAACAAAAAATATGATAAAAATCTCGGATATATAATAAGGAAAGAAGACCTAGCGACTTTGACACACACATGCACTATAGAAACAGAGAAAAAGTGCTCAACTGCTACGTAACATCAATCGCAGTGAATAGTGGACAATTTACTCACAAATGAAGAGAAGGCTCAAACAACAGAGACGCGATTCTACAGAAGGATGCTGAGAATATCATGGACGACAGCGCGTAAGCAACGAAGCGGTCTTAAGGAAAAAAGAAACAAAACGGGACAAAAATCAAAATCAGAAAGAGACAGCTAAAAATCTGGTACATATAAGGAGGAAAGAAGGCTTAGAAACTTTGACCCACGCAAGTCCTAACTTAAGTAAAAGGATCGGGGAAAGCAGTGGGAAATCTATATGACCAGCTTGCGTGAATTGATGGCGAAACTGTGGCGGGAGGAATGGCAAAAAGTAATCATTGCTAAGAGCTACAGAGCACAGGACGTTGTGGAGAGCCACGATCACCCATGCGCTGAAGCAACACGGCACATAGAAGAAGAAAAAAAACACTCACTGCTATTCCAGGGACAAGTCTTTATTTTATTTTACACTTTTTTCTTCAGTGTATCTATGAGGGGGTGTAGAATATTTATTCCAACCTCCACTCACAGGAGATTTTTGAAAAATCAAGAATTTAGAATGAATTCTCCAACCTACCCTCTTATTCTATTCCAGCTTTTTATTTCGGACTTAGCAGTATAAATAGTCTCAACACGTCTTTCGCTGCTCTATCGATATTTCCATGGAAGTAGGGATTTTTGATAGAATCTAAAGAAGAATCAGCAATATTATTGGTCCTGATCTGGCAGCTCGGCTTCAGTCCCTTTCTAGCCACCGTAACGTAACCTCCCTGTATCTTTTCTATAAATACTTTCGCGGTAAGTAGGAACGAGTTAGGACTTCATAGAGACTTTGAGGTATTATGGTGGCTGTAGGAAGAATGGTCAGACTATTGGTGTAAGGAATTGTGTGGTATGTTTTGAGTCAGTAATCGTGGCTAGTAAAGTTTAAGATAAGACAGATTGAAGACCAGCCTTCACCTATCCCCAGCTTTTAGCCTTGTGCCATATTTTGCAAAGATATACCCGTCTACATATATATATATATATATATATATATATATATATATATATTAGGTTGGTGCAAAAATAATGTCGTTTTCTCACATATGTTACTATGTGAGAAACAACATTATTTTTGCACCAACCTAATATATATATATATATATATATATATATATATATAGACTGTTGTCCTCATCTTTAATGCCATATTCAGGATGTTTCGGCCGTTGTACGCCCCGGCCTTCTTCAGGTGATATTTGTTGGAATGTCGAACCGAACCACGGCTGTAAATTGTTCTAATTCCACGTTCTCTGCTTTTGGATATCTCAGTTTTTACTTAATTCCCCTTGATATCTCTCCACGTTTTCTCTCTGCTGTCGCCAGGGATTGAAATCACAACACTTTGGGTCAAGTCACTTTTAGGATCAATCAACCAACGCTTTTATTCCTTAGGTCACGTGGTGCAGTGGATTTGTCCCATGTTTTTCTGGTTTGTTTATCATATTGATAGAAGGTCAATATTTACCTGTTCTATAAACACTTAAATAATTTATGATTTCATATTATTCCCTTTTTTTTTTTTTTTTTTTTCAATTAGGCCGTCTTTGTAACATATGCCACAGGCCTTGTACTTTCTAAATCCGGTTATGGATCTTATGAATACATTTCAATTACTTCTTTGTAATCACAGGCTGTTTGTTTACAAAAACTTTGCCTCTCAATCGAGTTGACTGAAAAATATTTCTATCAAATTAACAATTAGGAGAAGTAAAAAGATGTCCTTTTAATGAGAGATATTCTTTGCATTTACCCAATTCTCCGTACAAGGCGGGATGTGACACAAGGCCGGCTATTTTTAAGAGGGACGTTCCGAGCTTGTAGGCTCGCGCAAAAATTCCCCGTAGACCTCGTTTACACGGGGTCGGGTAGCAGTCTGCCTCCTCAGGTGAGTCTCTGTTCTTCAGCATAGCCTCGTCTGGGTTCTTCCCTATCCGAAGGCAGAAAGGTGGACTAGCAGTGTATCTCAGACTCAAAGGTTTGGGATACCCATGAGCATTATTGTTTTAAAAAATATTCATCTTTTCTTTTTATCGATTTAGAAACGAGTTCTTGAGGCACCATAGGGCAATCGGCTCGAATTGAGGAACCGGAGAGCTGAGTTCGAATTCCACTCGAGTGCATTACATTCACTTACGTGCATGGAAAAAGGTATGCATCCAACTCTTCCCCCCTACCTCAGCTATGGGAAATTAATAGGACAGGTTGGGTTCTATAGACTTGGATGGCAACCGGTCTATGAGAAGGAATACTGTATGTAGCCCTGGCGAAGCACATACTAGGCAGCTAGGGAAAGGATCGTTCGCATTGAGTCAATCATCTCGACTACGGTCGATTACTTAACAGACTGGGTTATATAGCTTTGGATGGCAACCGGTCTATGAGAAGGAATACTGTATGTAGCCCTGGCGAAGCACATACTAGGCAGCTAGGGAAAGGATCGTTCGCATTGAGTCAATCATCTCGACTACGGTCGATTACTTAACAGACTGGGTTATATAGCTTTGGATGGCAACCGGTCTATGAGAAGGAATACTGTATGTAGCCCTGGCGAAGCACATACTAGGCAGCTAGGGAAAGGATCGTTCGCATTGAGTCAATCATCTCGACTACGGTCGATTACTTAACAGACTGGGTTATATAGCTTTGGATGGCAACCGGTCTATGAGAAGGAATACTGTATGTAGCCCTGGCGAAGCACATACTATGCAGCTAGGGAAAGGATCGTTCGTATTGAGTCAATCATCTCGACTACGGTCGATTACTTAACAGACTGGGTTATATAGCTTTGGATGGCAACCGGTCTATGAGAAGGAATACTGTATGTAGCCCTGGCGAAGCACATACTAGGCAGCTAGGGAAAGGATCGTTCGTATTGAGTCAATCATCTCGACTACGGTCGATTACTTAACAGACTGGGTTATATAGCTTTGGATGGCAACCGGTCTATGAGAAGGAATACTGTATGTAGCCCTGGCGAAGCACATACTAGGCAGCTAGGGAAAGGATCGTTCGCATTGAGTCAATCATCTCGACTACGGTCGATTACTTAACAGACTGGGTTATATAGCTTTGGATGGCAACCGGTCTATGACAAGGAATACTGTATGTAGCCCTGGCGAAGCACATACTAGGCAGCTAGGGAAAGGATCGTTCGTATTGAGTCAATCATCTCGACTACGGTCGATTACTTAACAGACTGGGTTATATAGCTTTGGATGGCAACCGGTCTATGAGAAGGAATACTGTATGTAGCCCTGGCGAAGCACATACTAGGCAGCTAGGGAAAGGATCGTTCGCATTGAGTCAATCATCTCGACTACGGTCGATTACTTAACAGACTGGGTTATATAGCTTTGGATGGCAACCGGTCTATGAGAAGGAATACTGTATGTAGCCCTGGCGAAGCACATACTAGGCAGCTAGGGAAAGGATCGTTCGCATTGAGTCAATCATCTCGACTACGGTCGATTACTTAACAGACTGGGTTATATAGCTTTGGATGGCAACCGGTCTATGAGAAGGAATACTGTATGTAGCCCTGGCGAAGCACATACTATGCAGCTAGGGAAAGGATCGTTCGTATTGAGTCAATCATCTCGACTACGGTCGATTACTTAACAGACTGGGTTATATAGCTTTGGATGGCAACCGGTCTATGAGAAGGAATACTGTATGTAGCCCTGGCGAAGCACATACTAGGCAGCTAGGGAAAGGATCGTTCGCATTGAGTCAATCATCTCGACTACGGTCGATTACTTAACAGACTGGGTTATATAGCTTTGGATGGCAACCGGTCTATGAGAAGGAATACTGTATGTAGCCCTGGCGAAGCACATACTAGGCAGCTAGGGAAAGGATCGTTCGCATTGAGTCAATCATCTCGACTACGGTCGATTACTTAACAGACTGGGTTATATAGCTTTGGATGGCAACCGGTCTATGAGAAGGAATACTGTATGTAGCCCTGGCGAAGCACATACTAGGCAGCTAGGGAAAGGATCGTTCGTATTGAGTCAATCATCTCGACTACGGTCGATTACTTAACAGACTGGGTTATATAGCTTTGGATGGCAACCGGTCTATGAGAAGGAATACTGTATGTAGCCCTGGCGAAGCACATACTAGGCAGCTAGGGAAAGGATCGTTCGTATTGAGTCAATCATCTCGACTACGGTCGATTACTTAACAGACTGGGTTATATAGCTTTGGATGGCAACCGGTCTATGAGAAGGAATACTGTATGTAGCCCTGGCGAAGCACATACTAGGCAGCTAGGGAAAGGATCGTTCGCATTGAGTCAATCATCTCGACTACGGTCGATTACTTAACAGACTGGGTTATATAGCTTTGGATGGCAACCGGTCTATGAGAAGGAATACTGTATGTAGCCCTGGCGAAGCACATACTAGGCAGCTAGGGAAAGGATCGTTCGCATTGAGTCAATCATCTCGACTACGGTCGATTACTTAACAGACTGGGTTATATAGCTTTGGATGGCAACCGGTCTATGAGAAGGAATACTGTATGTAGCCCTGGCGAAGCACATACTAGGCAGCTAGGGAAAGGATCGTTCGCATTGAGTCAATCATCTCGACTACGGTCGATTACTTAACAGACTGGGTTATATAGCTTTGGATGGCAACCGGTCTATGAGAAGGAATACTGTATGTAGCCCTGGCGAAGCACATACTAGGCAGCTAGGGAAAGGATCGTTCGTATTGAGTCAATCATCTCGACTACGGTCGATTACTTAACAGACTGGGTTATATAGCTTTGGATGGCAACCGGTCTATGAGAAGGAATACTGTATGTAGCCCTGGCGAAGCACATACTAGGCAGCTAGGGAAAGGATCGTTCGCATTGAGTCAATCATCTCGACTACGGTCGATTACTTAACAGACTGGGTTATATAGCTTTGGATGGCAACCGGTCTATGAGAAGGAATACTGTATGTAGCCCTGGCGAAGCACATACTAGGCAGCTAGGGAAAGGATCGTTCGCATTGAGTCAATCATATCGACTACGGTCGATTACTTAACAGACTGGGTTATATAGCTTTGGATGGCAACCGGTCTATGAGAAGGAATACTGTATGTAGCCCTGGCGAAGCACATACTAGGCAGCTAGGGAAAGGATCGTTCGTATTGAGTCAATCATCTCGACTACGGTCGATTACTTAACAGACTGGGTTATATAGCTTTGGATGGCAACCGGTCTATGAGAAGGAATACTGTATGTAGCCCTGGCGAAGCACATACTAGGCAGCTAGGGAAAGGATCGTTCGCATTGAGTCAATCATCTCGACTACGGTCGATTACTTAACAGACTGGGTTATATAGCTTTGGATGGCAACCGGTCTATGAGAAGGAATACTGTATGTAGCCCTGGCGAAGCACATACTAGGCAGCTAGGGAAAGGATCGTTCGTATTGAGTCAATCATCTCGACTACGGTCGATTACTTAACAGACTGGGTTATATAGCTTTGGATGGCAACCGGTCTATGAGAAGGAATACTGTATGTAGCCCTGGCGAAGCACATACTAGGCAGCTAGGGAAAGGATCGTTCGCATTGAGTCAATCATCTCGACTACGGTCGATTACTTAACAGACTGGGTTATATAGCTTTGGATGGCAACCGGTCTATGAGAAGGAATACTGTATGTAGCCCTGGCGAAGCACATACTAGGCAGCTAGGGAAAGGATCGTTCGCATTGAGTCAATCATCTCGACTACGGTCGATTACTTAACAGACTGGGTTATATAGCTTTGGATGGCAACCGGTCTATGAGAAGGAATACTGTATGTAGCCCTGGCGAAGCACATACTAGGCAGCTAGGGAAAGGATCGTTCGCATTGAGTCAATCATCTCGACTACGGTCGATTACTTAACAGACTGGGTTATATAGCTTTGGATGGCAACCGGTCTATGAGAAGGAATACTGTATGTAGCCCTGGCGAAGCACATACTAGGCAGCTAGGGAAAGGATCGTTCGTATTGAGTCAATCATCTCGACTACGGTCGATTACTTAACAGACTGGGTTATATAGCTTTGGATGGCAACCGGTCTATGAGAAGGAATACTGTATGTAGCCCTGGCGAAGCACATACTAGGCAGCTAGGGAAAGGATCGTTCGCATTGAGTCAATCATCTCGACTACGGTCGATTACTTAACAGACTGGGTTATATAGCTTTGGATGGCAACCGGTCTATGAGAAGGAATACTGTATGTAGCCCTGGCGAAGCACATACTAGGCAGCTAGGGAAAGGATCGTTCGCATTGAGTCAAACATATCGACTACGGTCGATTACTTAACAGACTGGGTTATATAGCTTTGGATGGCAACCGGTCTATGAGAAGGAATACTGTATGTAGCCCTGGCGAAGCACATACTAGGCAGCTAGGGAAAGGATCGTTCGTATTGAGTCAATCATCTCGACTACGGTCGATTACTTAACAGACTGGGTTATATAGCTTTGGATGGCAACCGGTCTATGAGAAGGAATACTGTATGTAGCCCTGGCGAAGCACATACTAGGCAGCTAGGGAAAGGATCGTTCGCATTGAGTCAATCATCTCGACTACGGTCGATTACTTAACAGACTGGGTTATATAGCTTTGGATGGCAACCGGTCTATGAGAAGGAATACTGTATGTAGCCCTGGCGAAGCACATACTAGGCAGCTAGGGAAAGGATCGTTCGTATTGAGTCAATCATCTCGACTACGGTCGATTACTTAACAGACTGGGTTATATAGCTTTGGATGGCAACCGGTCTATGAGAAGGAATACTGTATGTAGCCCTGGCGAAGCACATACTAGGCAGCTAGGGAAAGGATCGTTCGCATTGAGTCAATCATCTCGACTACGGTCGATTACTTAACAGACTGGGTTATATAGCTTTGGATGGCAACCGGTCTATGAGAAGGAATACTGTATGTAGCCCTGGCGAAGCACATACTAGGCAGCTAGGGAAAGGATCGTTCGCATTGAGTCAATCATCTCGACTACGGTCGATTACTTAACAGACTGGGTTATATAGCTTTGGATGGCAACCGGTCTATGAGAAGGAATACTGTATGTAGCCCTGGCGAAGCACATACTAGGCAGCTAGGGAAAGGATCGTTCGCATTGAGTCAATCATCTCGACTACGGTCGATTACTTAACAGACTGGGTTATATAGCTTTGGATGGCAACCGGTCTATGAGAAGGAATACTGTATGTAGCCCTGGCGAAGCACATACTATGCAGCTAGGGAAAGGATCGTTCGTATTGAGTCAATCATATCGACTACGGTCGATTACTTAACAGACTGGGTTATATAGCTTTGGATGGCAACCGGTCTATGAGAAGGAATACTGTATGTAGCCCTGGCGAAGCACATACTATGCAGCTAGGGAAAGGATCGTTCGTATTGAGTCAATCATATCGACTACGGTCGATTACTTAACAGACTGGGTTATATAGCTTTGGATGGCAACCGGTCTATGAGAAGGAATACTGTATGTAGCCCTGGCGAAGCACATACTAGGCAGCTAGGGAAAGGATCGTTCGCATTGAGTCAATCATCTCGACTACGGTCGATTACTTAACAGACTGGGTTATATAGCTTTGGATGGCAACCGGTCTATGAGAAGGAATACTGTATGTAGCCCTGGCGAAGCACATACTAGGCAGCTAGGGAAAGGATCGTTCGCATTGAGTCAATCATCTCGACTACGGTCGATTACTTAACAGACTGGGTTATATAGCTTTGGATGGCAACCGGTCTATGAGAAGGAATACTGTATGTAGCCCTGGCGAAGCACATACTAGGCAGCTAGGGAAAGGATCGTTCGTATTGAGTCAATCATCTCGACTACGGTCGATTACTTAACAGACTGGGTTATATAGCTTTGGATGGCAACCGGTCTATGAGAAGGAATACTGTATGTAGCCCTGGCGAAGCACATACTAGGCAGCTAGGGAAAGGATCGTTCGTATTGAGTCAATCATATCGACTACGGTCGATTACTTAACAGACTGGGTTATATAGCTTTGGATGGCAACCGGTCTATGAGAAGGAATACTGTATGTAGCCCTGGCGAAGCACATACTAGGCAGCTAGGGAAAGGATCGTTCGTATTGAGTCAATCATCTCGACTACGGTCGATTACTTAACAGACTGGGTTATATAGCTTTGGATGGCAACCGGTCTATGAGAAGGAATACTGTATGTAGCCCTGGCGAAGCACATACTAGGCAGCTAGGGAAAGGATCGTTCGTATTGAGTCAATCATATCGACTACGGTCGATTACTTAACAGACTGGGTTATATAGCTTTGGATGGCAACCGGTCTATGAGAAGGAATACTGTATGTAGCCCTGGCGAAGCACATACTATGCAGCTAGGGAAAGGATCGTTCGTATTGAGTCAATCATCTCGACTACGGTCGATTACTTAACAGACTGGGTTATATAGCTTTGGATGGCAACCGGTCTATGAGAAGGAATACTGTATGTAGCCCTGGCGAAGCACATACTAGGCAGCTAGGGAAAGGATCGTTCGCATTGAGTCAATCATCTCGACTACGGTCGATTACTTAACAGACTGGGTTATATAGCTTTGGATGGCAACCGGTCTATGAGAAGGAATACTGTATGTAGCCCTGGCGAAGCACATACTATGCAGCTAGGGAAAGGATCGTTCGTATTGAGTCAATCATATCGACTACGGTCGATTACTTAACAGACTGGGTTATATAGCTTTGGATGGCAACCGGTCTATGAGAAGGAATACTGTATGTAGCCCTGGCGAAGCACATACTATGCAGCTAGGGAAAGGATCGTTCGTATTGAGTCAATCATATCGACTACGGTCGATTACTTAACAGACTGGGTTATATAGCTTTGGATGGCAACCGGTCTATGAGAAGGAATACTGTATGTAGCCCTGGCGAAGCACATACTATGCAGCTAGGGAAAGGATCGTTCGTATTGAGTCAATCATCTCGACTACGGTCGATTACTTAACAGACTGGGTTATATAGCTTTGGATGGCAACCGGTCTATGAGAAGGAATACTGTATGTAGCCCTGGCGAAGCACATACTAGGCAGCTAGGGAAAGGATCGTTCGCATTGAGTCAATCATCTCGACTACGGTCGATTACTTAACAGACTGGGTTATATAGCTTTGGATGGCAACCGGTCTATGAGAAGGAATACTGTATGTAGCCCTGGCGAATCACATACTATGCAGCTAGGGAAAGGATCGTTCGTATTGAGTCAATCATATCGACTACGGTCGATTACTTAACAGACTGGGTTATATAGCTTTGGATGGCAACCGGTCTATGAGAAGGAATACTGTATGTAGCCCTGGCGAAGCACATACTATGCAGCTAGGGAAAGGATCGTTCGTATTGAGTCAATCATATCGACTACGGTCGATTACTTAACAGACTGGGTTATATAGCTTTGGATGGCAACCGGTCTATGAGAAGGAATACTGTATGTAGCCCTGGCGAAGCACATACTAGGCAGCTAGGGAAAGGATCGTTCGCATTGAGTCAATCATCTCGACTACGGTCGATTACTTAACAGACTGGGTTATATAGCTTTGGATGGCAACCGGTCTATGAGAAGGAATACTGTATGTAGCCCTGGCGAAGCACATACTAGGCAGCTAGGGAAAGGATCGTTCGCATTGAGTCAATCATCTCGACTACGGTCGATTACTTAACAGACTGGGTTATATAGCTTTGGATGGCAACCGGTCTATGAGAAGGAATACTGTATGTAGCCCTGGCGAAGCACATACTAGGCAGCTAGGGAAAGGATCGTTCGTATTGAGTCAATCATCTCGACTACGGTCGATTACTTAACAGACTGGGTTATATAGCTTTGGATGGCAACCGGTCTATGAGAAGGAATACTGTATGTAGCCCTGGCGAAGCACATACTAGGCAGCTAGGGAAAGGATCGTTCGTATTGAGTCAATCATCTCGACTACGGTCGATTACTTAACAGACTGGGTTATATAGCTTTGGATGGCAACCGGTCTATGAGAAGGAATACTGTATGTAGCCCTGGCGAAGCACATACTAGGCAGCTAGGGAAAGGATCGTTCGTATTGAGTCAATCATCTCGACTACGGTCGATTACTTAACAGACTGGGTTATATAGCTTTGGATGGCAACCGGTCTATGAGAAGGAATACTGTATGTAGCCCTGGCGAAGCACATACTAGGCAGCTAGGGAAAGGATCGTTCGTATTGAGTCAATCATCTCGACTACGGTCGATTACTTAACAGACTGGGTTATATAGCTTTGGATGGCAACCGGTCTATGAGAAGGAATACTGTATGTAGCCCTGGCGAAGCACATACTAGGCAGCTAGGGAAAGGATCGTTCGCATTGAGTCAATCATATCGACTACGGTCGATTACTTAACAGACTGGGTTATATAGCTTTGGATGGCAACCGGTCTATGAGAAGGAATACTGTATGTAGCCCTGGCGAAGCACATACTAGGCAGCTAGGGAAAGGATCGTTCGCATTGAGTCAATCATCTCGACTACGGTCGATTACTTAACAGACTGGGTTATATAGCTTTGGATGGCAACCGGTCTATGAGAAGGAATACTGTATGTAGCCCTGGCGAAGCACATACTAGGCAGCTAGGGAAAGGATCGTTCGCATTGAGTCAATCATATCGACTACGGTCGATTACTTAACAGACTGGGTTATATAGCTTTGGATGGCAACCGGTCTATGAGAAGGAATACTGTATGTAGCCCTGGCGAAGCACATACTAGGCAGCTAGGGAAAGGATCGTTCGCATTGAGTCAATCATCTCGACTACGGTCGATTACTTAACAGACTGGGTTATATAGCTTTGGATGGCAACCGGTCTATGAGAAGGAATACTGTATGTAGCCCTGGCGAAGCACATACTAGGCAGCTAGGGAAAGGATCGTTCGCATTGAGTCAATCATATCGACTACGGTCGATTACTTAACAGACTGGGTTATATAGCTTTGGATGGCAACCGGTCTATGAGAAGGAATACTGTATGTAGCCCTGGCGAAGCACATACTAGGCAGCTAGGGAAAGGATCGTTCGTATTGAGTCAATCATCTCGACTACGGTCGATTACTTAACAGACTGGGTTATATAGCTTTGGATGGCAACCGGTCTATGAGAAGGAATACTGTATGTAGCCCTGGCGAAGCACATACTAGGCAGCTAGGGAAAGGATCGTTCGCATTGAGTCAATCATATCGACTACGGTCGATTACTTAACAGACTGGGTTATATAGCTTTGGATGGCAACCGGTCTATGAGAAGGAATACTGTATGTAGCCCTGGCGAAGCACATACTAGGCAGCTAGGGAAAGGATCGTTCGCATTGAGTCAATCATCTCGACTACGGTCGATTACTTAACAGACTGGGTTATATAGCTTTGGATGGCAACCGGTCTATGAGAAGGAATACTGTATGTAGCCCTGGCGAAGCACATACTAGGCAGCTAGGGAAAGGATCGTTCGCATTGAGTCAATCATATCGACTACGGTCGATTACTTAACAGACTGGGTTATATAGCTTTGGATGGCAACCGGTCTATGAGAAGGAATACTGTATGTAGCCCTGGCGAAGCACATACTAGGCAGCTAGGGAAAGGATCGTTCGTATTGAGTCAATCATCTCGACTACGGTCGATTACTTAACAGACTGGGTTATATAGCTTTGGATGGCAACCGGTCTATGAGAAGGAATACTGTATGTAGCCCTGGCGAAGCACATACTAGGCAGCTAGGGAAAGGATCGTTCGCATTGAGTCAATCATATCGACTACGGTCGATTACTTAACAGACTGGGTTATATAGCTTTGGATGGCAACCGGTCTATGAGAAGGAATACTGTATGTAGCCCTGGCGAAGCACATACTAGGCAGCTAGGGAAAGGATCGTTCGCATTGAGTCAATCATCTCGACTACGGTCGATTACTTAACAGACTGGGTTATATAGCTTTGGATGGCAACCGGTCTATGAGAAGGAATACTGTATGTAGCCCTGGCGAAGCACATACTAGGCAGCTAGGGAAAGGATCGTTCGCATTGAGTCAATCATCTCGACTACGGTCGATTACTTAACAGACTGGGTTATATAGCTTTGGATGGCAACCGGTCTATGAGAAGGAATACTGTATGTAGCCCTGGCGAAGCACATACTAGGCAGCTAGGGAAAGGATCGTTCGTATTGAGTCAATCATCTCGACTACGGTCGATTACTTAACAGACTGGGTTATATAGCTTTGGATGGCAACCGGTCTATGAGAAGGAATACTGTATGTAGCCCTGGCGAAGCACATACTAGGCAGCTAGGGAAAGGATCGTTCGCATTGAGTCAATCATCTCGACTACGGTCGATTACTTAACAGACTGGGTTATATAGCTTTGGATGGCAACCGGTCTATGAGAAGGAATACTGTATGTAGCCCTGGCGAAGCACATACTAGGCAGCTAGGGAAAGGATCGTTCGTATTGAGTCAATCATCTCGACTACGGTCGATTACTTAACAGACTGGGTTATATAGCTTTGGATGGCAACCGGTCTATGAGAAGGAATACTGTATGTAGCCCTGGCGAAGCACATACTAGGCAGCTAGGGAAAGGATCGTTCGTATTGAGTCAATCATCTCGACTACGGTCGATTACTTAACAGACTGGGTTATATAGCTTTGGATGGCAACCGGTCTATGAGAAGGAATACTGTATGTAGCCCTGGCGAAGCACATACTATGCAGCTAGGGAAAGGATCGTTCGTATTGAGTCAATCATATCGACTACGGTCGATTACTTAACAGACTGGGTTATATAGCTTTGGATGGCAACCGGTCTATGAGAAGGAATACTGTATGTAGCCCTGGCGAAGCACATACTAGGCAGCTAGGGAAAGGATCGTTCGTATTGAGTCAATCATATCGACTACGGTCGATTACTTAACAGACTGGGTTATATAGCTTTGGATGGCAACCGGTCTATGAGAAGGAATACTGTATGTAGCCCTGGCGAAGCACATACTAGGCAGCTAGGGAAAGGATCGTTCGTATTGAGTCAATCATATCGACTACGGTCGATTACTTAACAGACTGGGTTATATAGCTTTGGATGGCAACCGGTCTATGAGAAGGAATACTGTATGTAGCCCTGGCGAAGCACATACTAGGCAGCTAGGGAAAGGATCGTTCGTATTGAGTCAATCATCTCGACTACGGTCGATTACTTAACAGACTGGGTTATATAGCTTTGGATGGCAACCGGTCTATGAGAAGGAATACTGTATGTAGCCCTGGCGAAGCACATACTAGGCAGCTAGGGAAAGGATCGTTCGCATTGAGTCAATCATCTCGACTACGGTCGATTACTTAACAGACTGGGTTATATAGCTTTGGATGGCAACCGGTCTATGAGAAGGAATACTGTATGTAGCCCTGGCGAAGCACATACTATGCAGCTAGGGAAAGGATCGTTCGTATTGAGTCAATCATATCGACTACGGTCGATTACTTAACAGACTGGGTTATATAGCTTTGGATGGCAACCGGTCTATGAGAAGGAATACTGTATGTAGCCCTGGCGAAGCACATACTAGGCAGCTAGGGAAAGGATCGTTCGTATTGAGTCAATCATATCGACTACGGTCGATTACTTAACAGACTGGGTTATATAGCTTTGGATGGCAACCGGTCTATGAGAAGGAATACTGTATGTAGCCCTGGCGAAGCACATACTAGGCAGCTAGGGAAAGGATCGTTCGTATTGAGTCAATCATATCGACTACGGTCGATTACTTAACAGACTGGGTTATATAGCTTTGGATGGCAACCGGTCTATGAGAAGGAATACTGTATGTAGCCCTGGCGAAGCACATACTAGGCAGCTAGGGAAAGGATCGTTCGTATTGAGTCAATCATATCGACTACGGTCGATTACTTAACAGACTGGGTTATATAGCTTTGGATGGCAACCGGTCTATGAGAAGGAATACTGTATGTAGCCCTGGCGAAGCACATACTAGGCAGCTAGGGAAAGGATCGTTCGTATTGAGTCAATCATATCGACTACGGTCGATTACTTAACAGACTGGGTTATATAGCTTTGGATGGCAACCGGTCTATGAGAAGGAATACTGTATGTAGCCCTGGCGAAGCACATACTAGGCAGCTAGGGAAAGGATCGTTCGCATTGAGTCAATCATCTCGACTACGGTCGATTACTTAACAGACTGGGTTATATAGCTTTGGATGGCAACCGGTCTATGAGAAGGAATACTGTATGTAGCCCTGGCGAAGCACATACTAGGCAGCTAGGGAAAGGATCGTTCGCATTGAGTCAATCATCTCGACTACGGTCGATTACTTAACAGACTGGGTTATATAGCTTTGGATGGCAACCGGTCTATGAGAAGGAATACTGTATGTAGCCCTGGCGAAGCACATACTAGGCAGCTAGGGAAAGGATCGTTCGTATTGAGTCAATCATCTCGACTACGGTCGATTACTTAACAGACTGGGTTATATAGCTTTGGATGGCAACCGGTCTATGAGAAGGAATACTGTATGTAGCCCTGGCGAAGCACATACTAGGCAGCTAGGGAAAGGATCGTTCGTATTGAGTCAATCATCTCGACTACGGTCGATTACTTAACAGACTGGGTTATATAGCTTTGGATGGCAACCGGTCTATGAGAAGGAATACTGTATGTAGCCCTGGCGAAGCACATACTAGGCAGCTAGGGAAAGGATCGTTCGTATTGAGTCAATCATATCGACTACGGTCGATTACTTAACAGACTGGGTTATATAGCTTTGGATGGCAACCGGTCTATGAGAAGGAATACTGTATGTAGCCCTGGCGAAGCACATACTAGGCAGCTAGGGAAAGGATCGTTCGCATTGAGTCAATCATCTCGACTACGGTCGATTACTTAACAGACTGGGTTATATAGCTTTGGATGGCAACCGGTCTATGAGAAGGAATACTGTATGTAGCCCTGGCGAAGCACATACTAGGCAGCTAGGGAAAGGATCGTTCGTATTGAGTCAATCATATCGACTACGGTCGATTACTTAACAGACTGGGTTATATAGCTTTGGATGGCAACCGGTCTATGAGAAGGAATACTGTATGTAGCCCTGGCGAAGCACATACTAGGCAGCTAGGGAAAGGATCGTTCGCATTGAGTCAATCATCTCGACTACGGTCGATTACTTAACAGACTGGGTTATATAGCTTTGGATGGCAACCGGTCTATGAGAAGGAATACTGTATGTAGCCCTGGCGAAGCACATACTAGGCAGCTAGGGAAAGGATCGTTCGTATTGAGTCAATCATCTCGACTACGGTCGATTACTTAACAGACTGGGTTATATAGCTTTGGATGGCAACCGGTCTATGAGAAGGAATACTGTATGTAGCCCTGGCGAAGCACATACTAGGCAGCTAGGGAAAGGATCGTTCGCATTGAGTCAATCATCTCGACTACGGTCGATTACTTAACAGACTGGGTTATATAGCTTTGGATGGCAACCGGTCTATGAGAAGGAATACTGTATGTAGCCCTGGCGAAGCACATACTAGGCAGCTAGGGAAAGGATCGTTCGCATTGAGTCAATCATATCGACTACGGTCGATTACTTAACAGACTGGGTTATATAGCTTTGGATGGCAACCGGTCTATGAGAAGGAATACTGTATGTAGCCCTGGCGAAGCACATACTAGGCAGCTAGGGAAAGGATCGTTCGCATTGAGTCAATCATCTCGACTACGGTCGATTACTTAACAGACTGGGTTATATAGCTTTGGATGGCAACCGGTCTATGAGAAGGAATACTGTATGTAGCCCTGGCGAAGCACATACTAGGCAGCTAGGGAAAGGATCGTTCGCATTGAGTCAATCATCTCGACTACGGTCGATTACTTAACAGACTGGGTTATATAGCTTTGGATGGCAACCGGTCTATGAGAAGGAATACTGTATGTAGCCCTGGCGAAGCACATACTAGGCAGCTAGGGAAAGGATCGTTCGCATTGAGTCAATCATCTCGACTACGGTCGATTACTTAACAGACTGGGTTATATAGCTTTGGATGGCAACCGGTCTATGAGAAGGAATACTGTATGTAGCCCTGGCGAAGCACATACTAGGCAGCTAGGGAAAGGATCGTTCGCATTGAGTCAATCATATCGATTACGTTCGATTTCTCTGGTCATAATATAAATCCAATCACAAAAGCTATCCCTGCCTTTTTACAAAGTTACTACTTCTGCTACTAAATCACATGCCACGAAGGCTTTGAGTCCACGAGAGTTACCTTGTTCCCCCAACCCGAACTATTACTACTGTTCGACTTTACGATCACGACAACGAATTGGTATGGTGATTTTTCTTAGTGTATCTTAGATGCGGCACAAGGCCGAAAGTATGGGGCGTACAGTGAGTATTGAACTCATTATTCAGCCGTAATTGATCCAGCGAGATAAGCTTTGATATCCATTACACCACATCGAAGTGCCCACTGCGAATTTGTATGTCTGTCCGTCTGGCTACGACTTTTCCGAGTCTGGGAACATAAGCGTTTCCCAATTTGGTATACGATTTGCAAAGACCGAACGGATGCCATACGACATGTTGCGTTCCTATCGTTCAATGTACGAGAAACAGAAACAAACAATTTAGACAAAGCTCACCATGTTTGTGAAAAAGAAAAAAAATTCCCCGGCTACCACGAGCAATGGTTGAGGTGACGACATCGACGATCCACAACCAAGCACCAGCGATTAATAAAATGTTTTGTGTTTGTAAGTAAATGGTGTTCCAATAATTTTGGAATGATTTTAAATGTGAATTATGTTTAAGCGTCTAATGATTTTTTTCGATTTTTTTTTCAGATTTAACATCTTAAGTCTTTAGCAATTTCAAGCATGGAAAGATTAACAATCAAACAGGGTGTTAAAGCTATCGAAGCATATTACGAAAATGGACGTTCAAATTTATAAATACACGGCCCAATAATTCCGCTAACAAAAAATGCTCACAAAACAGTGACCTTTTGTGGATACTGTGGCTTTTCAACAATCTTTCTTGGATTTTCATCAGCCAAAATGCGACAATTCTGCTTATTAACGAATCCACCAAGATGATAATGTGCTTCATCACTAAAGAGGATTTTTTGCGAAGAATTTTCATCGGCTTGTCTTTGCTCGTGTACCAATTTGACGAATGTACGGCGCTCCAAATGGTCAGCAGCTTTCTGTCCTCATGTCAATTCAATTTTGTAAGCGTGTAGAGACAAATCTTTTTGTCAAAATTCGATGTAACGTCGTTGTGGAGAGGTTCAATTCCTGCGCGCAATGACGAATAAAGGTGTCTGGATTTTCGGCCACATTTTCGTGCACTGCAGCAACGTTTTTAGTTGAACAGCGTAAAGAAGGACGCAATGGTGTTTTCAAATCTTCCACCGACCCAGTTGGTTTAAATTTACGAACAATTTTTTCCCAACTGCACACTTGAAACTTTAACACGTTGTTTGATTGTTAATCTTTCCAGGGTTGAAATTGCCAAAGTTGTTAAATCTGAAAGAAAAAGAAAAAAAAAAAAAAATCATTACACGCTTAAACTTAATTTACATTTAAAATCGCTCCAACATATTGGAACACCCTTTATTATTGTATATTTTGCATCAAAAATGTTTTTTGTTATTTTTTTATTTATATTTTTGGTATGTTTAGCAAATATTAAACCAGCTGTAGTATGCAGTCGTTGACTTAAACCTAACGAATGTAAATAATGCGTAGAGACATTATACAAATTGTATCAAACGTAAAGAAACCGTAAAACTTATAAAAAATACAATAATACCTATAGAAAGATAATAAGATTGCAAAATAAATTAGGGGCCGAATTATGACTAGATCAAATTATGACCTGTCTGGTGTGACCAATCGTGGCAGTCCGTCGTCTTCGACCTGTATATTTTAGGGGAAAGAATTTCGAGAAAGTGGAAAAAGTTTTCGACTGACGCGTTTCGCCCTTTAGGGCAACATCCGACTAATTTTATGTTTATTGTTGATTCGTAAAGATTATTATAAAAAAAAGGGTAGATATTTTGTTTTATATTAATTTTAATGCTAGACTTTTCCAAGTGACGAATGATCCTTCTCAGAAGAGGAGGAAATTCCGTCCGAAATTATCCGAGGTTTAATTTCGGAAGGTATGTACAAAAAACATGACACAAACACACACACACAGAGACACACACACACGCATATATACATATATATATATATATGTAATATATGTAATAATTATAATAATATATGTAATAATCATTATATTATAATTATATTAATATATGTATTATAATTATAATGATAATATATGTAAACACACACAGAGACTTATCAGGCTCCATCCGAAACATATTAGTAGAAAATACGAGAATAATAATCTTAGCCACATGTGAAAAAATCTTAAAAATAATGGAAGTCTTAATAATAAAAAAGAAAAAGCCAACACTTAATAACATTAACTACGAACACGGCCATAATGTGTTGACTGTGTTCGAAAAATAAAGCATCCCTATGATTCTGGATACATACACACAACCCATATATCCAGTTAAAATGTAAAAATAAAATCATCCTTCAATATAGCCGAAAGAGCTCGGAATTACAAAACATTTAGACAGTCTCTTTGTCTCCAGAAAAGAAAACACTTGTCCAAAAACAAGAAAAATTACATAAAAAGCTTAATCTCAGTATCTTGAAGCGATCTAATAATTTTTTTTTTTTTCGGATGATAAATTATATAAAAACTGTCCGAATGTTCTTTTTATCCTGAGCGCTTTCGGCTATACATTTAGTCATTTTTAACGATTAAATATTTTAGCTGTTTGTTGTATGTATGTTTTATATAATGTTTTCATTTTTCAAAACACGGTCAAGACATTGTGTCCATGTTCAAAGTTAATATTATTAAGTGCAAAGTTAATATTATTAAGTGCAAAGTTAATATTATTCAGTGCAAAAAAGGCTAAAAATAATGGAAGCCTTATTAATAAAAATAAACAAGAAAAAAAACAACACTTCCCATGATCTGCTTTTACATCCTATTATCTGCTCTCAGACAAGCAATATGGCCTTTGCCCGATCTACAGCTGATGTGCTTACGGCCATCACTGAAACTGTCTACCAAGCTCTTCAAAATAACAGGGAAGCTCGTGCCGTGGCCCTAGATATCTCCAAAGCATTTGATAGGGTTTGGCATGCTGGCCTTCGCAAGCTCCAGGGTTATGGCTTTACGGGTCGATTGTTTGACCTAATACAATCATTGCTGTCAAACCGTGAATTGAAGGTCGTTCTCACCGGATTCTCCTCCAGTTTATATCCTACGAACGCAGGTGTTCCTCAAGGCTCCATCCTAGGCCCCACTCTATTCCTTATCTACATAAATGACCTTCCTGACGCCATAAATTCCCAAGTTGGCATCTACGGGGACGACACCACAATTTACTCCTGCCTCAAAAACAAATCTAGTGTCACTGACAAAACTAACCTGGCCGTGCGTCTCGAAAAGGACCTCCAATCGGTTGTGAACTGGGGCAGGAATTGGCTGGTCAACTTTAATACCCCCAAAACAAAACTGCTCTCTATTAATCACCACAGAGATCCATTCCTGCCCTCCATTAGAATGTCTGACGCTCAACTTCTCGAGATCAACTCTCTGCGGCTGCTCGGTCTCACGTTGACTGCAGACCTGAGATGGAACAAATACATTGAGTCAATTGCTTCGTCAACAGCAAGGAAAGTTGGCTCCCTGTGCCGCGCCAGGAAATTTTTCTCCCCGGAATCGATCCTTCAGATCTACAAATCAACAATTCGCCCTTGCATGGAGTATTGCTGCCATATATGGTCTGGAGCCCCTTCTGTTTGTCTCAGGGTTCTTGATAAACTCCAGAGGCGGATATGCACTATAACTGGCCCTGATTTGGCATCTCGTCTACAGTTGCTCTCTCACAGACGCGCAGTCGCCTCTCCCTGTCTTTTTTACAAATACTTTCATGGTAATTGCTCCGAGGAGCTGCATTCGCTGGTTCCCAGACGTCATGAGTTCCAGCACCTTACGAGGCTGACATCTCGCTCTCACCTTTTCACTGTCGAAAGTACTAAATGTAACCGTCTCTTCTACTTCAATAGCTTCATGTCTCGCACCTCTCGCCTGTGGAACTCCCTTCCCTATTTCATTTTCCCTGAGAGCTATAATCTCCAACTATTCAAATTTAATGTCAATCGATATCTCCAGTTGTCTTGATCTATCCACTACCCTTCTCCTCATCCTTTCCTCAATCACTCCTATCTGATCTTGCTCCAAATCTTCTGTAACCCACTTGGGTCCTAGTGGCTTCCCGCCTTGCCTAAATTAATAATATTAACTTTGAACATGAACATAATATCTTGACCGTCTTTTGAAAAATGAAAACATTTTATAAATCATACATACAACAAATTATTTCTTATTTAACAGTTAAAATATTTAATCCTTGAAAATGGCTAAATGTATAGCCGAAAGCGCTCGGATAAAAAGAATATTCGGACAGTTTTTATATAATTTATTATATGAAAAGAAATAAAATATTAGATCGCATGAGAAATTGTTTAAGAAACTAAATAAAAGCACCTTGTCTGTCGTATTCAATGAAATGTAGACACACACACACACACACACACACACATATATATATATATATATATATATATATATATATATATATATATAGTTTTTGTAATTGTCAAATTACCCGAATATTTGGGTACTAAATATAATGATATATCTGTATTAACATATTTTTCCAGATTGCGTGCTTGTGCTTCGATCAAACTCAAATGAAAATGTCCATTAACCTAAAGTTTTGCATGACATCGGCTAATTTAATCTAAGAAGTAGTTCCGGGTCACCAGCAGTCAATATCATTTGTAAGTAAATTGAGCAATTTCTGTCAAAATGGACAATGATATTGAACCTGCTTATGTTAGCATGAACAGCCAGGTCCTATCCACTTATGCTGTGGGGCTATGTTCGGTTGACTTCAAATGTCATTCGAGGTCAGGAGAGGATATTAAATTGTACTGCTAGCCAATTCGTGTAATGACATGGATTTATGCCTTACCTTTTGGATTCAAGCGCCTTCAATTCCCAATGAACTTCAACTTTGCCATGACCATCAACAAAATACATGGAAAAACTTTCTTGATTTAATTTGTCAAACCTGCTTCTCTAGCCTTTCATATACACCCTGTTTGATACTCTGTTGAGAAAATTAATCCTTGCATCCACCCAGAAACCTTTTCAACTTGAGGAATCCAATCCTTTGGTTTTTGTGTATCAAAATATTCTAACAGTAAAGTCTACTTTACTACCAAAATATCAATGGCTGGCTGCTGGTTCCCAATTATGCCCAGGTGATATATACTACAGTTTAATATTTAGGGGCAACCCCTTGTAATTTTAAAAAATTGGCCCCAAGTGTAGTTGTTTTGTACTTTAAATAAGAGAAAATTATTTTACATAGTTAAAAAAATGTCAGACAAGATTTATATTAGAAATTTTATTATGACAAAAAAAAAAAAAAAATTATGATCAAATTTTGCTCTCGTCAAAATATCCTTCTTTAGTCTTGATTACTGCAGCACAAATTTTTGACATTTGCTGTAAAAGTTTCTCAAAGTATAAGTTTGATAATTGATTTCATTCTTTGTTCAATGACTCTAAGAACTCCTTTTCTTTCTTTTTTTTCATGCTTTTGTCAAGTTTCCGCCACACTAATTCTGTTGTGACCCCCGAATCCAGTGCGTCCTGAGTATGACGATAAACTACATCCGCGTCCTGGGTATGACGATAAACTACGTCCAACAACAAGGCTTCAGATAATGTTTTCGGAAAAATAATGTTGCCAGCTTTACGTTTTTTGGAAAAAATAATGTTGCCAGCTATACGTTTTTGAAACAATAATGTTTCCAGCTATACGTTTTTTGGAAAAAATAATGTTGCCAGCTATACATTTTTGAAGCAATAATGTTGCCAGCTATGCGTTTTTGAAACAATAATGTTGCCAACTGTGCGTTTTTTGAAACAATAATGTTGCCAGCTATACGTTTTTTGGAAAAATAATGTTGCCAGCTATGCGTTTTTGAAACAATATTGTTGCCAGCTATACGTTTTTTGGAAAAAATAATGTTGCCAGGTATACATTTTTGTAAAAAATAATGTTGCCAGCTATACGTTTTTGAAACAATGTTGCCAGCTATACATTTTTGAAACAATAATGTTGCCAGCTATACGTTTTTGGGAAAAAATAATGTTGCTAGCTATACGTTTTTGGGAAAAAATAATGTTTCCAGCTATATGTTTAATAGTACTGTATATTTAATATATGTATAGGTATACGCGTATGTATGTATATGTGTATGTGTGTGTGTGTATGTATATATATATATATATATATATATATATATATATATATATGCCTTAATTTGGCATTAAATGACCCACAGTGGTTGATATGCCATAAAACGCAACCAACCAACCAACCAACCAATCCGAATCCACTTTTCGTTTCTACTGTGCCCTCTTATCTTTCTTCACCGTTGATTCTTGAATAGACTTTTGGAGATAGAAGCTAGAGTATATGAACGTTGCTACCATTACTGAAAGCATAAATGATCTTTTTCCTTTCACCATTGCTCATTTGGGAAGACTGGTGGCATACACAAAACGATTTTAACTCGTTATCTTTCTAGCTGAATAACTTCAAGGGATTATTCAGTGGTTCTTACGACAAATGGTGTCAAGATGGCTAAATGTCTTATCTGAAAAACTGGAAAAAAGAAACTCAAATAGTTTAGTGTCTTTTTTTAGATATTAAACATTTTGTGGGATGGACAATTAGGCTGTTAGACTATTTGGAGACTCTTGCTATTACACACACACATACATACACACACTCATATATATATATATATATATATATATATATATATATATATATATATATATATATATATATATATGTATGTATATGAAGAAAAATATACGGAAAAAACAAACAAAAATCCTAATATGCAATTATGCTGTTTTAATGTTAATATAATGTCAATTGCATATTAAAATTTTTGTTTGTTTTTTCCGTATATTTTTCTTTATACTGTCGGATCTATATCCATATATTTGCTTACACACACACACACACACACACACATATATATTTTATATATATATGTATCTGATTGAATAAATTACAGATATTATGTCTGCTAATTTTTAACAAAATTAATTCATATTCACGAATAACCTTCTGCATATTGAGCGTAAATCTTCAGGCCGATAGACATAATACGCACTGAGCAGCTATTTTAAATACGAATACCTACTGGTTTTAACAATAAAATATCCTATTAAAAATAAATACATTCTTTAGAATTATATATATATATATATATATATATATATATATATATATATGTAAGTAAGTATATATACTTGGTACATATAATATATTGCATATACATTTATAATATATACTTGATTTCTCTTACTTACTGATGACCATACTTTCTCTTTTCCTATAGTTGATCTCTTTTGTCACACGCCTTGTTTTCTATGTGACAAAATTGGCCAACATTCATTGCCATATCAGTCAGTTATGCGCCATGCAGGGTACACGCTTAGGTGATCATGTATCTTTCGATACATGATCTCTGACGAGGTAGATTTTTCCCGCAGTAGGTTACCATTTCTTTTTGGGTTAGACCAGTTGCCATAGAACCCGGTCTGTCCTGGTATTTTCCCATAGCTGGGTGGGGGAGAAGAAGAGGATTCATACCTTTCCCAAGGGTATTAACACGTATCCATTAATCTACCGTAATAGGAGGTGTGATATTACATAGCAGTTCAGCACTTTTTTCCTGTATTTTGAACTACATTTTCCTGATTCTTAATCCTTTTTTTTTATCTTTTGGAAAGTTCGCCATTTCTACGCTTCTATGGACGTCTGTTTTAGCATTTCCCGGATAACGCTTCATTTCTTTACTAACTTCATTCTGGTATCTTCAGTTCGTAGCGCATATCTTGGATTTACACTCTTGCTATAGACTGCACATTTTGTATTCTTACAATCGATGTTTTAGTTCTTTGTTCCCGTCTTCTTTTGCAAACTTGTGTAGTAGTTCCTGAAAAAGCAAATTCCCAGAGTAGAAAAAAATTGATGAAAACCATTCTGTGTTGATGCTAGGTTAATTTCTGGCTGTTTCTTTTTCTTTCTTTTTTTTAATTTTAAATTTTGATTGGTAGGATGAAAGAGATTCAGTTTTCTGGAGAAAAAAAAGTAGGCTACATATATAATTATCCAACAACATTGCAACACCGCTGGATGAGTCACAAAACGAAATATGAACCTGTCTTATTCAAACACGAAACCCTAATCCGATTAGGCAACAGTTTGTCTACTTCCCTGCTCCCCGCTTTTACGCGCGCACACAATTCAACCATTTCTCTTTTCATCAGACCCTAAAATCTCACACGTACGGCTCACGGTCACCTAATCATCCTCAGGTGTAACAAACGAGCTGATGACACAAGTTCATGTAAGTAATGCAAAGTAAGTTGATTCACTGTGTCGTGCTAGAAAAATATTCTCATCGCAATCTCATTTTCATATTTACATCTGCCATTCGCCTGTGCATTGAATACTGCTACCATATTTGGTTCTTCTTCTATATATCTCGAGATTCTTGACAAAATCCAAAGAGAGGTCTGTAATGTAATCGATCCTGACCTGGCATCTCGATTCCAGTCACTTTCTCACCGACGTCTTTTCTACAAAGTTTTTTCATGACAACTGTTCTGATGAGCTTTTTTTTCCCTGATGCCCCGGCTAAACGAATGTTTGCTACTAGATCGGCAATTAGGTCTCACCGTTTTCCTACTGAGCTAGCTAGATGTAATCGCCACTACGTCTACTAACAGTTTGTTTAGTTTAACAAGTGGATGACAGAACGCGGTCTTGGAGTGGGGGGTTGCAGAAGGACAAAACTTATTGAAAGCCGTAAAGGATAGGAGGAAGTGGAGAGCTATGATCGCCTATGTCCTGAAAGGCCACGGTGCATAAAAAGAAAGAACGAAAATCAAAAGGTTTCCATTCAATATATTTCTTTTGGTACATGCTTGAGCTGCGACCATGTTAATCAAAGACAGTACACATGATGCGAACTTGAAGACACACGAGACAAAAAAATACAAAAAAACAAAACAAGAGAGCGATTTTAATTACTCCTTCCTTCCTTCCTTCCTTTCAAAAGCTTTAAGTTGGGATGGCCATGGACTCATTCTAAAAGCTGGGCAGAGTATTGCGAGACAGGAGGATTATTTTGGCAACAAAGAAAAGAGTATTGAGCTGCTACGTGACATCTGAAGAAGAGACTCGAGGCGACGGAGATATGGTTCTACAGAAGGATACTGAGGATATTATGGACGTGCGTGTGAGCAACGATGAGGTCTTGGAGAGGATGCAAACAACGATGAGTCTTATACTTAACATCAGGAAGAGGCAGCTGAAGTCTCTGGGACCCGTAATGGAGATAGGAGAGCCTGGAGAATCTGATACTCACAGGTCGAATAGAAGGAAAGAGAGACAAGAGAAAGCAACGTATTACATACCTGGCGGGCTTAAGCAAGTGAATGACATAACGCGGCCTTGGGGGGTGCAGAAGGACAAAGCTTATTGAAAGCCAGAAAGGATAGGAGGAAGTGGAGAGCCATGATCGCCTACATCCTGAATTACTTCCTGCTTTATTCTGAAATTGCAAGATTTCTAGAGAGATTCCATTGTTCTCAGACTAACTATTAGGTTGGTGCAAAAATAATGACGTAATAATGTCGTTTTTTGACGTTAAAAAATACGTCAAAAACGACATTATTACGTCATTATTTTTGCACCAACCTAATAGTCTGCGAACCACTGAGTTAATAAAAAGAGCCAATTAATATTAATGTAGGTTGTTTTCTGAAACGCATTAGATTAAACCTGTCTTTTCTTTTCAGTTGTAAGGTTATTTCCCAATATTTTTTACGTGACAGCTAGTTTAATTTTTTTTTTCCTACAGTTTTTTTTTTCTGTATATCTTTTGTATTTTTCCCTGATATACACACACAGCGATTTGTTCTGTTTAATGATAATGTAAATTGCAACTAAATTTAATGAAAGCAAAGTGAATAGAAATGCAGTCACCATGTTTATCTGGTCTGGTGTTCCTGCTGTACATCTCTAAATTCCTGACAAAATCCAAAAAAGAATCTGCAATGTAATCGATCCTAACCTGGCATCTCGACTTCAGTCACTTTCTCACCGACGTTATGTGGCTTCCCTCTGTCTTTTCTACAAATATTTTCATGGTAATTTCTTTGATGATTTTTTTTTCTTAATGCACCGACTACAGGAATTTAAGCGTTCTACTAGATTGGCAACTAGCTAGATGCAACCGTCATTTCTATTCAAACAGAATCTTCGTTAGCATTTTTCCTCACTTCCCACCTGTGGAACTCCCTTCCGATTTCTTGCCTCTCTGATAACTACAATCTTCAAAAAAAAAAAAAATGAAATGAAATGTCAATCGCCATCTCTCTGTCTTCTTGAAATCTGTTCCTTTTTTTTCCCCTCCTTTTCTCAATCCTCCCCGTTCACAGTCTTCTCATTCTCTTTCAGTTTCACTCTCTTTAACCCATCCCCTGCGTTCTAGGGGCATTGTCGCCTTGCTTGTGGGGTGGGGAAACGATTTTAAAAAAATAATGCGTAATGCCTGGTTTCCTTGTCTTACAAGTTATTGTTAGCGATTTGATTAACCGCTGATAGCGCCATGAATCGCTAAACTTGCCTCATCCCACAAGTGTATATAAAAATTTGATCCCATCTCGATGTCCAACGAATTAATAAAAATGTAACTCAAGTGTAACTCAAGTAGCTCTTGCAATCAGACTCAAGTAGCAGTGACAATAATTCTTTCCAACTAACGTCAAACCGTTCCTCTAGACTCATCGCTAGCATAAGTCCTCTACTAGCAAACACACAACCGTATCAATGTCAATAGTAACTGTCACATTAACAGTTTCCTTATAACGAAACATTCATTGACCGAGCAGCCAGTATCTGCTCCCTTTATCTCTAATAGTAACAGTAATCTATTTACATTATTCGGACTATTGTCCTCATCTTTGTTGCCATATTTATCACAACGTTTCGGCCGTTGTACACTCCGGCCTTCTTTTGGAATGTCGAACTGAACACTTTATTTCGCTCGGTGGTGTAGACTGTTCTAGTTCCACGTGACATGTCTAATGGATGTCAGTTGTTGATTTCCCTCCCCAAGTTCTGCACCGCCTTAACCAGGTATTGAACTCATAGAGGAGAACTTGACTAAAGAATGTGTGTACGCCATCCCGTGCAGCTGCAGAAAGAAATATAAAGGCCGCGCTTTTAAGGTAAGGCTTAAAGAAAACCAGAAAGCTGTAACACGAGGGGAAGTGGAAAAATCAGGCGTGGCTGACCACATATGGAGAGAAAAGGGAGATCACCGCCCTCTGTGTGGTCAGGTTGAGATCATAAAAGAACATCATTTGAAAATTCGTTAATATGCATATGCTAGGCCACAAAAATCTCCTGAACCGACCAAGCATAGAAATGAATACAATAATATTGAGTGCTAGAGAAAAGCGATAATAACAACGAAAATTGCAATATGAGCTCTGGTTAAAAAAAAAAAGCAATCATAACAGCAAAAATTGCAATATGAGCACTGGTAAAAATGGTTGCTGAAGATATTAAGTTTATAATAATAATACCCAGAAATCCATACACAGATGTCCTTAAGGAAACAGTGGATAAAGGCGTTAGTTAGATCCAGTGACAGGACCCAAAGAGTATGAGTTCAATATCTGTTTAAGGCAGTGGAGAACTTGTAGAGGGGAATTAACAGGAGATAACTGATAACTGAAATCCATTAGTCATGGCACGTGGAACTAGAACAGTCTATCCCAGCGAGGGAAATAAAGGTTTCAGTTCGACATTCCAACCACCTGAAGAAGGCCGGAGCGTACAACGGCCGAAACGTTATGATAAATATGGCAACAAATATGAGGTCAATAGTACAAATAATGTAAATTGTATACATAATGCCTCATCTCAGAAATATAGACAGATAGTAACGGTAATATCATATAAATATGAAAACATTTGGCATTCATTTCTTGCTAATCATTGGGCTGGGATCAAATTGTAGTATCTGTTCTCCTAATCTATAATGATAATGGTAATATCATCCGTTTCCTTATATAGATACATTCGGCTTTCATTGTGGGCTATTTGAGTTACACTTTTATTCCTTCGCTGGCCATCACGCTGGGATCAAATTCTCCTCATCTCTAATGATAATAGTAATGTTAGCCGTTTCCTTATAAGGAAACATTCGGCATGCATTGACCAAGCAGACTGTTATTTGAGTTAAACTTTTATTCATTCGCTGGTCAACACCTTCTCTTCTGATCATATTTGTAAAAAGGAAAAAAAAAAAAACCTAAGCTAACACAGATTTTATATAGATAAAGCTTTTCGTAATGTGTGAGCTGTACCTATCACCGAAGAGATTTTGTTCTTTTCCAAAGCCTAAAGCATCTAATAGTGTAATTTTATTCATTAGTATTTGATCCTTGCAGCCATATAAACCTCTTCGACATCCCTTCTGTTCCAGAGGAGAAATATTGTGTTCATGAGTAAAGAGTAAGTACAGTCCGTCAGGACAGACGTGATCAAATTATATGCGGTGGACAGATATGTAATTGGCCAATAATTTTTCGGATCATCACTTTCACCCTTTGTTCGTAGGAGATATGTAATAACTTCAGTGATTAATTCTAGAATTTCATTGGGTTTATTAATTAGCATTGATAAAGTTTGCACAAGAGTTTTATAGATTGATGAGAGATGATAGAGCCAAAAGTTGGACATCTTATCATTTCCTGGAGATTTCCATTTTTTGGATTTTGTTAGAGCTTAGATAACATTAGTCTTGGTTATATTTTCCCATTCTTGAACAGGTTTATCCTTTCTTCTTTCTTATTCTCGTTTGGTTCATTCTGATTTGGGATTAGATTCCTTTAGGTTGTTCCAAATATTCTCACAAAATGTTTGCAATTCTTCAATAAATGATGGCTTTTGACTTCTATAACTGCTTTTCCAATTTCCCTGTAATTCTTCTTGCGATGGAATATATATTTTTTGTCGATAGAACTTTCCATGCATTTTGTATCATTATTATTATTACTAGTCAAACGGAAAAGTTCCAGGAAGAGGAAAAAAGTCAAACAATTATGTTCTGACCCCAAAAAGAAGAGGTATTGAGCAAAATATAAAGAGGTGTTGCAATGGAATGTCCCACATTCCCTATTGCCTATGTGGAGTGACTATATTAGTGGCTATATATAGTGAGCACAGGATATAACTAGGGATTGTTTCGGCAATTAGTTGGAGATTCGTCTCTAGCTGTGCTGGTCGAACACTCTGCTTTCGGGCTGAGCGGGGTCTACGGGGAATTTTTGCCCGAGCATACGGGGTCGGTTTTGCCCCGCATTAAAAAACGGCCTTGTGCCACATCCTGCCTCGCAGGGAGGTAAGGTAAATAACCTTGCTTCGGCAATTAGTTGGCGATTCGTCTCCAGCTGTGCTGGTCGAACTCTCTGCCTTTGGGCTAGAGGGGAACCCAGACGAGACTATGCCGAAAGGTAGATTTTCGTCAGGGGTAGTAGTTTTATCACTTGACTTAAAATATTTTTGCCCTTCCTTGACTTTAAAGGAGTGCCCTTTGCCGTGCTGATGTTGCTACATGCCTTACTTCTTGCCTATCTCACACTGCGATTTTTTTCTAAGCTTTATACTAAACATAACATCTGTTACGAAAACAGAACTAAACAAAATGAACACAAAACGATCAGCTTTAAAAAAAGGACTCGTAACTGGAAAAACCGAATGAAAAAAGAATGTTAACAACAAATACTTTTTCACGCCTAACCCAGTTCTGCGGAATCAGAATCAACGTTGAGTTTAAGCAAGCGAATGAGCCAATTGGAGTAAAGTGCCATGCAGATTTAAATTTTTCCCATTTGTGAAGAATGCAGCTATCGATTTTTTTGCATGCTAGCATGCTAGTTAACATTCGTGTCAGTCAGTTATTGGCTCACACGCTGGCCAATAGAATCTTCCTGCCTATTCCTGGCAGCCAGCTATAGGCTCTTACTCTGGCCAGTAGAAAATGGCCGCAAACTACATGAAAACTGCTGTAGAAAGATGAAAAAAATCGATTATTTCCACTATCGATGGGTGTTGGGAAATGCAATATCGGTCTTGGCCTTCCCGCTAACTTGGAGCATGGGCATGTAAATTTTGGTGCAAATCCGTCGAAAATTGCGGCTGTGCATTCGTTACACACACACACACACACACACACACACACACACACACACACATCCTGCCTTTTATAGACAGAGATTTTATTTGTGTGTTTTAAGATGTAACTATTTTCTTGGATGTTATTGGTTTATAAATATTGTATTTGATATTTTAGTGGACACGATAATCTGAATCTGTACGGGAATCGGATAATCTCCAGGTGCAAATCGTGTTTTAACTCAAGGTTCTTTTAGTTTAGTTCCCAATGGCTCCGAATTATTAGGACAATTTCATGTTTAGTAATTCTGAGTTTCTCACCAGGGGAGAGACAGTAAACGAATTTCGAGTAGAGGGAATCATTTAGGGCCCGTGGACAAACTGTTTTTAACTCAAGGCTTTCTATTCTAAATGACTTTTTTCACGGTTGACATGCGGCATCCATTGGGATGTTTACCTGTGCTCAACTTCCTGATTTTCAAGATTCGGTTTATATTACTAAGGAGAAATTAGAGTTAAATGACTAATATTTGAAATCAAAACATTTCTGATGCAATCATTTCCCAGAATACGACAAGAAAGAATATGAGAGTGAGAAAATAAGTGAATACGGAGAAAGAAAGAAAGAAAGAAAGAAAGGAGGGAAGGGAGAAAGAAAGAAAGGAAGAAAGAAAGAAAGAAAGAAAGAAAGGAGGGAAGAAAGAAAGAAAGAAAGAAAGAAAGAAAGAAAGAAAGAAAGAAAAATATGAACGACAGAAAGCAAGAGGAAAAAAAGATAAAAATGTCGATAGGAGGAAGAAGCATAAGAAAAACATGGGGAGCGGGAAAAAGGAAGAAAAAAAATAAAGAGAAAGGAAGAAAGAGAATAAAAAGAAGAAAAAAATACGAGATCGAAGTTCATAGGTAAGAGGTAATTAAGGACAGGTGAACTAAAATGTGACCCGAAAATGATGAAGAAATTTCAAATAAAAATGTGGAAAAGAAAGAATAGAAAGAAACTGAATATGGGAAAAGCGAAAAGAAATGAAAAAAAAAAAGAAAGAATGTCAAGAAAGAAAAAAAGAAAGAAAAATGGAAAGAAAAAAAAGAAAGAAAAATAAAGAGAGAAAAAAAAAGAAAAAAAGGAAGAAAATACAAAGAAAAAAAAACAGAAAAAAGGACGATAAAAAACTTGAACAGAGAAAAAGTAAGAAAAAAAAAACAATACCGACAAATAAGTAAAAGGAAAAGAAAGAAGAAAAAAGAAGAAAAAAGCAAAAGCTAGAAAGAAGAAAAAAAGAAAAGATAAGAAGAAAAAGGTAAGTAAATGAAAGGTGGGGAGAGAAAATGGGAGAAAAATAAAGAAAGGGAACAGGGAGAAAAAGAAGAAAATTTGTAAAAACGACAGAAGAATGGAAAATGAAGGAAATAGAAAAAAGGAAACAAAAAACAGAAGAATGGAAAAACGAAAGAAAAGAAGGAAAAAAGACGAATACAGGAAGCGAAAGACAAAAGCAAGGAATAAAAAGGAAAAAGAAAAGAAGAAAAAAGGAAAAAGAAAAGAAGAAAAAAGGAAAAAGAAAAGAAGAAAAAAGGAAAAAGAAAGACAAAAAAATGGAAAAAGAAATGGAAAAAATGTGAAAAATAAAGAAATAAGATACAAAAAAGAAAAAGGAAAAGAAGGGGAAACAAAAATAGGGATGAAAAGAAAAGAAAAACAGAAAATTACGAAGTTTAAGTAGAGTGAAAAAAACAGCAAAAATGAAATAGAACGTCAAAAAAGAAGAAAAAGAAAAAAAAACGTGTAAAAAAAAAAGAAACAGTGAATGCAAATGTGATGAAAAAATATAAACAAAATTAAATGGAAAGGCGGCAAGAGCAAAAAAAAAAAAACAAAGAAAAAAGAAAAACAAAAAAGAAAGAAAGGGGAAAAGAAAACGAAAGAAATATTGAAAGAAAGAAAGGAAGAAAAAAGAAAGAAAGAAAGCAAGAAAGAAAGAAAGAAAGAAAAAAAGAAAGAAAAAAAGAAGGCAAGCAAAAGGAAAGAAAGGGAGAAAGAAAGAAAGAAGGAACAACAGCAAAGACGAACGAACGAACGAAAGAAAGAAAGAAAGAAAGAAAGAAAGATGGTGAGGAGGAAAGAAAGAGCACAAGATGGAGAGGAGGAAAGAAAGAAAAAATAAAACAAAAAGGAAAGAGAAATATGGAAATAAAGAAGAAAAAAGAAATAAAAAAAGAAAGAAAGAATGAGAGAAAGAAGGGAAGAAAGAAAAAAGAAAGTAAAACAATGAAAGAAAAAGAAAAAATCGAAATAAATAAAGAAAGCGAAAGAAAGAAAGAACAAATTAGAAGAGGTAGGGCCTGAAAGTGAAAAGACGCCATAGTCAGCACGAATATGAATATTGTTATTGTTTTATGCTTAGCGAGGAAGCGTCGTCTACCTGGCGACACCAGCAGGGGAGGCCGAGCGGCCCAGATTTCGGGCGAATTAACCTACATCTGAGTCATCCAAAGTTTCACAATAGCCTGCAGACCTACTGTACCGACTCAAAACAGTCATTTACTCATACGTATAACACCTGGTCACATAGGTATCTGCCTTGAAGGCTTAATACTATTTAAGTCAGCGTAACACAGAGATATTAAAAACATTACAAATGCACTTACCTGTTTAAACAAATAAGTATACGTAAGCCTACCCTTGTGGATGAACATAATAATGTATAAAGCGCAAATTATATACGTCTGTCTGTCCGTCAGGTGAGAATTACAAGTAAACGATAACTATTTGCGGACAACAAATATTAATTCATAAGTTTTGCTTAGTTTATCTTTCCTTATATTTTTTTACTAAATATTCATCCAGTGCAAGGCACAAGAGTCACTCAAAGTAGAGGTTTGTTGAGAAGGTTGTAAGAGGAGGAAGTAAGTACATATTATGAGGATAGGTAGGATAGATAACGGTTGAAACTTGACTTAAAGAAGTTAAGCTTGTAATGATCATTGTAACTTGTCTCTGAAAAACAACAGCAAAATTTACATTGATTTGACGTAAATATTCATTCATTATATTTGCTTTTGTCATGCACTTTTTGGTTCGATCTTTGAACACAGGGATTTTGTGTGCAACTAATGCATGGTTCATTTATGCTCTAATAAAATATATACCTATGTTTTGAAGAAATCATATTAGTGCTACTATTGTATGATATCTACCAAGGTACTTGCGACCTACCGTAAATGACGATGCAGTCATTATTGCTGGAAAATGCTCAGAAAAAACGATGTCTTGTTTACTGATTTTTTTTTAATGGCATCAAATCAGTTTACAAACATTAAAATCATGATGATATGTTTTTACTTTTTTGTATAAAAAAATTGTTAATGATTTTTAATACATAACCAGTTCACTGTTCACTACCTCTAATCCTGACCCAAATCCTAATCCCTAGTCCTAATCCTAACTTCCAACCATAACCATAACATATATCATACTTCCGACAGTTGGAAATATCATACGATGGTAGAAAATGATATCATATTATAGATATCATATTATAGTAGAATATGGATGGTAAATATACTATAGTAGTACCCTGTCACTTTAGTCTACGGTTTGATTTGGTTTGTTTTGTTTTACGGTATATCAACCTCAATGGGTCATTTAATGCAGACAACTTTTTTTTCTGGTAATATTTTTGTTTTGTCAAAAATCTATTTTTGTTAATATTTTTTTCCATCATTTATTTATTAACAAGTAATTTCAACGGAAAACTATCCTGTAGAAGGGAAAATTTGTATAAAAGTTTATAGGATGTTAATATAGTATGATATCTACCGAGACATTTGCGACCTACCGTAAATGACGATACACTCTTTATTGCTGGAAAAATGCTCCAAAAAAAACGATGACCTGTTTGCTGTTTTTTTAAATGGCATCAAATCAGTTTACACACATTAAAATCACTATTTGACGATTTTCTTTTTTTGTTTTGTATAAAAATAAATGTTAATGATTTTTAATACAGAACCAGTTCACTGTTCACTACCTTTAGCCATAACCCTAACCCCTAACCCCTAACCCTAAACCTAACCCTTATCCTAAACCCTAACCCTAACCCCCAACTCTAAACCCTAACATATTTTATATTTCCAACATTTGGTAAATATCTTACCATAGTAGAAAATTAATAGTAGATAACACACTATAGTATTACTATATATTATGTAGTATTATGTAACGTGCTCATTTTTGAAAGTATGGTCGACCATACACGACATTATCAAAAAATAAGATCGATGACTATAGTAAATTTAAAGTCAGCATTACTAAAGTTTTTGTTAATGATTTTTAACACATAACCATTTCACTATTCATTGCTTTTAACCCTAACCCTAACCCCTAAAATATTTCATAATTCCAACTGTCGGTAAATATTCAGTCAGTTATGCGCCATGCGTGATACACGCTTAGGTTACGATAGATGACTGACCTTTTTTCCGGCAGTAGGTTGTGATTTCTTTCTACGATAGACCAGTTGCCATCCAAGGCTATAGAACCCAGTCTATCCTGCTATTCACCCTTAGCTGGAAGGAGAAGAAGAGGATTCGTACCTTTTCCAAGGGTATTAGCACGTAAGTGAATGTAATGGGTCCAATTGGAATTCGAACCCGGTTCTCCATTTCCTCAAACCCAGCAGCTACCCATTACTCTACCGTAAATATATCAGGTTGGTGCAAAAATAAGAAATATTTTTGTACCAACCTAATACCATAGTAGAAAATGAATAAAAGATATACTATAGTATAAAATGGACTGTAGATATGCTATAATACCACCAAATATTTTATTTTTCCAATTGCGAAGGGTTTGGTGAATGCACGGATGAAACTTATGAGATTCAGTACCTTCGACAATGTTTAAAACCACTGTTGCAATTGTTTTTAAAACAGTTTTTTTTTAATTTTCTTTATTTTTTTTTTTCATCTGTCAAATTTGCTCTAAAACAGTTTTATTTTCATATGTACCACAAAAAATATTTTGTCTTCTCCGTAGAAGAGAAAATAAGATATTCAGTAGAAATTTGACCCTTTTATTAAATTATTTTTTAAAGTGTCGTCAATATCCTAAATGTATTGGATAATAATGTATTAAAACGTATTAATATGACCTTAAGTCATCTCACTGAAAGGGATTTGTAAAGCTTAATCTTATTAGACCTTGAGAGATTTCAGATGTAAAATCTCTGGAGTCTTAACTGGATTTTTGAAAGATCTGAATACAGTCCGACTTCTTTAATCTGATATCTGGTTTCCCTCTGTCTTTTCTACAAATATTTTCATGGCAACTGCTCTGACGAGCTTTTCTCTCTGGTACCCTGACTGCATGAATTTAAGCGTGCTATTAAATTGGCATCTAGGCCCCACTCTTTTATTGTTAAAAGAGTTAAATGCAACCACCACTTCTACTCCAAAAGTTGCTTTGCTTGCACTTCCTGGCAGTGGAACTCCCCTCCGCTTACTTGCTGCCCTGATAACTACAATCTTCAAAAATTTAAATGAAACGTTAATCGACTTCTGTCGTCTTGAACCCCGTTTATCTTTTATCCTTTCGTCAATCCCACGCTGTTTTTTTTTCTTTCACTTAAACTTTCTGTAACCCCTGTGTGCACTAGTGGCATTCCCGCCTTGCTTGCGGTGAAATGATTAAAATAATTAAAAAAAAACAAAAAAACTCAGTGGTCAAGCAACTACTATGGACCTGCTCTTTTCATTAAGTGTCAATAATACGTCAAGCGGTTACAACTTTCCGCAGCGGCCGACAGCAGCAGAGTGATTTAGTGATACGGTCACTATGTCAACAAATTCCCAAACCAACGCTTTTACCCATGAGGTCATTGTCTTACAGGACAACAGAGGTTATGAGCTCAATCCCTTGGTCGGGCAGCCTGTGTAAACGGGCGGGCAATAACTGAACGGTGCTAAATAAAAATAGGAATTAAATATCTTCAGACGTGAGCAGTAGAACGAAAACAGTCTGCACTCCCACCCTCGGAGATTATATAAAGGATTCAGCCCGGAATTCCCTGTAGGTTATCCATAGCGATATACACCTGAGGAAGGCCGGAGGGCACAACGACCGAAACGTTGTGATAAAAACAACAAAGATTTGGACAATATAAATAGCATAAATAAGGATAACTCCTCATCGCAGAAATTCAGACAAAAATTATTTATTTTTTTATATATATAATTGTATGTTTACCTATTCTGGATAGCATATTTTGGGGTTTTAGGCTTCTTTTAAAAGCCTAAAATCCCCAAATAAAATGCTATGCTTGTTTTCAACTATTAATGATTGTTTTATTTCCGGTTTTAATCTTTGTTCTACCTTTGATAATACAGACATATAGAGAGTGCCCCCTAAAAAAAGGGCTTTACTTTTAAAATAACAATAAACGTAGTGTTTATCGACCTTCAAACAAGATAAATGGTTAAAATTAAGATTATCAATATTTATCGATTTACAAAACAGATTAACCGTTTAAGTTAAATATTGAATTAATTAAATGAAAGGACCTCAATAAATTTTAAATTCAAGATGTAGGAAGTCAAAATTGAAATTTCTGTAACCCGGCATGTTCTACGGTCCGGCAGTGGCCTGATTCCAAGATTCTAAAACTAGAAATTGTACCAGTATTTATTATCGGCGGGAACATTCTTAACATTTTATGACATGCAAATGATACAGTGTTGATAGCAGACATAGAAAGGAAACTACAAGATCTTCTAGAAAATCTAGCAAAGAAAAGAGTGAACGAGGGACTAACTAGCAATTGGAAGTAGATAGAATGCATGGTTGTCAGCTAGAAGAATATTCCTGAGTTCGAATTACAAATTGATGATGTCAAAATTAGGCAATTCTGAAAAGTTAAATATTGGAGAAATATTTAAGCAAAAAATTGGACGCAGAAATCCGAACGTGATCTTAAATGAGAAAACAATGCCTTCTAAAAAGTTAAATACGGACACGCCTCTCATCTACAGACGTCCCCCGCCATTGACGGACTTCGGGTGCAACGGACAAAATCTGCAGTCAAAATTCTTAAGAAAATATGTAAGAAAAAAACTTCCAAATCGTCAGCGATGTATTTCAAAATTTGCGGGATTAGTGGATCGACTCGTATTAGTTCTCAAAGTGACCGCTTGGCGGTGGTGGCGGGCTTTTTAATTGTAAACAAAGACGGGTGTACAGTATATAAAGTACGATACAGTAGCGCGTGAGAAATCTATTATTTTTGTTATTTTGATGAATATATTAATTCTTTTGCGTCATCGCAGCATTAAAAACAGAAGGAAAGTGTAAAAAGGAAGCATTCAAACCTAATTATTCGGGGAACTTCATAGCTTCTCTGACTCAGAATAATAAAGCAATCTGAGTTCCCTCTATATGATCACTGCAGGAAAAAAAAGTTCATTTTTCATTGTATAAACCAGGTAAACAAACATTAACAAGTTGTACTGTACATTTTAATATTTATAATTAATATAACATTATTGTATTTTTTAACTGTATATATTAATATTATTTCCTTTAAAACAGAGAACGCTAACGATACTATTCTTCGTGTGATAATGCTGTATATTTTATTATTGTATATACAGTATATACACAGAATACTATATATGATATATATATATATATATATATATATATATACAGCATACATATACTACATATATATGTATGTATGTATATATATATAGCATACATATACTGTATATAAAAATATACAGTGTGTATATATATTGAGTTGGTGCATAATTATCAGGCGTTTTTGTAGGCAAATTATTTGTTAATAAAAACTGCTTTTTGCTTACTTTTTTTAATAAAAATATTTTCTTTTAAGGCGATGTCGTGCATGTCGTCAACCATACTCATGTATAAATGTTATTGTTGAATTATGTTTCTTTTTTCATAATAAATATTGTTTAAAAACGCCTGATAGTTATGCACCAAACCAATATATATATATATATATATATATATATATATATATATATATATATATATATATATATATATATTTATGAATAAAAATGACAATAGCAAAACTGGTAATTGCTATTGTCATTTTTATTCATAAATATTGTCTCTCTACTGATTAATTCGGAGAAATTTTCATCATATATATATATATATATATATATATATATATGTGTGTGTGTGTGTGTGTTTTATCATTTTTCATATACACAAACACATTTACCCTCTACAAAGCTGCAACTTCTTTTCGGTTATAAAATTGGTTATGAACAATTTTGCTTATGTATATTTTTTTCTCAAGCAAATGAAAGAAAGAAAGTGACGTTTCATATGCAGCCTGCTTATAAGCAGAATTTTTCGTAACCATTTTGCTTCACACCAGTCGAGGTGCAATTGATATGCACCGAAACGAAGTTGCATCTTTGGAGTGAGTAAATGTTTTTGTCTATATGAAAATATTATAAATACTTATTACTTTACTATCAGTATCGAGCCCTCTTTTGGATTAATGCTGTGAACGTTAGAATTTATTTATTATTTTCGTTCTCATTGCATCAATATATATATATATATATATATATATATCGTTGCATTGATATATATATATGTACACTGTACACATACACACGCGCAAACACACACACATATATGATCATATATACGGTATGCTGTATATATACAGTATATATTTATTTATGCCATATATATTTTTATAATATTTACATTATGATCATAACTAGTAGTAGTTACTATTGTGGTTTTATAACTCAATAATAATCCCTTCCCATCTACGGACAATCGACTTTAACGAACCACAACTTCCCCCTACTAGTCCGTTGATGAGAGGTTTGTGATGTATTAATAAACTGGTAGAATTTTATTGAAAGCAAAGAGTGCTGAACAATTTTCTCACACATAAATAAGAGACTAATGGCAATAAAGATGTGGATACATAGAAGCAGCTTGAGAATACCATGGATTGAGCATGTAAGCAACGAGGAAGTTTCATATGCCTATACTTATAACCCGAAAGAAGCAATTGAAATTTCTCTGGTACATAATGAGGAAAGAATGTTTGGAGAATTTGGCACTCATATGGCATACTGAAGACAAGAAGAACAGTGAGAAACAGCGAGCAAAATATCCAACAAAATAAACGGATAGCAAAACTGCGATTGGAAGGTATAGCGAAATGACAAACAGCTACATAGAAGAGGAAGTTGTGGAGAGCTATGATCGACCACGACACGTACATAAAATAGAAGATCAAAGAAGACCAGAAGACTTGCCTGGATTTATTATCACGGGGCATAATATTAGCAACATATTATAGGCAGATGAGGCGGTGTTGATAACAAACTCGGTGGAAGGTTATTTGCGTCCCCGACAAATGCGTCCCTAGACATTTGCATCCCTAGACAAATGCGTCCCTAGACATTTGCCTCCCTAGACAAATGCGTCGCTGAAAAATTGCATACTTCTGATAATTTTTTAGTTACCAGTTTTTTTTTTCAGAAATGTTTTATATAGAAATTTGCACACCAATACCTTCATTTACTAAACAAGAAGAAAGGTACTTATCATAAATGAAAAAAGAGAGAAAATTTCTTTTTTAAAGCAAGAGAAAATTAAGCTAGCAATTTCAGTTCACTCCAGCAGTTCGTACAACAAACAGCTAATAGATTCTGGATTTTATAGATTATATTTTTATTTGGAACCCATGGCTAAGTTCCGAAAATCAAACACTGGTGGAAAAATATTTGTGGACGAGGAAAATTACAGCTATCACTATCATAAAAAAAACGCCGATGAAACAAAAACATACTAGCGATGTGTAGAGCGATCTTGCAAAACAGTTAATCTGTTATTGCATTTTAAAAATTAAACATTTAATTTATTTTATTTTATTCCTTTTCTAAAAAATTATGATTACTACTTATGCTTTTTTTCAAAATTTATAGTAATTTTAAAAGCTTCAGAAATTATCAGAGGTAAGCAATTATCCAGGAACACATTTGTCTAGGGACGCAAATGTCCACCGACACAATTGTTTGGTACGCAATTCTCCGGAACGCAACTGTCCAGTACGCAACTGTCCTAGAACCAATAAACTCAGGAAGAAAACTGAAAGAACTCTTAGACAAAGTGGTCGAGAAAAGCAAACACAAAGGACTAATTATTAACTGTAAGAAGTCAGAATGGATGGTCGTTAGCAATGGAGACATCTGACTGTATGAGCTACATACTGGGAACATCAAAATCAAGCAATTACGGAGATTTAACTTTCAGGGAGGTGCGACACAGAAATCCGAAGGGCTCTTAACTGATATGTAATATCTAATGTTCTATATGACGGTGAATGCTGGACATTTTCCTCACAAAGAGACATCAAGCAACAGAAGGATGCTGAGGATACCATAAACAGAACATATGAAATGCAAGCAAGTTTTAAGAAAAAAACCGAAACTGTAATCAGAAAAGGGACCGGTGAAGTTACTGAAACGCACAATAAGGAAAGAGGGCCTAGAGAATTTGGCACTCACAAGATATAGTGAAGGCGAGGAAGATTAGCCTACATAACGAGTTTCTGTGAAAGGATGATAGAACCGGGATAGTGAGGGATGGTAAAATATTCAAAACTTACTTAGGGCAAGAAAAGACAGGTAATTATGAGGAGCCCATGATTGCCCACATTCTAAAAGAGTTTGGTTCAAAGCAAAAGGAAGAAAACAGTTTGTGTGAAAGGATGATAGAACCGTGATAGAGAGGGATGGTAAAATATTCAAAACTTACTTAGGGCAAGAAAAGACAGGTAATTATGAGGAGCCCATGATTGCCCACATTCTAAAAGAGTTTGGTTCAAAGCAAAAGGAAGAAAACAGTTTGTGTGAAAGTATGATAGAACCGGGACAGAGAGGGGTGGTAAAATATTCAAAACTTACTTAGGGCAAGAAAAGACAGGTAATTATGAGGAGCCCATGATTGCCCACATTCTAAAAGAGCTTGGTTCAAAGCAAAAGAAAGAAACACTCCGCGCTTCAGCGAGAATACGCAAGGCGCATTAACTTCGTATCAATAATGTCGTCACTAATTTATTTCAGAACGTGTTAGTAATCTGTTTTTACTTTTCTCGATACGTGTAAACCTATTTGCTCCAATTTTCAATCCTTTGCAACGTGACTTGGTACGTTTACCTTTGTTATACCGAATTAATTTTGAAACATATATATTTTTATTTTTTCAAGAACATTGTTCTTTATGAATGGTTATTGTTTGAAATCAATTGTTTATTGTTTACACACATTGTCCTTTGTATCGATCGTATTTTAGTGTTTGTTTACTTGTATACACGTGTTTCGCTTGCTGAAGGCTACCTATTTTTCATTATACAGCTAAAAAAAAAAAACAGCTAAAGAAGCATTATTATTCGTTCTCCTTTTAATCTTTAACGCATTAGCTTCGAATTCAGGCATTGAATTTCTGTAGCCCAAATGCGAATGACGGATATTTCTGTCGTTGGATTCTATGACTCTACTGCGAATGACGGAAATATACGCAATTGCATGGCAGAACTAACGAGTTTTACCAAAGGGTTTTCGGTCGCTCTAGGGTTTGTTTATTTAGACACCTTTTCGCCGTATTTGCGTTAATTTTAATGTATCAGGTTGCTACATAAATTTGTTCGTTTTTTATAATTTATTTTAATACTTATTATTAATTAATAGCTCTGATGAATTATTCAACAATGTATTTCCCTCATTGTTTACGACCTCCTGCCAACGATCCACTAACTGTTCAATGCCTCGACGATAGAAACCACTAGATTTTGACTTGAAAACTTCATGTAGCCACTTTTTCCACATCGTTGTTGAATGAAACACCCCTCAAATTGTTAGAAATCAACCGAAAAATGTGGTATAATTGACACCCAATTTCATAGCACCAAGGAAGTTAGCATGACATAATGATTTTTACCAAAAGCTCACGGGGTTTCGGCTGTTCTAGGGTTTGCTTATTTATTAGGTTGGTGCAAAAATAATGTCGTTTTCTCACATATGTTACTTTTATATATGATTTCGGAATTAATTCATTGATATATATAGCCATGTTATATATCATTTTGAAGCGCTCTATCGAATCGTGTTATTCGTCACCGTTCTCAATCTCTTCATTCATTTTTACAGGCTTTTCGACAGCATGGACAAAATTCAAATCCGCACGATTTTCTTGTTCCAGTTCAAACTAGGCCGAAAAGCTGCCGAGACAGCTCGTGATATCAATGATGCGTTTGGCCCAGGAACCACTAACGAACGTGTGGCACAACGGCGGTTCAAGAAATTTCGCAATGGTGACGAGAGCCTCGAAGATGAAGACGGTCGCGGCCGGCCGACTGCGGTTGATAACGAACATTTGAAAGCCTTAATTGAAGCCGATCCTCGCAAAACCACACGAGAAGTTGCTGTTGAACTCGAGGTCGACCACTCAACAGTCGTTCGCCATTTAAAGCAAATAGGGAAGTCAAAAAAGTTGGATAAATGTGTGAACGATAATCAAAAAAAAAATCGTCAAAAAACGACATTATTTTTGCACCAACCTAATATTTGGTTGGTGCAAAAGTAATGTCGTTTTTTGGCGCATTTTTAACGTCAAAAAACGACATTATTTTTACACCAACCTAATATTTGCGTTAATTTCAATTTATTAGGCTGTTACATAATTTCGTTCGTTTTTCTTTTTATAATTCGCTTTGATACTTATTATTTATAAATTGTTCTGATGAAGCATTCAACAATCTATTCCCCTTCATTGTTTATGACCTTCTGCTAACGATCTACTAACCGTTCAATGCCTCGAATCACTAGGTTTATTCATAGCTCTCCACAACGTCGTCGGTCTTGACAATATTTGTCGCCTCATTATCTCTCCCAAAGTCTGAGCTGTCATCCAATTATTCTCTCTCTCTCTCTCTCTCTCTCTTCTGAGCGTCATATTTTACAAGTATTCTTTTCTCATTATATGTCCCAGTAATTCTAATTGCTTCTTTATTATTTTCAGTAAAAGCGTTAATTTTGTTTGCATTTTCCTTAAAACTTCCTCTTTGCTTACGTGCTCCGGCCATGGTGTTCAACGTATCCATCTGTGTGACGACTTCTCTACTGCCTAAAGTCGAAACACCGGTTTTGGTATGCCCACCGAAGTTAAACAACATCGAGCCTGGCCTGTACCTAAATGGATGTCCGCTGATGAATGCCAGATACTGTAAGCTTTGATGTTCCAATTTCAGTCGGCTTTATTCACTTTTTATAATCACGTGACCCGTAGAGGAACCATGTGTACTGCAGCCAGAGTGTTCCTTGGGTAAGATAGCCTGACAAACACCAACCCTCTACACTTCATAGTTTTTCCTTCTCCTAGACCGATTGCCCCTCCCCCCAACATTATAGAAATCTGTCCTGCTATTTACCCATCCTGGGTAGAAGGAGAGGATTCATACCTTTCCCAAAGGTATTAGCCCGTAAGTGAATGTAATGTAGTCAACTGGAATTCAAACTCGGCTCTCCAATTTGTCAATCCGAGCCGCTGTCCATTACTCCACCGTACCTCCATTGCTCTCCTGAAACAATCTCACGTTTTACTAGCAGCGGCACAAAGCTGTTAGTCCCTTTGTTAACCTTGTCAGGGGTCATTTAATTTAGGAAAAATGTCCAGGCCACGTTTCGGCAGAAGCCGTCAAAAATAGTTTGGTTGCTTCGTTATCTCGTCACCGCGTTTGGTATCCGGCTAATCCGAATAATGATGAAACTTGCACGACGGATGTGCCAAAAAAAAAAAAAAAAAAAACTTAGAGAAAGAAAAAAACATAGATAAACACTTCCTCCCCCACCTTTTCCTGATTGGGGGGTGGGGTCAGTTGTGGGTAGTGGATGAGCGCTTTAGGAATCAGAGGATATAAAGGGAAGAGCGCAGAAGAGGAAAGAATGTTAAGGGTTTTGGGTAGGTCACTACAGAATGGGAGAGGGGCTGATCCTTCGGGTTTGGGGCGGTGTCTAGACATATGGTCTAGAAGGGTGCTATCATTTGCAAATAGACGAGGCATTTGAATATAGGGTAACATACAATTCGGCGTATCAGTCAATGACTGCCAACTGCCCTCGATCGTGGAAGACGACGAAATTTAACATTGTCTGACACGAGGCCACATGCTCGGATAGATTTAAGAGAAAATTTCCTAAACGGATTTATAGCTAGGAAACCGGGGATATCTAAACTCATCAAGGAAGTGTGACCATTGCTCAAAAATAAAAAAGCGAAAGACCCAATTTTTTGTTCTTATAAATGCGATGACAGATAGTAACGGAAAAAGATCGATACATATTAAAAGAATGAGATAGATAGATAGATAGATAGATAGATAGATAGATAGATAGATAGATAGATAGATAGATAGATAGATAGATAATGAACAGAATGAGATAGATAGATAGATAGATAGATAGATATGAACAGACTGAGATAGATAGATAGATAGATAGATAGATAGATAGATAGATAGATAGATAGATATGAACAGACTGAGATAGATAGATAGATAGATAGATATGAACAGACTGAGATAGATAGATAGATAGATAGACAGATAGATAGATAGATAGATAGATAGATAGATATGAACAGACTGAGATAGATAGATAGATAGATAGATAGATAGATAGATAGATAGATAGATATAAAGAGAAAGAGATAGAAAAATAAATAGATAGCTAGATAAGAACACACTGGGATGGATATTAAGATAGATAGATAGATAGATATAAAGAGAAAGAGATAGAAAAATAAATAGATAGCTAGATAAGAACACACTGGGATGGATATTAAGATAGATAGATAGATAGATAGATAGATAGATAGATAGATAGATAGATAGATAGATAGATAAGAATAGACTAAGATATATAGATAAGAATAGACTAAGATAGATAGATAGATAGATAGATAGATAGATAGATAGATAGATAGATAGATAGATAGAGATAGATAGATAGATAGATAGATAGATAATGAACAGAATGAGATAGATAGATAGATAGATAGATAGATAGATAGATAGATAGATAGATAGATAGATATGAACAGACTGAGATAGATAGATAGATAGATAGATAGATAGATAGATAGATAGAAATAAAAAAAATGAAGTGAATATCAGAAACACAACATAGTCCTTGAAACGTTATTACTAACTTCTTTTTATCCCGAATTAATATTTGACGATATTTTTCTTTCAGCGTTTATCCTAGTGTCCGCCGTGAGAGTCGACTTCGTCTGTCTCCATTGTCACAAGTTGACATTTTTATGTTCATTGAGTTAAACTATGCGTGAAACGATGTAGGAAATTAACAAAGAAGGAAGAACCAAAGGCTTACGTTTGAAAATGAACATATTGCTATGGCACCGAGAAGTTGAGAGCTTTATTTCCGGAAATAAGCCACTTACGAATAGTCCTAAATAATTATATATATATATAAAAGAACGTTTCGTTAAATAATTTAGACGTATTATGTCTATTTTAGTTTCAATCCTTTCCACGAATTATTTTCTTGTGGCTGCAGAATAGTGAATAAGAAAAATACCCCCACCAAGAAATTAATTCGTGGACTTGAAACGTTTAAAACTAAAATAAATAGACTTAATATGTCTAAAGTATTTAACTAAACATGCTTGAATTAAAATTTGCTGCCTAAGCATATATATATATATATATATATATATATATATATATATATATATATATATATATGGTTGGATAGATGGGAGCTTGTGACCCTGGGTTTCACGCTTTAGCGATCGTCAGACAAACTGATTAATTTTTAAAAAAATTGGGTTTATGTAGATTGCGTGTATTGGTGTTATTGTGAAAGTGGTGGGGGGAAAAATGAAACCAAGGATCCAATATGCAACTGCAGAAACAGAACAACATGTCCACTCCAGGGAAATTGCCAACTTACGAACACAATATACAAGGCCAAGGTAAGTGCAAACGACAACATAATGCACTACATCGGTGCCACCGAAGGTCCATTCAAGATGAGGAATAACAATCACAACCTTTCATTCACCAACAGGAAATATTCGAACAGCACGACACTTTCTACATACATATGGCAGCAAAAAGACAATAATATTACACCAACAATAAGTTGGGAAATATTGAAAAAAGCCCCTGCCTACAGCAACATTACAAAAAAATGCCTACTTTGCCTACACGAAAAAGTAGCAATAATATCACACAAACCGCAAAAGAACCTACTAAACAAAAAATCAGAGATAATCTCCAAATGTAGGCATGAGAACAAGTACCTATTATCCGAATTCATACCAAACGGATAAAATAGACAAACCACCAACAATCACAATTTAATTTCAAGATACCATCAAAATAATTGCATCTATCATTATTATCATTGCACCACCATTAGTAATCACTTTTACCACTTTACGATAACTATTATCTAATAATATTATCATTACCACCAACACCCAGCACCATCACTTACGCATCACACCTACTATTATAAATCCTCTACAATCTTTAACGCATATTACTCCCCGAGCATATTTAACACCTTAAAACAATAAGATCAGATATAATTTCCATATATAACCATGAGAATAAACACCCATTACCAGGATTCATAATAAATAAAAATAAACAAATAAATATAAAATAAAATAAAACACCAACAACCACTCTTTAGTTCAAGCTAGTACCACAATAATTACATTTATAGGTTTTATTATTCTCCCACCAACATTACTAATCCCTACTAACAATTTACAATAAATATTAACCACTTATATTATTATTGCCACCATCCACCTTACATATTACTATCACACCATATCTACCATTACCATATACTCCTGCCATAATTATTAACGTATACTACCCCCTCTCCCAACATATTTAATACCACCATAAAAATAACCAATAAGGATTACAAACTGAAATTTCTACCAGCCACATATACACAGTCACAAATAAATATATATATGTTGGTCCAATTGTATGACGCTTGCGTTGTATCGCAACGGTTCGGGTCCGATTTTCAATACTGGATGCGCACTGATGAGAAGTCCCAAATAGAACGAAACCGCCATCCATCTGTTGAGGATTCTTCTAGACTCAATGAATTTATATATATATATATATATATATATATATATATATATATATATATATATATATATAGTTTATCTATTGGAAAGCATCTTTCTCTATCCCAATACGTCTTTGGATTTCGGTGATACGTTTTCCGTCACCTCTTAAAACCTTTGCAACGTATTTTCGTTTTTGGGGGTTCGCTTAATTTTGATATCTCGGATACAATAAAAGTAAAAATAAAGTTTTCATATGCGTAACGAGAATCACGCTGGGTCAAGAATCACGAGAAACGCGTTCTCTAAAAAAAAAAAAAAAAACAAGAATCGCGCTCTCTAAAAAATAACAAGAATCGCGTTCTGTGAAGAATAACGAGAACCACATTCTGTCAACTATCATGGGAATTGCCTTTTGTCAAGAATAGCGTTCTGCCAAGAATCACGAGAATCGCGTTCTGTCAATAATCAAGAGAATCGCGTTCTGTCAAGAATCAAGAGAATCGAGTTCTGCCAAGAATCCAGAGAATCGCGTTTTGTCAAGAATCACGAGAATCGCGTTCTGTCAATAATCAAGAGCATCGCGTTCTGTCAAGAATCAAGAGAATCGAGTTCTGCCAAGAATCCAGAGAATCGCGTTTTGTCAAGAATCACGAGAATCGCGTTCTGTCAAGAATCACGAGAATCGCGTTCTGTCAAGAATCCCGAGAATCGCGTTCTGTTAAGAATCCCGAGAATCGCGTTCTGTCAAGAATCATGAAAATCGCGTTCTCTAAAAAAAAAACAAAAAAAAACAAAACAATCGCGCTCTCTAAAAATAACAAGAATCGCGTTCTGTGAAGAATAACGAGGACCACATTCAACTATCATGGGAATTGCCTTTTGTCAAGAATAGCCTTCTTCCAAGAATCTCGAGAATCGCGTTCTGTCATGTATCACCTGGATCACGTTCTTTCAAGTATCAAGAGAATCACTTTCTAATGTAGATTAAGTTGAAATCCCTTTTGTTCGATGACGATGTTTGATCGCTTAAAAATGTTAAGTTTAAAGTTTTCCGTATTATAAAACTATAAACGTTACATTTAATAAATAACGTCTATAGTAATAAAAAAAGAAAAGAATACCTAATGAAAAGATCCCATCACAAATAACTGTTCTTTACGCTTCAGGTACGACATTGAATCGAGTAGATTTGAATGCTTATGATTAGCAACGAGGAAAAAGTGTTCTCCTTTAATAGGTAATTCGAACCGTGGCGAAAACGATAGTGGAAAGTTTTGGCTGGAAAAAAAAAGTGGTTTTCTTGATTGGAAAAAGGGATGCAGTTTGCATTCCTGTCGGAGACGCAATCTTTCTAATCCGCGCACGAAGAACGCCTCAAATAAGCGAGGTTCTATTTTAATTTTTTTAAAAGCTTGCTTACAAAGTTCCATCTCTAAATCTTCTCAAATGTGCAGTCCGATAGACGGAATATACATTGTTTAAAGTAAAGCATGACGTTTACTTAAAATACGTGTGTCCACTATTATAACGTTTAAAGTATTTATATACTTGTATATATATTAGCTTGGTGCAAAAATAATTTCGTTTTCTAACATATGTTACTATGTGAGAAAACGAAATTACTTTTGCACCAACGTAATATATATATATATATATATATATATATATATATATATATATATATATATATATATATATATATATATATATATAAAATAAAAACTGACCACTTTAAGGTTCCATGTAATAAATTATTTCACCACAGCCTTTTTAAAAGGACTGCGGATCATCAGACTTTACTTCACTTTACTTTATTTTAGTAAAGTCTGATGATCCGCAGTCCTTTTAAAAAGGCTGTGGTGAAATAATTTATTACATGGAACCTTAAAGGGGTCTGGTTTTATTTAAATTATTTGCTCTGGACTTTATCCTCCTTAGGTTTACCCATACGGATTATCTAGTTTTTCATAAACTATCTATCTATCTATCTATCTATCTATATATATATATATATATATATATATATATATATATAAAGAAATATAGTCTTAAGGTGTGCTATATTTATGGAATAAAGTGCTCAATATCAGAGATAGAGCGTGTGTAAATATAAAAGTGAACATAGAAGTCAACACTTAGAGGCGACAGTCTGTTTCATGCTATATGCAATCGTCAAGCCACGTGTGCTTGACGATTGCATATAGCATGAAACAGACTGTCGCCTCTAAGTGTTGACTTCTATGTTCACTTTTATATATATATATATATATATATATATATATATTCTCGGGGGTGGATGTGCACTGCTGCTGAGTCCCAAATATAGGATGAAATGGCCGTCCAGTGCTCTCTGCATTCTGTTGAGGTTTCTTCTAGACTCGATGAATTACTTAATTATAATTATCTCAAATCCTTCTAATTTCTATCACTTGCTTGAACCGGTTTGGTGATAGTAGTCGTGGCTCATGGGGCCACATTCGTATGGGCTAAAGAGAAACTCGGATGAGTTCCACCACGGAATATGTGATCAAGTGGCACTATATCGAGTCTGATTCGCTACCTCTTCATCACCGAGGCCCGTTGGAACAGTTGGTATTATTTTTGCCTGTTTACGTAACTATTCAGGTTTCAATTCTCGATAGTGGATGCGCACTGCTGCTGAGTCCCAAATATAGGACTAAACGGCCATCCAGTGCTTTTTGCATTCTGTTGAGGCTTCTTCTAGACTGAATTACTTAATTATAATTATTTCAAATCCTCCTAATTTCTAGAATATATATGTGTGTGTGTTTTATGTGTGTGTGTTGCGTCTGATTGAATAAATTACAGACATTATGTCTGCTAATTTTTAGCAATATATATATATATATATATATATATATATATATATATATATATATATATATATATATATATCAACAGATTTGGTTAAATAATTCAGATATACTATATCTTTTTATTTTTGTTTTAATCCTTTAAATCGTCTATGGATGTGTATACGTATTTCCATAAGTTCAAAATATTTTTCCCTGTTCGTTTTTCTGCATTTTGCGGCATTACAGTGTCAATTCAAAATTCAACAGGTATGCACTTCGAAAAATAAAAATTATTTCAAATAAAATTTTGGTATTGTTTTTAATCAATTGTCTACGGACAACGAAAAATCCATTCGTAGCCTCGAAAGGATTAAAACCAAAATAAATTGACATACTTACGTCTAAATTATTTAACCGAAACATGCTTGAATTAAAATACGCTTCCTATATATATAAGACATTTTTATGTTTATACATTATTTTTTATAGATACAAATATTTAAGTAAATGCTCTGTTTATAATAAACAGTATTAACAACATTTACCGGCGTTAATGTCTGTAAAATTTTAATAGAAAATATGCGTCCTTCGTCAGGAATCGAACCTGTATCCTAAACAGAACAGTCATAGAGTCTGACGTACTTTTACCGCTTTCGCCACAGATGAGAGCTTCGCTTAGGAAGATTCATTTTACGGTTTTAAAACTACAATCTTCCGTGATTCTCTCACGTACATTCATATCTGCTCGATGCGTATCCAAATGTAAACCAATGACGTCACACATTATGAAATGGAGAAAATCTTAAAATAATTGTCGGACTTTCCTATATATATATATATATATATATATATATATATATATATATATATATTATTGAATAGGAAAAGTTTATTATTTTAACGTTGTTCAATTTGTATGCACTCAATCTGAGTACTACGCGTTGCGCGTCACGACATCGAAACGGTATTCCATTTGTTGCCACACTCGAATCAATTGATCTCTGGATATTGATTTCACAGATCCAACTATTCGATACCTCAAATCTTCAAGAGTAGCAGGCATAGGTGAAACAGGCACTCTTTTATAAACCCACACTGAAAAAATCGCATAGGATCAGACCAGGTCACAGACGATTAACAAAGGCCATTTTAAGGGAAGACATATCTAATTATATGTTGAATAAATTTCTGTCTCTTAGAAATGCTAAGAGACGGAAATTTATTCAACATATTGCTAGATATGTCTTCCCTTAAAATGGCTTTTTATAAAATTTTCGAAATCTTTCTTTTTGGATAGCCTTGTATATATATATATATATATATATATATATATATATATATATATATATATGCGTGTGTGTGTGTGTATGTGTGTGAAAAGTGTGTGTATATAAATATAAATATATATATATATATATATGTGTAATATATTATATATATTATTATTTCTATATTATATGCGCCGTGCTTATTAGAAAGCGCTCAGTATCAGAGATAGAGCTAACATATATGTATGTATGTATGTATATTTGGTTGGATTGTTTTGTGTTTGTGTTAATATTAAGCGTTAATATTAACTACAAACATGGTCACAATGTGCTAAGTGTGTTTGAAAAAAAACAAAAAAAACATCCCTATAACTCTAGAAACATGCACACATCCTATACACCAAATTAAAAAAATCCAAAATAAAATCATTCTTGATAATGGCTAAAAGTATAGCCAAAAGCAATCAGAATTACAGTTTCTACACACTCTGTGTCCAGAAACGAAATCACTTGTTCGAACACAAGAAAAATTAAATATAATACTTAATCGTAGTACCTTTTCTGACGTCTTTAATGAAACATATATAAATGAAGGATTGCTGCCTAAATACACACATACATACATACACACAAAAACACGTTCTTTTATAAGCATACCTGCCCGTTGTCCTTGTTCACCTATAGCGCTAAAAGTGGATCTGTTGAAACAAAATTAGCCTCAATCCTTCCACTAATATCTATTAAGTCATTCATTCTGTTCGTTGCTTGCTGACGGGGTTCATAAAAAAAAATTGCACGTTGCCATGGGAACGATACAAGGAAAACAGAAAAAAAGAAATTCGAAATAATAAAAATAACAATTTGTAATTACTTTTTTGGGTTCACTAGTTTTGACACCTTTTCTTTCTTTCTTCAATTATTCAAGAAGAATCTTCCCAACGTTACCGGAAGTTAATTAACAATTGAAATGCAGTCGACATGCTGCGCCATTTTGAAAACTGTCATTCATTATTGCTCGAAATCGTTTTCTGCCTACTTTCAGTTGAAATGACTGCGGAAGGAAGGACACAGACTATGACCCGTTTACGCTATTTGAACGGAGCAAATAATCAAATAAATGAATTCATTAAGGCCAACTGACTGTGAAAAAACGAAAAAAGTAATGAAAGAAAGGAAGAAATAAAGGCATACGTGATAAAAACAAACCGTCACATTTAAGTTAGAATATATTCATGGGATTCCATACGAAGATCCATAAATTATTTATTTTTAAACTATCTTCAGTAAAATCCTTTGAAAATGTATATATGTATGTATGTATGCATGTTGCCGACTTAGTTGCACACTTTCCAGAAAAAATGCAGTCAGTGATAGAATGCTTTACTAATGCTTGTTCTTGTTTTAGACTGAGAACCAGCATTAAGAAAACCAAAGTCATATACACTCCCGCTTCTGTCAATGATTACGTGAATCCTGATATCTTTGTCTTTGGGAAGCGTCTTGAAGTCGTCAAAGAGTTTGTCTACCTTAGTAGTAAATTACCAAATGATGGTACCCTTGATGCAGAAATCAAACAGAGAATAAGCAAGGCATCTGAGTCCCTTGGTAAGCTAGAAGATAGCGTCTAGTGATTTAAACAGAAGGCAACTAAAGTGTCTGTGTATCAAACATCTGTGTAGTCAACCTTACTCTATGCCTCTAAAACCTGGACTATGTATCAATCTTATATAAGACAGCTTGAACGATTCCATCAGCACTGTCTCATACATATTCTTGGTTTGAAGTGGGGACAGTCGTGTTCCAGATACAGATGTTTTGACCAAAGCCAAAACAATTAGCATTGCTGCAATTATGATTAGCAACAAGATGCGTTGGGCTGGTCATCTTGTTCGACTTGATGACTTCAGACTTCCAAAACAGATATTTTATGGTGAGATTCTTTCTGGCAAGAGACCACAGAACAAGCCACCCCCTCGTAGACAGTGGCTTGATAAAGGGGAAGGACACCAGCCAGAGCCGAGAAGGGAACTTCATGGGCAAAAGATTCTTCTTTCAATCTGGTGGGATCGCCAAGGAATAATCCACTTTGAATTCTTACCACCTAATGCAACAATTAATGCTCAAATGTCAGAAATTAGAGCGTTTGAATCAAGCTTTGAGGAAAAAAAGACCTGCTCTAGCGAATCAAAAAGAGGCGATGTTTCATCAGGACAATGCGCGACCCCACACAGCAAGAATCACGTCACAAAAGATCGAAGAACTTGATTGGGAGAAAATTCCTCATCTAATTTATTCTCCCAATCTTGCTCCTTCAGACTACCATTTGTTTCGTAGCTTGCAGAATCATTTGGAAGAAACAGCTTTTGTAACACAGGAATAGGTTAAAACTGACATTTGTGAGTTCTTCGAATCAAAGCCCAAAGAATTTTACAGTAATGGAATTAGTAAGCTTGTTAATAGATGGAATGAAGTCATATATAATCAGGGAAAATACATTGTTGATTGAATCTGTAATTAAATGTAACATTTGGTCACTTGTTTTCTTTATTCAATGTTCGGACTGAACTTATGGGATAACCTGATAGAACGGACTCTGACGAGAAAAACCTGGAACGACACAGAGAGCCAAATTTCCTTGCAGCAGATGAAGCCTTTGATTCAACGTAGTTGTTCCATTCGATCAGATGTCATTCAAAAGCGTGAGGCCAAGAAGGGACACCAAGACACTCTCTTGGAGTCTAGCATTAACCATGCTAATGGCGGGCAGAGAATTATCTCTTTGGTGGCTAAAGCCAGAGACATACCAACGGGATATGATCAGTATGCACACTTCAGAATAACAACCATCCTGCAAACTTCTTCATATGTCAGGCAGATCCTACAGAAGAATGCGGAGAATACCATCGACTGAACATGTGAGTAATAAGGAATATTTAAAGGAAATATAGATAAAAACAACGCATTACCGATAATGCAAGTATAGTGTTTTTTTTTTGTTTTTGTTTTTTACATTTTCCTTAAAGCTTCCTCGTGAGTTGTATGTTTATTCCATGGTATTCTGCAGAATCTTCCTCGCAGATGTTGAAGAAACTTGAATCAAAAGAGATGTTGCCCAGAACGCATTACCTCAAGTTTCTTCAACATCTGGGAATAACGATTGTCCCAAGAGTGAAAAGGTTAAAACTGTAAGTTTCTGGTAAGCATTCACGTGGGAGTTTGTTCCACAAAGTAGCGGCTCTAGAGAAGAAGATTTCCGGGTGGAATGTTATTCTTACCAAAGGAATATCTGGGAAATGAGGCTGAGAATACCTTGGACTGCACATATAAATCATTTCATAGCAGTTGGATACTTCCTTCTTTGCTTCTAACGAAATTTTCTCGTTTCTTAATACTTTGCTTAGCTTTGAGAAGGGATCTTTCACTATTCAAATGCGTCGTCGAATTTCGGTTTCACGTTTTTTGTTCTTCGTTAAAACTATTTAGATGCCAAAATCAAGCACGTATTTAACAGTGTAAGAAGTTGAAAGAAATTTAAAAATAATTAAATAAGATAAACTGTGTAGCGGCCGAGGAAAGTACAAAACATACAAGAAGGAATATAATTTCAACGAGAAAGGAAAAAAAAAGAAAAGGAAAGTAAAGAATAGAAAATAAAATATTAATAAAAGAAAAGAATAGAAAAAGAAAAGAGTAGAAAAGAAAGAATAGAAAAGAAAAAAGAAAAGAAAAGAAAAAGGAAAAGAAAAAAGAAAAGAAAAGAAAAAGTGAAAAGAAAGAAAAAAGAAAAGAATAGAAAAGAAAAGAAAAAGGAAAAGGAAAAGAAAAGAAAAAGAAAAGAACATTTTGAGAAAGAAGACATGAAAGCGTCGAAAGGAATTACGATATAATTTGAAGCGTTAGTTCGAATGAAAGGAACTTAATTCTGCCAGGGACATTTATTTTCTCGCCAGATTCTAATTTCCTGGATTTCAAACGAAAAACGATAAAGATTGTACGAAAACTTGAAAGGAATCTAGAACAGCAAAATAAGCTAACACTAGAAATCAAAAGGAAATATTAATGATGAAAAGAAAAACATTAATAGCCGGAAACACTCTTGTCACATCGAAAATTTAAAATGCTGATATCGATGAAAATTTGAATAAAAAAATTCAGAAAGCTATTCACGATATCAAGCAGCTCACCTTTCCCAAATAAAAATGGTAATAATAATAATAATAATAATAATAATAATAATAATAATAATAATAATAATAATAATAAACGCGGAATCAACTCCCACCCCGAACTCGGATGTCTTAGGAGGCCAATGATCTAATCCAACTTGAACTAACTCTAAAACCTACAACAATCGGATTGGAAGCATACCCCACAAAAACCAATGATCCTCTCCTACAAATAGTAAAACACCAAATGCACTCCATCAACAAAGAAGCTGTACTCTTCAAGAAACAGCTTAATATACCTGAAATCCTACCAACAGAAAACGAAGTGAATACCATCGACAGAAAATAAAATAAACTTGGTCAAATGAAATTGCAAAAAAAAAAAAAAAATTAAAAACATCGAAGGACAAGGCGTTCCATAGCAAATATTAGGTTGGTGCAAAAATAATGACGTAATAATGTCGTTTTTGACGTTAAAAAATACCTCTAAAAACGACATTATTACGTCATTATTTTTGCACCAACCTAATACCTAAAAAGAACGAAAGAAGCAAATGTAGGCCAATAGAAAACACATCAGTGACTGAAGAGGACCCGGCTGAAAGCTGAGACAGAAGGCCTAATTATTAAAGGTCAGGACTAAAGCCTCGCAAACAGATCTTATCATTGTCACATAATCAAGGATGGAACTAACCCGAAATGCAGGATCTGCGGAAAATATGATGAAACTGTCGATTATAGCGATTTTCCAAGCGTAGATTAGATGTGGCACAAGGCCGAAATTAGGGGGCACCCGGTGAGGATCGAACTCACTACTCAGTCGTAATTTTTCATGCGAGACAAGCTTGATAACCATTACACTGCCTCGAGATGCCCAAAATGTCGATTATGTTATCTCAGGATGTCCGGAACTAGCAAAAATAAATGAATATACCCACAGACATAACAAAGTAGCGACATATGTGCGTTGGAAGATATGCAAGAAGCACAAAATCGAAACCACTGAGAGATGGTATGAGCACCAACCAGGCACAGTTACCGAAAATAACGATGTAACTATCTTCACGAAAATAAAAGCTAACAGACCTGATATTATCATAAAAGACAAGAAATTCAAGAATTGTATGATTATTGATATAGCAGTGCCCTCTAAGAGAAACACCTCCATGAAAATTATCGAGAAATTATCCAGATACAAGGACCTGGAGATCGAGATTAACAGGATGTGGAGAATGAAGACTGAAACTGTACCAATAGTAATCGGACCCAGTGAGAATAGGAATGGACAATTTTACTTACAGTGTCCCAGGTAACATCAACATAGAAGTTTCCCAGAAGATCGCCCTACGAGGAACATCACATATACTAAGAAAAGTTCTATCAATTAAATGACAATTCTCTTATAGGACATAAAGGACCATAGTTCGGACTCAGTTTACAAAGCAGGAAGAATAAGATGCAATATATAATAATAATAATAATAATAATAATAATAATAATAATAATAATAGATAAAAATGAAATAATGATGATGTCGATAATAAGACATACCAGAAAAAAAAAACTTTCATTAAAGCAAAACGCAAGTAGGAAATACCACTAAAAACAGTAGTTCTTTGTCTTTTTTTTCCGGTGCAGGATATATATATATATATATATATATATATATATATATATATATATATATAAGTGAACATAGAAGTCAACACTTAGAGGCGACAGTCTGTTTCATGCTATATGCAATCGTCAGGCCATATGCAATCGGCAGTGGCCTGACGATTGCATATAGCATGAAACAGACTGCCGCCTCTAAGTGTTGACTTCTATGTTCACTTTTATATTTATACACGCTGTATCTCTGATATTGAGCACTTTATCCCATAAATATAGCACACCTTAAGACTATATTTCTTCATATATATATATATATATATATATATATATATATATATATATATATATATATATATATATATTAAGCGTTTCACCCCAAGCAAGGCGGAAATGCCACTAGTACGCAAGGGGCTAAAGAGAGGGAAGGTAAGAAAAAATTAGAGTATAGGGGGGGAATGAGGAAAGGATAAAAAGAAGACCAGAGAATGCTAAAAAGAAGACCGGCGATCAAGGCATGTGGAGATGTCGATTGATATTACATTTAAATTTTTGAAGATTGTAGTTACCGCTGAAGGAAGGGAGTTTCATTGTCGGGAAGTACGAGAGAAGAAGCTGTTGGAGTCGAAGAGGCGGTTCCATTTAACTGTTTCGACAGTAGACGCGTGGCACCTAGATCATAATGTTGTAGCACACTTAAATTTATTCAGTGGGGGTACCAAACACACCTTATATGGCAACAGTATTCAAGGGGAAAAAAAAGAAAGAACCCCCCCCCAAAAAAAAACAAACCCCAAAAGAATAACGTTAAAATCCGCGAATAATTGTTCTCCTTTAATAATAGGCAGTTGTACTTAGTTTATGTAATGTATATAAATAAAGGTAGAATTAAGCAAATCTTGTTAAGGTAGCGAGTGTCACAAAGCACTGCCTGGAGCGCAAAATCAGGCTTGCCCCACCAACAGTCGAAAGGCTAGAGGTTAATACGCGCCGGTCCAGGTGGGTCATAACACATTCCCCATGCATCACCTTACCTGCATATGCAACGTTGCAACCCTATCACGATTCCATCGCTCCTTTAATAACAAATCTTCTGGTAAGTTTCATATCCCCAGTTCAGACTTTTACCGTCTACAGTCAACTCACGCTGAAAACATTGAAATTAAGCACCGACAAGGTCGATCCGTACTTACATGGGGGACCTCTTGGGAATAATGTAAGCATCCTCATATAATCCGAAATATGTTTCGGCTTTAAATAACTCACAAAGGGTTGATAATCCGTAAAACACAAATCAATCAACGAGACCTTTACGGCTAAAACCCACTTTGCTCCATCCACATGGCTGAATCAGTCTCATTCTCTAGATATTCCCTTGAGAGGAATAACATTCCACCCTGAAAGCTTCTTCCTTAGAACTGCTACTTTGTGGAACAGACTCCCACGTGGATGCTTACCAGAAACCTACCTTTTCAGCCTTGGGATAATCGTTATTTATCTGCCATGTCCTGTAATTGTCACTTCCTAATCCCCCTCTTACGTCCATATAACACACACCATCACGACTAAGTAGTGAGTTCGATCCTCACTGGGTGCCACATACTTTCGGCCTTGAGCCCCATCTGAGCTACGCTTAGAAAATCACCATATAACACAAAACATTTAAGTAACCCTCTACTTTGAGTGGCACTTGGGTCGGGTATTAGGTGAACTTCCATAAAAAAGAGAAAATAAAACCTCATAAAAGGCCTTGACCGTGGAGCATCCAGTAAGAATGACACGCCCTTCATTATACTGAGTGTACAAGACTTTACTTGTGGTACACCGATGTTGAGCGGCTTCATAAACTGGAAAGGGGACCCTCCCATTATAAGCATTGCAACCAACGCGCCCCGAACAGAACCCCCTTTTGTATTGACAAAGTTCACATCATCCCGACACAAAGCCATGATTACAGGGCACAGAGTGAAGATCGAGCACATTACACAGGAATAATGGCTAGACAGGCTAGCTTCTTAACTATTACCCCATGATGATTGATTAATTTTTTTACGGCTTATCTACCATTTTACGGGTTATTTAAAGCCAGAAACTATTTTAGATTTTACTGATATAAGTTGATTTAATTAACCTATAGCTGGAGGGAGAAGCGGATTCATGCCTTTCCAGAGGGTATTTGAGCATAAATGAATATAACGCACTGTAACGAAATTAGAACCCGGTTC